>JAJTWR010000251.1:3592500-3875000 GCA_021613335.1 Whitmania pigra | reverse complement strand
GAAGTTTCCTAATAAAAATTTAAATGTTTCATGCCATGACTTAAATAATTTGTAAGAATATTAATAAATTTATTTTTATATATTATAGTAAATTTCACTTTTAAATGAAAACTAAGCATCAATTTCAAAATGGACGTCGCAAGTCGACAAACTTTTGAGATTAAAAACTCCTTCTTCACAATTCTCCATTCATATGCAATTTTAAGATTTAAGACTTACCTTTGCTTTTTTAAAACATTTTTTATTTAATATTTTCATTTTATATTTTAAACATTATTTTATTTTATTTGGTTATTAATAATAAAAAATATCATTTCAAATAACTTGTGTTAATGGTACATTATAAACTGATTTGAGTTCCATAAGTTTATAATCATCGATTATTTCAGATTAATTTGCAAACTACATTTTAATCTCCTCAGATGTAAGAATTAATTTTTTCATAAACTAAATAAATAAAATAAATAAGTAAATTTTCAAATTTCCAACTTCAAACAAAGAAGCCTTCCTCTCGTAAAATCCAGTGAGACACACGTGATCCGCCAATGAAACCTTTAAATCCTCAAAGCCAAAACAAAGCCACACTTTGAAATTCATCAACTGAAAACATAAATGTCTGAACTCGCTTTTATTCCAATTTCTTTGGCAATTCGTGGAAATGTCTTGTCATCTTAGCATCGACTGAGAGTCGAGCGTAGGACAAACATTTCTATAAAATTAATAAATCTTTAATTTATTAATTTAAACAATCTTGAATTTATTTTAAAAAATAGACAAAAGTTATATTTTAATTTACTGATTAATTAGTTATTCGAATTAAGCTTCTGGATGTTTAAATGTCTTCATAAAAATTTCACGCATAAAATCGTGTGGGAAATTTCATTGCCTGGAATAGCTGGAGCTCCGAATGTTGTTGAATAATAATTTGCTTTTGGTAAGTTAAGAAAAAATAATAATAATAATAACAACAACAACAAAAGTAATAACTACAACAATTTGGCGTGCGAGTTGGCGTAGAGGGTTGCGTGCCTGCGAATTGCGGTGAAAGCAAAGTCGTGTTCGCAACCCAGCCTGCGTCGTTCGCTTAGGGCGCTATATAAATGGTAGATTGATTTATAACGTGCTTTTTGCCCCCGCATGGCCTAATGGCTGCACCAGTGACGATGGCTGCGCAAATTCGAACCCCATTGCGGGAGCACCGTCCTAATGATCTAGATGTGCAACTGACGTCAATAAAACATTTATAACGTGCTTTCATATCGCAATAATACTAACCATTGGCTTTGAGAGTTGGCTCAGAGGGTTGCGTTCTTGCGAACGGCGGCGAAAGCAACAGTCGTGTTCGCAAACCAGCTGACACAGCCAGGAAGCCCTCGGATGGGGCGCTATAAAAATGATGGATCGATTAAGAAGTACCTTCACATCCCATCCGGATAGGTAAAACACTCAAAAAATCGGCTACATACAAATACAAACACAAAACAACAGTATCTATGCTAATATTAACAATAACTGAGAATGTTATTACTGCGATTTCTTGATATTAAAACTCAAACAATATTTATTACGCGGTTATTATTAGTTACAGTGAAGTATAACATTACATTAACCTCACCTCGTAAATCACCATATCCCTTCAACAACCTCAGCATGCTTTCGTTTAATGATTATATTTAATGCATTGGTTTTGGTTCGTTCATTCATTCACCCATTCGTTCATTCGCTCGTTCGATCGATCGGCCCTTCATTCATTCATTCATTCATTCATTCTTCATTCATTCATTCATTCATTCATTCATTCATTCATTCATTCATTCATTCATTCATTCATTCATTCATTCATTCATTCATTCATTCATTCAATTCATTCATTCATCATTCATTCATTCATTCATTCATTCATTCATTCATTCATTCATTCATTTATTCATTCAACTGTCAATTTATTTATCCAACATATTTATCCAAATTTTATCCACTCGCTCAAACACAAAGTCGTCATCATGTATAGCTGACGTTTTACTCAAATTTCACATTCAAACCCCATAATGGCCATTAAAATTGCTTATAAAGTCGAATAAATACATTTCATAGCGAAATAAAAACCATTTTCTAATTAATTTTAAGTAACAATTTTTTTACTTTAAGAGCAACGAATGTGTCTAACAGTAAAAACTTTATAACTTGGAATTAAAAACTTTTTGTTAGATTTCCTGGCGATTAAAATAAGTTATTACTTAGAAATGACATTTCAAAGTATTTCTTTAAAATTTAGAATTTAATATTTCTTTAATGTTACACTACTAATTGTAATTAATTTCACAATAATTAAATATGTTATTAAATGATATTTAACTTTATATTCATATTAAAAATTATAATTAAATTAATTATTATATTACTAAATATTAATTTTATATTTATCAAATAAAGTCTCACAATATTTGTATCTTTCTTCTAATCAAAAAACATTTGTTTTACGGATGTGTTCAAAAGACACACACCTGTATTGTCATAATGCATAGTACAACATGATCATATCATATAATGGTTATAATGTAATTAAAATGTAATCTAATAAGACTAGTTTTAATAATAATATAAGATCTAATCAAACGAAATTATAATTTATTATTAAAATATAATTTATTAATAGTTCGTTTTAATGAACTATTTATTCTTACAATTAATTTTAATCAATAATGTTTCAAATAATTAATTTTATTTATTCATTTTCAGCCCGACGTTCTGACTAGGAGAACCTCATATGCTCTGGGTATCAATAGGATGGAAGTACTTGATAAAAATGGAAAGGTGATCATTAAAATTAATGATAACATTAATTAATTAATTAATAGTAATAAAATATTTAATAAATAGTCATTAATTAACCAAATGTCACTAGGTAATTAATAATTGAATAGATCATAATCGTAATCCGATTTGCCTAACAAACCATAAAGTACATGATGCTCAACTCACCGCTAATTATATTTGTTGAGATGTATGATTTTATTCAATTACTTAATACAAATTAATATTTATTTTATTTAATTAATTGAAATACTTACTTATTTATTTAATTAAATTAATCAATTTATTTTGAATTTACGGCGTTATTTTGAAAATAACTCTAATGTATTAATAATAATACCGTGTTTCCCCGAAAATAAGAGAGCGTCTTGTAATAATTTTAAATCTCCAAACTTTGACTTCATATTTAGAGAAAAACTCTTCTTAAATGAGTATTTTTTAAATGAGTCCCTTGTCGCATTGGTGTTCTGTCAGTGGTTTTATAAACTGATTTCTGAACACAACTCGCAATTTCTCACAGGTTAGGCTTGACAAAATTTCTGATTCACACTTGTTTTAGCATTTTCCTCGTCCAAACTGTTAACTGAGATCATCACGATTCCTTTCTTGCATTCGATAGAACATAGCTTTTTCTTTTTGAACTCATATTGTCGAAGTAACAATTAATGGTAAATCTTGTTTTGGTATTAAGAAGATCCATAAACACAATAAAAACAGCTGTGTTGTAGAACTGGTTGTCTGTTTACCTTATCTTACCCACTTATTTTACATTCAAATACAGTGGAACCCACTTATATCGACCTCGGTTAACTCGCCAACCCTATTATGTCGACGTTTTTGAAGTGGTACTGCCAAATTCTTTCTTTGTCTTATCATTTTCTCATTTGTTATGTCGATACTTTTATGACGCCAAACCCTAATATCTCGAGCACAAAAGAGGATCAAATTCGCCAATTTACACCGGCTATCTCGACCCCTCGACTAACGTTATCTAACGTGGATTCCTTGTCAAATAAATTTATAGCGTTTCAACATCTTTTGGATCTACATGAAAAAACTGATTTAATATTTTTAAACGAGACTAATCCGAAGCATTCAAAATCTATTCATTTGTTGTCAGAATATGAGATACGTGGGAGGCACATTTTGTCGTGTTGTTTTCAAAAAGAAGGGTACAGAGGGATAATGTTGTTTTACAAAGAAAGTTTTTTGATCTGTGAAATTATTTTGGCGACTGCTTTTCTGTGTCAGAGTAGTATCTTCATGTGGACGTCTCAATATACTGATGATTTACAGAAGTCCAAGCAGTTCATCAAAAACAATGACAAATTAATGCAATTATTGGAGGAATCTTTTTTGGAAAGAGATCATTTGCTCATAGGAGATTTTAATTTTCCAGATATTGATTGGTTAATGACAACAAAGATTGAAAATAGATTTTTGAACTTTTTAGCTGACAGATTTCTGACTCAACACGTCATGGAACCAACACGATTTACTTGCACATACACTTGATTTGGTAATATCAAATGATGTAGTAGAGAATGTCTCGCTCCATTGGGAAGTAGCGACCACTCTGTTTTTTCATTCAATGTTACACGTGATGGTGAAGACAGTGCCAGAGCTAGAACAAAACCCTGCTATGATTTAGGAGATTACATCAGTTTAAATAATGAACTAGATAACAAGTTGGCGGATGTTATGGAACCTTCTTTAACTCTTGAATCAAAGTGGACAGTTTTTTTTAAATACATTGAACGGGTTGACAAAAAAACATGTACCTCACAAATTGTGTAAAAAGTTCAGATTCCAAATGACACCTGGTCTCCGTGAACTAATGACAAGGAAACACTATTGGAGGCAGATCTTTAAGTATGGCGCCACTAACAGAATCAACAAAGTCAAAGATCTTAGAAAGAGTCAAGAAATTGTCTGTTAAACTAAATATAGAACCAGAATAGGTTAGCAATCAAATTCAAATCAAATCCAAAATTATTCTGGAATTAGGTACAAAAGAAAACAGGAAGTAAAGATGCAATCAGTACAATCTCAGTGAACGGTTTGATTGGAGGTGAGGAGAAGGCTCAGGCATTTACGGACTTTTTTGTAACAGTGTACGTTACAGATTCTGAAGTGACTCCTGTTTTTAATCCCACAGTTTCTGTTGTCGAGATGAAGGAGGTTCGGATTGGCATAAATGTACTGTGTAGAAAATTCTTAATAGTAGCAAATCAGCGAGAATTCATCCAAGAATTTTAAAAGAAACACGGAATAAAGTGGTATTTGAAACACATCTTCGATTGTTCCATTCAGTCTGGGGAGGTGGTGAAAGACTGTAGATCTAGTTATGTGGTTAAATTGTTCAAAAAAAAGAATAAAA
The DNA here is from genome assembly GCA_021613335.1 of Whitmania pigra. Lineage (NCBI taxonomy): Eukaryota > Metazoa > Annelida > Clitellata > Hirudinida > Haemopidae > Whitmania > Whitmania pigra. The sequence continues at coordinate 3,869,806 of JAJTWR010000251.1, read as the reverse complement.
AATGCAGTCTCAAACTATAGACATATGTCGTTGACATCGAGATTAAAGAAATTGAAATTGCAAGTTTATGTTACAGAAGAAAGAGAGCTGATTTTATTTTGTTATTTAAGTTTTTGACAAGTGGAATGAGAGATTTAGTTTATCCTTCCCTTTCTGTCTGTACATATTCAAAGACCAGAAGACGAAAGAAAATTGAGGACAAGATTGGCTCACAAAGATTGCAGAATGTTTTTCTTTGGTACCAGAATAACAGAGTGCCAGAGTTCAGGAATGGAACAGATTGCCCCAGGATGTTGTGACGTCACAGGATGTTGAACATTTCAAGAAGAACTTGGACAGATGTTTTGCCAAAAGAATTTACGGTTTAGAATAAGAAGTAAAGAACTAATGTTTAAGTTTACTTTTGGTTTGCTTTTTTTTGTTTCGATTTTGTCGGGTTAGGAGTCATTTGCACATTGCTTATAATTTATGCCCTCGATTTCGGCGAGTAGCCATTGACCCGTGCTGATTTTTTAATAATAATAATAATAATAATAATAATAATAATAATAAATAATAATAATAATAATAATAAATAATAATAATAATAATAATAATAATAATAATAATAATAATATAATAATAAGAATAATAATAATAATAATAATAATAATAATAATAATAATAATAATAATAATAATAATAATAATAAGATAATAATAATAATAAATAATAAGAATAATAATAATAATAATAATAATAATATAATATAATAATAATAATAAGATAATAATAATAATAATAATAATAATAATAATATAATAATAATAATAATAAGAATAATAATAATAATAATAATAATAATAATAATAATAATAATAATAATAATAATAATAATAATAATAATAATAATAATAATAATAATAATAATAATAATAATAATAATAATAAGAATATAATAATATAATAATAATAATAATAATAATAATAATAATAATAATAATAAATAATAATAATAATAATCCTAATAATAATAATAATAATAATAATAATATAATAATAGTAATAATAATAATAATAATAATAATAATAATAATATAATATAATAATAATACTAATAATAATAATAATAATAATAATAATAATAATAATAATAATAATAATAATAATAATAATAATAATAATATAATAATAATTAATAATAATAATAATAATAATAATAATAAATAATAATAATAATAATAATAATAATAATAATAATAATAATAGTAATAATAATAATAATAATAGTAATAATAATAATAATAATAATAATAATAATCTTATTTTCGAGGAAACACGATATGTTGTTCAGCGAGCGATAAGTGCGGATGTTTTGTTTAAGCTCTTGAGTTTAAGCAATTAAAATCCGCATTAAAGTCAATTTTTTCGAATTGTCTTTATTTGTTGCTCGTGTCCCCTGCCGTTAGTTTGTCTTTCGGTGAACAGCTTACTTCCTTGAGGGAAAATAAAAAGGGGAAAATCTAACCTGCCTACCTGCACCGAAGATTTGTTGTTTCTTCCGAAAAAGCAGGTTATCTTACGAATCTGCATTCCACAGCATTGAACAAGTGATTAAAGAGTGGTTATTTCATGGATGTTAATTTGAGTACCGTGGAGTTTGTACGTAGTGGCCGAAGCCAAATGGCTAGCGTTCAAAGAAAGAAAGAAACTCCTTCAGGTAGTAGAAGACAGGTGCGCTGCGACTTTTGCAACAAGAAGTTCGGCACAACTTATCTTGAAGTCAATCAACATAAAATTACGGCAATGAATATTCTTGATACCTACAAGTACCTCGGGGCTGATATTGGTCCCAGGTTAAAATACGCTTCAATAGGAGAAAAAATTCAAAACAAGTTGCATCTAATATCCAGGGCTCCATTGAAGCCCAATCTAAAACTTTATATACTCAGGTCTCATTTAATACCAAGTCTTGTTCATTATTTGACCTTCAATAGCATTTCGCTGAAATCTCTCAGTGCTTCTGACACCAAGATAAGATCTGCTGTGCGACAATGGCTCCGACTTCCCAAAAGACACGCCGGTTGCTTTCTTCCACACGGGAGTTAAGGATGGTGGACTCGGATTGTTGCAGCTCAGAAAATGGGTGCCGATCATAAGAGCTAATCGAATGTCGGCAATGGTGGGGCAGTCCAAGACCAATGAGGATGAGTTTCTGCTGCATACATTGAGGGATAACAGCGCAATTCTCTGCGAATACAGAAAGTTCGAAATAGCAAAAGGACCCGCAGCTAAAAAACAACTGAAACACAAAACTGCGGCAAGTTTGTACGACACTGTCGATGGATATGGGCTGCAATCGTTCACCCAAGGGATAGGAATTAATGATTGGATAGTGGACGGTCAATTCAGGATGCCCCCAAGCGAATACATACAATGTATCAAAGTCAGGACTGCCGTCCTCCCGACAAATCTTAGGATCTCAAGGTATCATCCAGAGATGAACACCTATTGTGATTCCGGATGTGGTGCCTTCGAGTGCCTGGACCATATCTTCCGGGTTTGCCCAGGTATGGATGCAGAGAGAAGAGAGCGGCATGACAATCTTGTCCGCCAATTAGAAAAGAAGCTGACCAAGAAAGGCTACATCACCAAAATTGAGCCTCGAATTAATGTTGGAGGGAATCTCAGAATTCCAGTAGTCTGCGATGTCACCATCGTTTCAGATACAGCCCCATTGGACGAAGAACACGTCAACAAAGTCCAAAAATATGACGACAGGGACATTCATATTTGGATGACGAACAACCGTCCAAGTGGGTTTCCCTCTCCGCAGGTTCTCGTGACTGTATTCGTTTGCAACTGGAGAGGAGTGATCTCTTCAAAATCGTACTCCTCTTGGCGCGGCCTCGGCTTCTCCAGAACTTAACAACAACGGCTCTCTCTGGTTCTTACCTGACGTGGAAGCATCACAAGCGCAAAACTCAAAAACGATGGCAGAAACGAGTTGGATTGTAGCGAGGACATTTATTATGTATTGTACGGATTGTATTTTTTTTAATGTCTCTCAATGGTTTGCGCATTATGTCCCGGGGTTCTCTCAGGTCCAGAAGGGGGACTTTAAATATTCGTTGAGGTTTTTTTTACATCGTCTGCTATCGAGTTTAGACATTTGTTTGGCTGAGAAAATAAACGTAAAAAAAAAAAAAAAATAATAATAATAATAATAATAATAATCTTATTTTCGAGGAAACACGATATGCTGGTTTCATGTTTATTGTGCAATATTACGAATGATACGATAATATATAATACGATTTAAACTGAATATTCATAGCAAACTGTTATGACGATTATGACGAGTTTATGTTTATGATGGTCATAATAATAAATAATATGACTATAATGACGCCTAGGATGATGATGATGATGGTGATGATGATGATGATGGTGATGATGATGAAGCTTTATTTTCTAGCTGAAAAGGAACATGTTGAAAGGTTCCGACGCTAACGTTGATATGGAAACTCTGACCACTCTTACATGGGAGGTTGGTGTTGCCGTGACTAACAATTAATTAACGCATGATTAATTAATTAGTATTTTTTTACATTATACATTTATACATTAATAATTGGGTCTTTTTGAGACTTTATTTTTAAAATGTTTAATCATCAGAAAGTTGCCATATTCAGCAAGAATGCCTTTCATTTTTCTACACTGGAAGATTCTCCGTTCAGGTTATGTGATAATGATAATGACGACGATGATGTCGACGATGATGATGACGATGATGACGACGATGACGATGATGACAAAAATGATGTGCTTCACATCGCATCCAGGTTGGGTTTGTCACTTCCGGGTGGTTATGGACAGTTCCAGTCGTTGAACCTATCTGACCTCCTAACATCCACGAGCTCCTACGAAGGTTACAATAATCATTATCATCATCGTCACTGACATCGTCATCAACAAGTTCATTAGCACCTTAACCAGCCAATTAAAACTTCAACGGCTTCGTAATATCACAGTTACTTTCGGAAAGTTCCGAATTAAAAACATTTCAGTGACAATGAATTATTTCTCATTAGAAATTAAGCTTAATGTTGCTTAGAATTGATCTAGCATATTGCAAATAATTTAAAATTTAATAGTTATTATGAGAATTATTATAATAAATTTCAAGTTATCGTTTCAGATCTTCAGAATCTTAGGAACACCAACTTCACCATCGCAAGATGGTGGGCTTTCCTGGATTTCATTGACAAATTTATTCATAAAATCATTACCACCATCTAATAAAATAATCATTGCCTTCATTATCATCATCATCATCATCATCACAGTCATTTCATAAAAGGCTTTTCAAAAATTCTGACTTCACTCCTACCCGGGATGACCTTAATGACTTCTCACATGACCTTTTGAACCCACGTGATTGATGATCCAATTATCGTATGATCTTCGGTCAACTGTCATGATTGCTTTATAATTTGTTAATCAATTAAAATCAAATAAATATTTTTCATGTCCAAAATACAAAATAATTAATTAATTATCAAATTAATCCTCCAGTTTTGATTTATTTTTTTGTTAATGAAACAATATTAATAATAAAATAATAACAACAGGAGTTATTGCGATAAAAAAGACGAAATTCTGCTCGACTTCCTCATCGACAACAAAAACAATTTACCTGCAATCCGAGAAATATGTGAATAATTTATTTTCATTTTACAATTTATTGAATACATTTATTAATTTATTATACTATTTGAAAACGTTAAAACATTAAAACAAATGTGTTAACTCATTTCGTTAATAATTTTATTTTTTTTATTACGGTAAATAATAATAATAATAATAATAATAATAATAATAATAATAATAAAATAATAATAATAATAATAATAATAATAATAATAATAATAATAATAATAATAATAATAATAATAATAATAATAATAATAAATAATAATAATAATAATAATAATAATAATAATATAATAATAATAATAATAATAATAATAATAATAATAATAAATAATAATAATAATAATAATAATAATAATGTATACTTACAACATTTTTATTTGTATAATTACAATGATGTAATATAATCACAAAGCATTCACAGTTTATATTTTATTTTTTTTTTAAATTACTTCTATCAGTATTTTACTAAGGAATATAAATTAAAAAACTTTTTTATACTTTATTATTGTTAAATGTTTAATTAAAATAAGAAATATTAACTTTTATTATTGAGCGATTATCTGTATTTTATGTGACTTCGTAATAATATTCAATATTTGCTAGTCAATACAGGCTTTGACTTGAATAGCTCATTCACATATTTCCGTCAAATAATTTGCATATTCATAAACTGCACTCATGAATATTCATAAGAAGTCAATTGCTTGTTTCATAACGCTCAGAAATGAATAGCCATGATGTAACGATAGCGATGATGATGATGATGATGATGACGACGACGACGACGACGACGATGATGATGATGATAATGATGATGATGACTGCAACGATGATGATGATGATGATGATGATGACAGGTGACGAGAAACTTCTTCAACTTCTTCTTAATGACGTCACAATCACGAAGATGATATCTGACAAGTGGAACAAGGTGCTTGTACGGACGCCTCAACGAAGGTGATGAGGATGACGACGATGATTATCATCAAAAAGATGATGCATTCCATATTTTCGATTTCTTCGTTTCATTTCCTGTTGAAATTAATCCAATTCATTCACCACGAAGCTTCGACATTTTGTGACATTTTGATTTATTAATTGGTTTTCTTTTCAGAATCGAAGATGTGGAGTTTGTTTTCGTTGCCACGCAAGGAGGACTCAGTCGATACTTCCATGTCAATCCAACGTCTGATCTTTTGTCAGTCTTTCATTTTTACTTTTTTTAATATTTTACATAAATATTCTTTAATTTTAGGAAATTTCAGGAATTTTTTAAAATTGTTAAATTTCTTGATGTTGTTTTTTTAATTTTTATTTATGTATATGTAAATGTGCTTGATGAACTCTTTAAAAGCTTTTCTTTCTTCATCCTGAAGTATTTGTAGAAAAGATTCTTTAAAAAGCCTGAATTAACAAACTTTTAAAGATTAAATTTCATTAAAAAATCCACAACATCAATAATTGTAAAACAATTCCAAAAAGTAATTTAATGGACGGCTACAGATTAATGCGTTAATATTTGTAGTTAAAATAAGTAACGCGATGATTAACTCGTTTTTTATTTTATAAATTTTTAATTTGAAGTACACTAGTTAGAAATATTGTTACGACACTTTTTATGAATAATTTCCTTACAAATTAACATATCTTGCTGAAATTTTCAGCAATTAAATAAAGCACCATGTATAAGCATCGTGCAAAATCTCCTTTCATGTGGGTTAATGGTTCCCGTAAATTATGCAAATGAACCTTTTTTGGCCTGGAAATATTATTACGACAGTTTCCGGTTTGGGCTCATTTCATCAATTTCAAGGCGTTATTAGAAGGATCAAACATTAAATTGTCATTAAGAAAGCTGTATAAAGGAGTGTGAAATTCAAAAATTTTCATTATGCAACGGACTATAATCAAATAAATAAATAAATAAAAAATTATCATCGTGCGCCGGCATGGCCTAACGGTTAAGGCTGCGCCTCTCACGATGGCAGCACGGGGTTCAAACCCCGCTGCGGGAGCACAGTCCTAATCATCTAGCTATGCAACGGATGTTAATAAAACATAACTTTTTTTTAAATTATCGGCTTCTTGTTTTGCATCTTATTATTTCTCTGGATTCGTAATTCCGACTTTCTTTTTGTTTGTGAAGACTTGCCGAAACAAAATACAATGAAAATACTTCACAAGTAACATTGGTAATGTGTTTTGAAAAGCAAATTTTTGTTTCTATTGCAATTTGCAACATACGTAACTTCCAGTTTCAATAGCATGGCAGTACATCCATACGGACCAGTTATAGATCTAAGTGTCGATTACTTGTTTAAATCTAAGAAGGAAGAGGTTAATATACGATTAAATAATGCATTTTAACAGCATTAACAGCAGACATCAATGATAAATGACAGTTACCTCAGTTATTTTTATTTATTTTATTTTATTAAGTGGGTAGAGGACATAGTTATGACACAGGTCGTACTTCCGATCATTTTTTGACTCTTCCTTCTTTTTCCTTCAAAACCATCATGCACGCTTTACTCGTGTAGTGCACTGCAACAGTAACAATGTTGTCATCCGAGCATTTGCCATGTGCAACTCACAGTTTTCATTTATCAGTCAGAGGTTTTTTTTTTATTATTTTTATTTATTTGATTATAGTCCTTTGCAGTCAGAGGTGCATGTAAACAAAAAGTAATGTTTTATTAACGTTGCATATCTAGATGATTGGGACGGTGTTCCCGCAGCGGGGTTTGAATCCCGTGCTGCCATCGTGAGAGGCACAGCCTTAACCGTTAGGCCATGCGGGCGCACAAAAAAGTCAGAGGTGCTTCTTGAAACCATTTATATAGCGCTCCTTCCCAAGGGCAGTGTTTCGAACGCAACCCTCTGAGTCAACTCGCATGCCTGGCATGGAGATTGACCAAATGGGTTACGTGCCTGCATGCGGCGGTAATGGCAACAGAAGTAATGTGTGGTGTTCGCAACCCAGCTCGCACCTCCAAAGAGCGCCCTCTGGTAGGGACGCTATATAAATGGTGGATCGATTAAGAAGTGCCCTCACATCCCATCCGGATACGTAAAGCACTCAAAAAATCGGCTAAATACAAAATAGAAAATTAGCCAGGAAGGCACTTGACGAGTCTAAAGAAGATGTTCTATCGAAAACGAGCAAATTTGTTGGTTATTTCAGGCACATCCCTGTAGTAGCTTCAAACTGAAAAGAAAGCAAACTCAATCAAAAATCTGAATATCTGATACGAGATGTTTCCACGCATTGGAATTCCACATTGCATATGATAAAGCGGCTAACAAGAAGTTTAACAGCATAGTTAGCTACTCCAGCAACCACTGTGCCATGTGAACGCTTATTAATAATAAGTTATTATCACTTTTTGGGCATGTTGTGAATAGCTTCCATCTCTCAGGACACTTAAACAAACTCGTTTGTCACTTGCTGAATATGGACTAATGCGCCATAAAACATTTTAAATTACTTTCCATGTATAAAAATGATTTTGGTATAAAAATGAAGCATGTTGTGAAATTAATTGAAAGTGATGGTGCGATTAAGAATTCTCTAACTGCGATCAAATCTTAATCGTGTGGTTAATCGCGATCAAAAATATTTAATCGATCTGCAGCCCTAATTTAAAGTATATTAATTCATTTAAAATTCACTTTACAAAAACAGCAATTTCCGATCCTAGACGAAGTGACCCATATAAATCGACCTATCTGATTAATTAATGTTACTCACCTTTGTACCTCAACCTGACCTACATATTTCATTAACATTAACTTGCCATGATACACTTTTAATGGGCCTTCTAACAATCAAGACACCAATCAATCCTTATCATAATTTAAGTCAGTCATGATACCAATTGACTTTGACACAATTTAAATGGACCAATAACAATCAAGACCTTGACACACTTCTATTTTCTAAGTATTAAAACATAAAGGTTCGCTGACTTGACCTAATTAATGGTTAGGAATGAAATGAAAAAACAGTCGTCCACAACAGACCAGTTGTTTTACAAGTTGTCAGCACATCACGGAGCTTCTATTATTACTTTTACAGTGCCTTCATTGGAAAGTAAGGAGTAGTTTTATTAAATATTATAATTAGCATTAACTAGTAGATTATAATTAACTAATTAAAATTTGTTAGTATTGATGATTTTATTATTGCAAATTTACAATGAATTAGAAACTATTAAAATAAAACGATCATATAATCTGTTATGCAGTTATTTAATTAACATAATTATTAGTATCTGATTAATAATTATTAGTTATATTATTCAAAACGGTATATCAATTATATAATTCGTATAACTATACCTAATTATTTAATGTAATTAGTTAATTAATAAATGCATTTATAATAACTACTATTACATAATTACAGACTCCAGCACGAACCCAGTCATCGTGATGAGCAAACCAATCACAGACGCATCAGAGAAATCAGTCCTCGCTGTCCTTGGTATCGCTCTGAAGCAGTCCTTAATTGAGGAACTCTTGTTTAGAGCACTGAAAGGCTGTTCAGACGGTGACAGTCGTGATAATGATGGCGGTCAAGATAACGATGATAATGATAACAACAAGTGTGAGGACTTCTGCGACAATTTCTGTTCGTACGAGGTGAGTGATGTGATGACGACGACGTCGAGGATTATGATGATGATGATGGCGATGGTGGTGGTGCTGATGACCTACATAATGCGTCATGTAATCCAGTCAACCCCGCCTTGAAGTTCAAAACTCTTCAGGTCATGGCGTGTTGATTGGATGATCATCGTCATCAACATCATTATCATTATAGTTGACCTATTATCACCATCATCATCGTCATCAACATCATTACCATTGTAGTCAACCTATCATCACCATCATCATCTTCATCAACATCATTATCATTGCGGTCAACCTATCATAACCATCATCATCGTAATCAGTATCACCTTCTTATTCTTATTCGCAATCTGCTTAATTAAATCATCTCATTTAAACAATCTAATCTGTTGCATAAAAATTGCTTGCGAATTCTCAAATCCTTTTTAATCTGTAAATCCTTTTTTAAATTTTTATACTATTACAATATTTGTAAAATTAAATTTAAGAAAATATTATTTAATAATAATAAATGCTATTTATAGATGAATTTTTATTTGATTGTATATTTTATATCAGTTAAATTATTACAATGTTTAATATCAAGCAATTAAGGTTTTTCATTAATAACTTGTTATAGATTAATCAATAATTTAGTTGGTTAATTTATCATTTTATTAATGCTTAATTAATTTACCATAATTTTTTAAGAAAATTAATTTACTAAGTTATGTTCATTTTCTTAAATTTGTCAATTTTTAATTTTTCCAGGCAATTCTAATAAAACAAATATTAAACAATCAAAAGATTAATCTTAAATTTTTAATGACTTTAAATTTATTATTATAACAAGTTAATTAATTAATATTAATTACTTATAATTACAACGCCAGAACGTCTCCTGTTTCCTGGTTGATGTGTACGGATACGTGGTTTATTCTGAGACGCAGAAAAATGTGAGTTTTGTATTTTATTTAATTGTTTTCTAATTCCCATTTTATAATGGATTGAATTATTAAAAGTTTATTATTTAATTCTTTTGTCATTATCAAATATTTACCTTCATTTTCAATCCTAATCCTAAGTGCATCTCAATAAATAAACATTTATAATTACACGTATTTGTTTAACTTGAATAATTTATTTGCTGCTGAATTTGATATTTACATTATTAATTGTTATTTATTGCATCACTAACAAGTGATTATTAAATAAATACTTAAATAGGCTTCATTAGAATATTGCATTTAAATATGTTAATATGCTTTTAAGTCATTCCATTCATAATTATAACCCTATTAATACATAATACTGCGTAACATTCGCTTTTAGATAAATAAATAATTAATTAATTAAATTCTCTCAAATCGCAAAGATTGGTTCCTTTCTGGGCGATGTCGATCAGATGAATGGACTGATGCAGTTGTTGACTATCGATCACCATGACGATCGGGAGGGTTCAGACCACGCCCTCTTCAACAGGTGGTTTAATCCGATTGGCCGCCCATTTTTACTAACTTATTTCATTACTGAACGAGAGGATCCGTCACGGCTAAGATGATGACGACTGCGGCAACGACGACGACGACGATGATGATGATGATGATGACGATGGTGGTAGGCAAATCAATACATGTAATCATGCAATTACAGGTACACGATTGTGGACCTCCAGTCAACGTGTCCAATTTCTGATGAACAAACGTCGTCTGCAGTCATTCACTTCTCCAAGGTCGACTGATATTCAAACTGTTTAAAATTATAATATTATAAATAATCTGAATTTAATTAATGTTATTATATGAATCAGCATAATTTTATTAATTTGTTTTATGTTAATTAATTAACGGGAACTGATGTTCTATTTAATTGCTAGTTAATTTATCGAATTCATATTGAAATCGATGTTTAAATAGATATTTAAAATAAAAACTTCAAATCTTTTAAATGAAAATAAATTTATCAAGGATATTGAATGTGATTTAAAATAAATTATAATTAACAACAAATGCGAATATTATTCAGTATAATTATTGGTAATAAATGCATTAAGAAATGTAAATAATTACATTATCGTATGGCATTAAGTGGATTTGTCAACAACCATTGATCCACCTGCATTGGAGACATATCACCTGGTCACTAATTCAACCTTTGTTTGCTTTCACTACTTACATTCATTCATCCACTCATTCATTGGTTCGTTCATCCATTCATTCATTCACTTCTTGTGTGGTTTCAAATCATTCTGATAAGCTTTATGAATAATTGTATGTGATGCTGCATTAGTGTTCATGAGAGTGAGTGCTGTTTTATGACTGATACGTTTACGTTGCTTAGGTGCATATCAAGTCGTGTGAGGTTTTCTACGAGTCTCTCTAGTCTTCTGTGAGGTTCTGTGTACGTGTTGTCGCATGTTTTCGTTCCATATCCGAGCAATTGTTCGTCGGAATGCTTGAGCTGGTGAAACGCTTCCCTGATGAATTCCTGGAAAGCAACTCAGTTCTTACTCTTTCGATTTATGAAGCGCTTTATTATAATTACATTTGCAATTAGTTGTTGCAATAAAATTATATTAATATTAACCGCAATTAAATTGTGTTATTTAATTAATATATATATTAGGCAACATTTAATAAGAGAGTTAACTCCCATTCGCAAAGGGAACAGTTAGTATTTAGTAAGATAATAAATTATAATCAACGTGAAACCTTTTTCCTGCATGAAACTGGATGTGCATCCAACATGCAAAGCTTCCGTTGAAGGTAAATGCGAACGGTTTGAATGGCAATCTTACGCCCTTCTGCGATGGAATTTTTAGTGAAGGCATTCTAATGAATGTTTTCCTTTCAACTTTTTTGGGGGATTTCTTTCCTTGTTTGTCTTCATTTCACAAAGATTGAATCACGTATTGTTAATTGGGAAATTTTTCTGCGAAGAGCGAAGGTTAAAAATAACTCGCAACTCATTTACCGTTTCCAAAGCTGCTCAAGCTTTCATTATCTTCTTTTACCTGTAATTAGCATTTTGCTTGGCAGGAGAGAAAGAGGTGTTCATCCTCTTATAAGATATGTTCGTCTTGGATTTCAAGTGACCACTTTTAAATCGGATCGTGTTGTCTTGTTATCATCGTATCATGTTATCGTGTTATCATCGTATCATGTTATCGTGTTATCATCGTATCATTTTATCGTGTTATCATCGTATCGTGTTATCGTGTTATCATCGTATCGTGTTATCGTGTTATCATCGTATCGTGTTATCGTGTTATCATCGTATCATGTTATCGTGTTATCATCGTATCATGTTAACGTGTTATCATCGTATCATGTTAACGTGTTATCATCGTATCATGTTATCGTGTTATCGCGTTATCATCGTATCATGTTATCGCGTTATCATCGTATCATGTTATCGTGTTATCATGCTATCATGTGATTGTAATATCATGTCATCGCCGTGTTAGGCCGCTAGTTAAACCAGATCATTATCGTCATCCATCATCACTGATAGGCTTAAGACCATCACCATCTTCGTCGTCATCTGGGATCAGTACATTTGAAAATGTTGACATTTTCTGGCACCGTGTTTCATTAAACATTTACACATCCGACCAACCAAACATCACTTTGTGCTCCTAAAAATTTAATTAATGTAATTATATGAAGCAGCACAATTTTATAATTTTATTTTAAAATTTAACTTAACTGTTTATATATTAATGTTATGATTATATGATTATTATGATTATGAATAATAATTATCGTTAATAAAACTATTATTGTAAATTCACAGCCTCTGGAAATCATTCTGTCCTCAATGAAATACTTCATCAGAAATTTCGTCACGTAAGTAAATGAAAAATTTTAAATAAACAATAAAGTGTGAAATGTGACTTTTGAAAAATGAATAATGAAATATGAATTATGTAATATGAATTACAAAATATGAGTTGTGGTATGTAGTTTTGATCCCAGCCGTCGACGCGTTCTTTATTGATCAAATCAGCAGTTTTGGTTAACATTTTTATTGGATTAATACTATTGAAGTGAAATGTTAAGAATAAGATATTTCTCACCCGAGTCGCGAGCTCGTAGCTAAGAGAAAAGAGTTCAAATTTGATTTGTTTATAAAGGTCATGTCACGTGATAGCAGGGATTTGCTGTCACTACAGGTATAGGAAATTCCAACTCCTCTTAAACACGAAACTTTGGCTTGTGAAATAAACATGTCCAAAAGTGCTACAAAGTGTTTTCATCCTCTGAGACTTTTTAATTCTAACAAAATCATTTCAAGTTGAGTCATATTAGTAATAAGTTAATATTGATATCTATTTATATGTTCAAAAATTAAAATTTAATAATTAATATTTAAGCCTTCTTAGTAACACATAACAATACCATTACCAACTTCGTGATTAATGTTTAATTCTTCTTGTTATTATTTAAGACCTCATTGTTTTGATTATTAATTAGTTGGTGATTGTGAAAGTTTTAAATAATACTTTGAATATTTGCTTAGTATGTTACAGTCGTTATTATTAATAATATTACATATAATATATATGTTATTATCTTACTAATAACAATTTATAAATAATAAATTAATATTAATGTATGAAGTATAAATTAATATTAACTTTATAATATTAATAATAAATTGTTGATTTCTTTCGTATTTTCAGGCTTAGCATGGAAATATTCCTCCTCATGGAATCTCTTGTGTACTTGCTCTTCGGCCACCTCATTGGTCTGCTGTTTTATAAAATGAAAAATAAAAAAATAATTTATCAGTTATTGTGACTGGTCTCATTTCGTGTGCGATGTTTTCGTCTATTTTACGATTTCAGTTTTATTTAAAATATTTAATTAAATCTCATTTTATCTAGAGATAAAGACCTTTAGTGTCGCCTTGATGGCAGGTTGAAAACTAGGCAAATTCATCAGATATCATAACCATACATCAACAGTTACTAAAATCGATTCTAATAAAAAAAGTTAATTACTGAAACCTATTCTAACAAAAGATAAATACTCTAACTAGCTAAGAATTGAATCGTTTTAAACAGCTCCTTCGAGCTCTCAATCCTGCAAGAACCGACAGCTTTCTGCTACGACGGCTTCATCTCCGCTGACATTCTACGAGGACGAGATGACCTCATTTTCCTATTCATCCTCGATAGCAGACGAATCATCGGAGTTGAGCGTTCTTGATGAATATCTGATGAGACAGGGCTTCGAGATCGAGGATCCTGATCTCAGATCGATGATGATGGAGTGCTACGGAAAATATGCCACGCAGCTGGACTTCCAAGGCAAAACCACGCCCATTAAGAACTGCTTCAAGGAGGCCAAAGCCACCTGGCAGAAGATGAACAATAGAGGGAATACCACCTGCTTCAAGCACCTCATGTACTACATCGCTAACACCAGCAGGCTTCCACTGCATGGCTCACTATTAACATGCGACGGAGAATGCGAAAAGTATTTTTCTTGTTATTATTATTATTAATATTAATAGCTTATTATTGGGTGCTTACTCGATCATTTTCAATAATGAAATAAAAGAATATAAAAGCGACAATATAAAAAAAATCCCAGATGGGATTGATTATTTGGAGCCATTTAAGAATGTTATCTCCGTCAATTTCAATCAAGCTGAAGAGGGGATTTTGTGACAAAAATTGAGAAATGTTTGGTTATTATTTTGTTTTATATGGTTATGCTTTATTTTGCATTGGAATTCCAGGTTCTACATCGCCCATCTCGTGCCAGAAAGTAACTTGATATTTTTGGCCACTGAATCCAGTTGCGAGTGCGAAGAAAAGAAGGCTTTCTTGAAATACAACCAGATTAAATATATCCTTTCTTAACGTTTTATTTGTATTTTACTCCAGTTTTTACAGATTAACTATTTCAGAATAAATTAATTTAAAATTAAACTCAAGGCAGAGCACGGAGTCAATCTATTATTTATTTATTTAAATTGTAATGTTTACATATGTTTATATAGTTAAGGCACTGTACGTTTTTTAAGCATTAAACAGACCATTAAGTCGAATAATTTGTATCGAAGGCAAACAGATATCGAAGATAAATAAAATCAAAAGAAATACCTAAATCAAGTTCACAGTTGATTTCCTTAAAGAATTTAACATGAGAACAACTCGACTTATTTCTGTCAGTTGCTCAAGCAGGAGCAGCAAAGGGGCCGATTTTCAAAGTGTAGTACGCCCAATGAGGTGAGTTTGTAGGCATTTGTGAATAAATCAAAGTTTGAAATAATATCTTAATCTCTTGCAATCATAAATGTTTTTTTTTGTAGATTATTAATTCAACTTTAAGAAAGTATTATTGAAAAGTTTAAATCGATTTCACTTTTAGAAAGAATTCATGAAATGCTCGTCTGCTCACATGTTTCTGTCCTCTCATGCAGTGCTTCTTACCCTTCTGATTGTGCTGCCTTTGTTCGTTTTTTGAACGTTTTCGTACATTCCTTGCTAAATGTTTTAATGCCTTCGAGTGCTTTTAAGACGAGAAACACTTCGCCGCACTAACAGGATGTTGTCCTAACGAAAGCCTTCGGGTCCCGTTATTTTTGTGTCTAGCGTTCCTATGGAGATCTAGAAAATGGCAGATTGGATTAGTTCTGCGAAGGATGTAATGCGTTTTTTAAGAGGGTCAATTGTCTCGACTGTCAGTTTCGAGAAGAATGGATTTTTGAAGAGGAGATCAAGTGCTGTCTGGCAACACGAAATCGTTTTGTCATATTCGAAAACTGACAGACTATTTTAAAATGTCGATTGATATGAAATTGTAAACTCGATGTTTATTCTTTTCGTCGGTCGAAGCGTCGAAATTTCCATTTAACGTTGTTATACCAAATATACGCCAGGCATGACTTTTGATTCTTAAATGGACGTCGAAAGTGTACAAAATAGATAGCGAAGCAGACGACGCAATAAAAACAAAACAAACAAGTTTAAACATTGAACTGGATGAGGCTACGAATTAAAACGCTGATTAAGGAGGCTTAAAAAGTTCATAAAGCACAATGAAATTCTAATGATGATGATGATGATAATGTCTAACAATGATATAAGTAGACTGGCTTCGAAAGGGAGCATATCGTTCAACAAGATTGTCAACATTCAGTCAACCAGTTGCCCAACAGAAACAACATCTCGGGAGCTACGTATAACTGACAACCACATTAAATAAACAAATTAAAACACGTACAGGGTTCGAATTGCATGTTCGAGATGTCTGATGCGGAGGAAAGCAGCCAGGTCTCCTCGCCATCCGACTTCTACCTGATTATCGGAACCACCCATGTTTGGAAATTCATGATTGAGAAAAGACGGTAAAACATAAAAAAGCAACAAAAACATTTTTCGTCCCCCCAGTAAACTCGAGAAAGTGCCAACTGACTCGGAAATCTCGCCTCTCAGGTCAAGACAGGATGGCTTTGCTGAGGCGGGGATTCGAGACGAATCCATCGCTGTGCCTCCTCCTCAGGCTGCTCTGGTTCTTCAGTTTGTCCTCGCAGCTCACTGACATTGCCTGACAAAATTCATGAGAAAGTACATTTAAGGTCAATTAAAACGGGAATTTCAGAAATAATTGGGATTGCTTAGAAATTAATGCTAATCGAAGAAGCTAACTTTTAAAAAGCAAGCACTAAACACTCAAACAAACTGTGTCAAGACTTAAATTTATCTCCTGAGGCAAAGATTAATAAAAAGCCCCCAACTAAAGCAAATTAAAGGTGGTAAAATTCAATTTGAATCTTCTGTTCAACATTCAGAGAATGGTGTTTAAAAGTCTAAAATCCAGTAATGATTGTCTTGCATTCTTTGAGTGATGAATGAAAACGAACATCGAATTGCAAAACATTCAATGAACTAAAAAATGTTTCAGTGAATGGAAGAAAGCGTTGAAAATCTTAAAAGCAGCAAAAAGCCACTAGTGTACTTCGAGCCCACCACGTGGAATTGGATTTATGTTTAATTTCATTTAAGTTTCAGTCGACACCAACAACAAATCAGAACAAAACTTCATCAATATTTGAAAGATTTTTAATCAATAATTATAAACAATGCAAAAGGCCTAGCCAGGAGTTCAAAGGTTCACTCACCTCTAATTTAACAGCCCTTTCCCTACTCAATGGTTCAAAGGGCAGAGTGAGGTCGTGGGCTTCTGCAAGGGAGCGAAGGTCAAAGTAGTACTTGGCGTAAACACTCGATGACACGTTGATGTTGAACTGCAGGAGTTCAAGAAATTGACGTTCAAGTTCATTCCTGTTTTAAGACATGGAAATGGTTATAAGTAGTATCTAATTGTAATAATTAATTTACAATAATACAAAAACATTGGTTTAAAATTAATTATAATTCTTAATTAAATCTATAATTAAGAGACTTTCAAGTTAAAAACATGGCTGGTGTTTGTGAATGGATCAATACTAGCCACTGTAAACAATGACCTCAATAATGCAGCTAAAACTGTTGAAAATATTTCTTTAAAAAAATATTTTGTAGGTAAACACAGAATAAGCTGAAATTTTATGTAAAATGGAATATTACAATGATCACACCATCACCATCGTAAAATGGAATATTATAATGATCACACCATCACCATCATCGTAATCATCACAACCCACTAACATGTCTTCAACTGTGATTTCCTTTAAAATTTGACAATAATCGACATTCCAGACGGCCTGGTCATCCCAGACTTTAGAGGCAAGCAAGATGGCACCGAGGACGATCCTCTTCCAGTTGGTTGGCGTCATTTCCATGTCGCTATAAGTCAAAAGCCTCTCAAGGTAGACCTGGAAATTGGTGAATGAAATACCTTATTGGCCAATTAAATACCTTATCAGTCGATGAAATATCTCGTTGGTCGATGTGGATTTAAACATGGTTAGTACAGGAACTTGAAAACCAAAATTTAGGACTTTTAAGTACCTTCTACTCCATTTTTTTGGACCAACAATAATAACAAAATTACCATTATTTAGATTGTAATTATTCACTCTTGTATAAGTTAGAAGTACAAGATATTAACACATGAACTTTCATAATATCAATTTGCTTAAACAGAAAATCAACTCTTCAAGTCTTTATCTAAAGAAGCAATTTCTACTGCTTTTGCCTCACTATCTTTCCTCAGGTAGTTTGACTGGACCAAGAAATCCATGTTCCTGGTTTTTGCACTTGCGTCCATGTTAATGGAATTCGAAATTCTGTCCATCATATCCCTGTCGCGTTTTAGAGTCTTCAGCTTTTTCCCCAGCACAATCATGTAATCTTCATCCGATTTTCGTTTTGAATTTACAACTGCATGTCTCTCTTCCTTACTTAATCATCCTCCTTGTATTCAAGCTCATCTCTTTTTGATTTTCACAAATCAAACTTTTATTATGTCCCTCCCTATCAATGCATAATCATCACAACTGCCCATGTGATCATTGAAGAAAATATCAAATCTTTGCTGTCTTTTTTAAGATTTAAAAACTGTCCTGTATATTTACAAATACATATCGTCACACTATTAAAACCTTAATGTATCAAACGGGCGAATGTTGTAGGAAACTTAATTGGGTGCGTTCCTGAGCAGCCAGAACAAAGGGACCAATTTCCCCGTTAATTGTTATTTCAACAAAACTGTTACGAATAAAATCTCAGAACATTATTATTTGTTAAGACCTTTATCATTTTTTAGGACTCTATTGTAATTTTTAGGACCTCCCTCATTTTATTTAGGACTGTTTAGTACTAAAAAACTGAATTTTGGAAATTTAGGACTTTTTAGGACCTGTACGAACCATGTTTCAAGGACCATCAATCATGAGTTGACAATCGGGTACAATAAATGATAAATTTCATAACTTTTTTAATACCACAATAATGATATCAATATTATTGTTATCAGAAATTTATTAATCAATACATTTTTAAGAATTTGTTAGGCTAATAAAAAATTCTATGCATGCTTGGTAACAAAATAATATATTAGGAAATCATACAAAAAATAATAATATTTGTCCTTAAGAAATGTTCACTCCTTCGAAACATGAAAAATAACTTTAGAAACTAAGTGCAAGGCACACAAATGCACCTCAAGCCATTCATTATTATTGTTAATCCTGATCAAATTGTAATTTCACCCTGGTTAACCATTAATAAATAATAAAATGAATAAACATTACAATGTTGAGTAATAATAATATGAAACTATAATTTGTAAAGATAAACATTTAAAATGCAGACTAACAACATTGCCAACATTAGATAACATAATAAACATAGCAGCAACAATAAGTTTGCAATTGTGGAAACCAGAATTGATACTAACAAGAAAGATTAATGCTGAAAAGCATAATAATTAATTAATAAATTTTTATAATTTCCTAATATATTATTTTGTTACAGAGCACAATAGCAATAGCAGTAACAACAACAATAACAATGATAAAACAGATAATTAATTATTGTTTGACAATATTAACTCCCTATAATTATACAATAATTCATGACAGCTTTGTTGAACTAACAATAATGATCAAAAGCTCTCACAAAAGACAGACGTCGAATGCTCACCAGAGTGACGATGGCACACTCGGCAGTCAATTGTGCCGAGTGGAAGAGGTTCCTGATGAACTTGTAGATGGTCTTGTGCTCGGGATCCTTGCGGAAATGTTCGTCCACCAAGACTTCTTTCTGGAGAGGTTTTGTTTGACGTATTATGTTACTATTATTGTAACTACAATACTAATTAATATTATTAATCAATGTTTTTGTGTTAAAGATACCATGATCATTATTTTTGTTATTATTTGATTAGCAATCATTATTTCAAGCTATTGTTAGTATCAATTAATGTTGTTAGATGTAATTAGTACAATCATCATCATCAGAATATTGTGTTAAGTAAGTCGAATAAATAGATATGTAAAAATTATAATAGTGAATTATTGCCACATTCATGAACAAGAGTAAAAAAAGGTTGATGTTGAAAATTAAAAATTATTTATAAAAAATGATTAATATCAGTAAATAGCATTATTTGCATCATTAGTTGATATTGATTGTGCGACATCAAATTGCAATATCATGCAAGGAAGAGACAGTTGCAAATAACATTGTAAGTAATATTGCAAATTACATGGTAAATATAATAAAATTAAAA
Organism: Whitmania pigra; assembly: GCA_021613335.1. Classification (NCBI taxonomy): domain Eukaryota; kingdom Metazoa; phylum Annelida; class Clitellata; order Hirudinida; family Haemopidae; genus Whitmania; species Whitmania pigra. The sequence goes on along the minus strand of JAJTWR010000251.1, from coordinate 3,849,299 downwards.
TACAATATAGCACAAAAATCACCACCATCCTAATTATCCAAACCACGACAAAACAAATAATGCAATCACAAAATCATTGAATACTCACAGACATCTGGTGCTTGGTCTCGTCGAATATTTCCAACTGACCGTCGTCGCAGCCCTGTTGGTCCCTGTGGACACGATTTCTGATGTGGAAGTAGATGGCCAGTGCCACTGCCCTGATGGTGTTCTTGAGGTTCGGTTGGCTTACGGTGGAATCGTCGATGAAGATGGTCGAGCAGGAGCTATACTTGCGACTCATCCTACCGTACTCCCGATGCTGGAAAGAAGCGAGAAAGGGTTCGAGCCATTTCTTTTTTAGCAAACATTACCATCATTATCCACATGAACCAAGGCCTCTGAGATTCACATAGATTGTGATGCCACAACAATCAACTATTACCGTAAGTGTAATTATTATTGATATTAGGTTATTAATGCTGTCATTGAAGAAAATACTTTTTGCATCAAAGGATGAAAGTAAAACTCACATGATGATGGTTGTCATAATGACTTTTTCTTCTTCTGTGATCTAGAGAGATGTTACAATTTTGTAATTAATAATTTAGTTTTGCTATATCTTTATGGGAATAAAGTACCAAATTATTAAATAGGCATATAAATATGTTAATATATAAATAGGCTGCTTCCACGAAGTTAACCATTCATGCAGACATTCTGATAATAAATTGAAAATAAAAAAAAACCCAACTTACTGCTTTTCCTGTGCTTATCACTGATGGACCTCATCATGAATATTGTACAGGCCTGTGGGTGAGCTGATGGATCGTTTAGTGAGTCTGAAATTTAAACATTTTCATGCTGCTGGCAAATCTCAGCTAAACTGAAAGTTAATACTCGCTCGTTTGATAATTTAGGTTGCAATCAATGTAATTAACTTATAATCCCATCCTCTCACCTCCTGGCTCTCTATCATTTATGTGTTGCAAGTTGGAGCTGCTACTGTTGGTCTTATGATTGATGGATTCTCGTGAATTGTTGACAGGCAGCTCGATATGGTTCGTTTGGCGGCTATGGTTGACCGTTCCGTTGGCCGGAGGAGACGAACGCGACTCTTTGGAGACACAACAATTCCCCATTCTGTCTGAATGTTATCCTATCTAAAGAGGCAAATTAAAACTACATCAACCGGCAGAATAACGGCTAAAATTGTTAAAACGTTTGTTTTTGTCACGACTTTTGACAATTTTGCAGGAAACCGAAGCCTGACAACGCAATAATTCTTTCAGCGGCCCCACACTTTTACACATAAACAGAGCACCATGGTATGAAATCGTAATTACTAAATTTAAAATTCTGAAGCGCTAAAAATTATTTTAAATTGTTTTCAACGACAAAATAAATTTTGAAATAAATTTTAAAACAATAAATGGGAGACAGGGTTGCCAGTGTTGGGTTTTTAAACCATGATCTGGGTTTTTTTTAAACAAATTTGGCGTCAATCTGGGTTTCCAGCTGTTTTGTTTGAAAATTTGGGTACTTTTGGAAAAAATATTTTTGGGGGTAAAAATAACATTCCGTAAGGTTCTTTAGTCTATCTCTTCAATAAAGAGCCTTCATTACTATGGACTTCCTCCTTTCCTGCCATTTTTGCACGCACGTATTACATTGAACTTTGAATTTTGAACAATGGGCGGTAATGCAGTTACTCCAGTTACTAGAAGTGTTGATCCAACTTGTAAGAAAGCTATGATATGGTACAATCAGGCATTTAATGATGATTGGTTGACAGACATTGAACTAAACATTGGATACAATCGCGTTGGGGTGAAATGTAAAGTTTGTTCTTGTTTATTAAATAACACTCATAAATCAGGTCTGCCGACTCACAAACAGATGCGGAAACATGTAAAAAAAACATTAAAGCCCCCGGCACAGCTTTGGATATTGGCTAGCTTTTAGAACTTCCAGCGTGCTCTAACTTCAGAGTAACTCAAGCTGAAATAGTGTTGACGGCTTTTATGGTCGAACACAGTAATCCGTTTTCGCGAAAAAATTTTTCGCAAGTGAAATTGGTCAAACCAAACTGGCTAACAGTTTTTGGGACGTTGAGCTCTCGCTTGTTAGCCAAACAAGCAATTGCCAGGGATGAATGTTCCGAGTTCATTCCCGGAAAGAGTTTGGTTGTTAACGTGACGCAAGGACGTTATTGGCATAGATAAAACAACAATAGGAAACAACATCCGAGACTCAAATTAAAGTTTGCTAATTGTTATGATGTATTTTCCAACACTGACTTTGTAGAATTTTTGAATTAAAATAAAATTGTGTTTGACTTGTTTCATTAATAATATGATTTTTATTTGATTGGGAACCCATGGCTATGTATAATAACATGAATAGTAATTTAAAAATGATAATAATTTACAATAAAAGCTGGTTTAATGTGATCTTGGCTCTTCTTGATTTTTGATTGGGCGGTCTGGGTTTTTTTCAAATATCTCACTGGCAACCCTGATGAGAGGATAACTCGTTAAGAATTTGGATTTGGACGAATTCATCCTTCCATTCACGAAGCGTGTCAATACCAATAATATAAAAATTAATGAAAAAGCTAATTGAAAAGCAATTACCAGTATTATAACAAAATAGCACTGCCATGTGAGCAAAAGTCAAGAAACCTTTACTAAAGGTCCTTTAGGAATAAAGTTAAACAGATACTCAATGATCAAACAACGTCGGTCACAGACACCAAAGCTATCACATAATTCATCGTCATTTGTATCATGAACAACGCCGGATTTACCCGGATGGATGCCCCGATGTAGTGTGATGATAGGAGTCCCAAAAGTTTCTCTTTCTTTCGACAGCATCGAATCTCGTTTAATCACCTAAATGTCGAAGGCATGGTCCATGCCGCATGGAGCGTTCATTCTCAAAGACGAAACCTTTAAAGACTTATCGATCGGTTCTCAACCTAGCTCTGATGAGCATAAAATGAAACATTTTCATTGGAGTGAGATCAATTTTGATGTTCTAGAAGTAGAACCAATTAATCAACCTCAACAACTTTTTCTAACTGAAGCAATTAATCAAAAATGCGTAAAAAAAATTAACTTAGTGGCTGTATTTATCAGGATCATTCAAACCTTTCAATTAAACGTTTAAATTATAAAGTAAATATAGTTATTAATGTGCATTGCTTGAATTTTTAACTTATTTTGAATTGAAAAGTTTGAAAGTGGCTGTAATAAAACCTGTAAATCGAGGTAAATGTTACTATCAAGGTTCAACATTCGTGCATACATGGTACTAAATTAAAATATAGAAATGACTTTTGCAAAGGTAAACGCTGTTCGCCATCTAATTTGAATTTATTTGTTTTACAGTTAATCAAAATGAAAGTAGTAATTTTTGGTGGTCAAACACGCAGCGAGGCGCTTTAAATTAGCCAACTCTAATCATCGGTGATCCTATTTTTTGTGAGTTTTTCATTTCATCATAATTGTGTCCTTACCTGCAACGACCGTTACACCATACAGCCTTACTCAAAGATAACCAGCCACATGCTACATGTACAGATTTGTGTGCACTAAGCAAACTGGTGTTTCGATGGAGATTAAGCTACACAAGTTCTTAAAAACGATGTAATTATGTGAAACCGACTTTTACGACATGCAAGAGAGATGGCTACAACAAAACTTTGCGGGCTTTTCTGCGTGCAGATAGTTCAATTATACTGTTGTAATCAATCGTTCTTGCAAGTCGACCTTCCACTGCCGGCATTCCAAGGCTGGTCAGGCGTTCTTGACACATTGTCGATCTCAGAACATTTTTAACTCGGGCCAATGTGATGAAAGATCGTTCTGCTTGAGCAACGGTAACCGGAAGCGTGCAGAAGATACGTATCATAATGACAACGTTTGGAAACAGTGTATCGATTTTCAAAGCGTGTAGACGGTTCAGCATGGCGACAGACTCATTCAACAGCATATCGACTGAATTTCTAAGAGGCCGACTGTATCCATGGAATTCCCACCAATTTCCCTTCTAGAGTAAGTGATGCATCAACTTCTACGGGCACAGCCCTGTCGTCTAGAGACGCAACAATAAACGCTTCGCTCAACACGCGCCGATTTTTCGACTGCATCAGTTATATGAGAAAATTTCATGAACGGTTAGGTTTGTAACCTAACATGTGGTACAGAAATGACGTCCAATGCCATTATATAAATTGCAAGAAGGCGTTATAAAATGTTTGACTCGAAGTGGGCGTTTTTCCTAGTTACGACGCCATTATTAAATGACACAATAACATAGCTGTTGTTATTTATTATAGCAATGGATTTGCTCTTTCAATATCGTGATAGTTTGACAAATTAAATATGTAAGATTTTTACATCCTTTAGACCAAAAATCAACTTTAGCAGTAATCTAGTGTATATAACTCCACAGAAATAGAAGTGGTGGTAAATCAAACCTTTCCTGCTAGGGAACAACACAAATCAAATCTGTAATGGCCCGTTTCGCCTAAAATGGTGTGGGCGTCCTACACCACCTTACCCTAGCATCTCACATCAAAATACAGAGTTTATACACCCTACGTGAAATGGACTGTTCGTTCGGCAGTATATAAAAGTATTTTACAGTATGTAAAACTATGGGGCTATTAGGACATTATGTTCTGTCGCCTACGGTAAACGAAGAGACGTGCAAAAATTGACATGATCGGACCGGCCGGGCCCCCTTACAGATGCGGGCCCCCTGGCAGTGACCCCACCTGCCCCCCCCTCTCGGCGTCACTGAACACCAGCCATAGTTGCATCATCAGAAAGGAGCTTCAGAAAGCTTAAGTTGATCAAAAATTACAATCAGGTCCACCATGGATCAGGAATTGAATAACTTGACTAGGCTCAGCATTGAGTCTGATATTTCAGACTTTGACAACGTAATTTGTAATTTTGCCAAGAGGAAAGCAATGCAACCCTGTTTTCTTTTTTTATATATTTTCTGTATACCTTCTTAAAACTGATGATGTATGATTTAGGTATGCAGTGGAACTCGCTTATCTTGACCTCGGTTAACTTGCCAACCCTATTAAATCGACGTTTTTGAAGTGGAACCGCCAAAATCTTTTTTTCTTACCATTGTTTCATCGGTTATGTCGCCGGACCCTGATATCTCGAGCCCAAAAGAGAACCGAATTCGCCACTTTACATCAGTTATCACGACCCCTGTGACTAATCGCCAACTTTGAAGCGGAACCGCCAAATTCCCACTTTTGTTGTAGCATTCTTTCATCAGTTAAGTTGATTCATTTATTCAGAAAAAGTCTCGAACGGGCACTTTATTTTCTCTCGGGGGCCCTGGATCTGAAATTTTGGTCCATTGATGCTACCGTTTCCTTAAGCACTACTAATCCACTTTCACTTAACATAGCCAAATCAAATTTTATTAATTTCCATCATCCAAAAAAGGTCATACTTTATGATTCTCCTATCCATAAATAATATTGATCTAATAATAGTCACTATCTTTCGCTAAGCTTATGTTAACCAAACTCATCGAAATGCTTGCGAATCCAAGAATTTATTTTAAAAGATTTTCAATATAACATTAACCATCGCGAATGAACGTATCAAGTTAATGAAAGCGGAATGAACGAACAATATGGTCTCTGAATAGTTTCATATATATTCCAATGATCAAAATTCTCACTGGACGAGCTAATGAACAGGGGTGACCTACTGCGGTCAATTCTGGCGATAGACCCCATTGCACTCAATTTCTTTGCCAATATCGTCACTAAGGCTTTATGTCGTAGTCAGGGGCGCAACCAGCGAAAAATGCTGGGAGGGGGGGCTCAAGTTTAGAAAAGCCTGACGCAGTCGAAAAATTTTTTAAACTGTTCAAATCAATACTACTAATTTTAATTAATAAAGAATTAAAGATAGAACAGATTATTATTATAAGTTTTTATTTATAAGTCTGCAGTCTTTTTTTGTATCTTTAATAATTTATTAATGAGCTTGACTATCTTCTGTTTCAAAGTTTCAAGCCAGTTAAAGCAACCGTAAAAAAAAAGTTTATGATATGTTTAAAATTGTAATATGATATGATTCATATCCTAAACATTTCACCTAATCTAAATTATGTATAAAGTTATGATCCTAAACAGTTTAAAACAATTTTGAAATGTTGTAGTCTAAATTACATTTTGATGTGTTTGCAGTTACAAAATAATTTTTCGATCAGTCTGTGAAAATCTGTTCACCATTTCATTTCATGGAAGAAATGCAGTAGTTGTTTTGTTCGCAGATATTCTCAATAAACTTTGCAAACGACAGGCAGACATAGTCGTCCTGAGATGACTTTTAATAAGGCGAAGTTTAGAAAATGCCCTTTCTGCATCTGAAGACGTAAATGGCTGAGTAAGAGCAACATCGAGCATATAATGCAACTCGGGCTGAATGCTTGTGGCACAGAAAAGATCTTGAAGTTCGATACATGCATTGGGATCAGACTCATCAGCACGTAAACTTGTCGATGTGAATAGGAACTGTCTTTGCACAGTTTCAGCGTCTTTTCTATGAAGGCTGCAGAACTCCGAAAGCTCGGGAGTCATTGTGCCATTCTGCAAAGCATCAAGAGCAGCCAAGGCAGGGTTGTCAAAATGACTGATCATCAGATAACCAGCGGAAAATGCTGTGGGGGGGGGCTCAAGTTTAGAAAAGGGACGAAAGCCCGACGCAGTCGAAAAATTTTTGAAACTGTTCAAATCAAAACTACCAATTATAATTAATAAAGAATTAAATATAGAACAGATTATTATTATTATGAGTTTGACTATCTTCTGTCTCAAAGTTTCAAACCAGTTAAATCCCCTTATCCCCCCCCCCCACCAAAAAAAAAACTCATCGGATTTGGAAAAATTGCAGGGTCTCCTATTAGGCCTGGGGGGGCGCAAGCCCCCCTGCCCCCCCCCCTAGTTGCGCCCCTGGTCGTAGTATAGGTTATGGATGAAACTATGTTATAATGGAGAGTTCCAAAATTTACTAACTCGAATAATGAACAAGTATTTATTTAGTCTTATCTATTGCTCAAAGGTCTGGCCTAAGTTTAAACTGATTAAATCGAAGATCTAGTTTGATAGCCAGGGACGAACCGAAAGTAAAATAATGGAGGGCATAAAGGACAGTTTTTCCCAACTCCAAAAAATGTTTACTTAATATTTTGTCGACATTTATTGTTCGCTGACAGCAACTATTATGGCCCATTCAAACTTTGATAAAATTTAACAGCACAAAAGTTATGGTACATTAAAATGTGTGCAATATCTTAATAACAATAAAAATAAAATCGCACGGGATCCAAATCCCGAGAACTTGAAGACCGTATGCTCATATTTTGAAAAACGGAATAATAACAACTTGCTGATTAGACTTACTAAACTCTAGTAATATTTGTTATTATTACCAATTAAGCGCTTATTTTAACATGTATTTAAAAACTCAAACTTTCAAGTAATAGACAATAAATTATGACAGTAAACAAAATCACCAAGACAACCAATTATCCAACCAATGACGAATTTAATTTAATACTGCCAGAAATGGGCGTCTATGTACATTATTTTAAATTAAATTTTTGTTTTAATTGTAAATCCTAAACCTTATAGGAGTTATTATAATATGCATTGGAATTTAGAATCTTAATTTTTGCAATTTTAAATAAAATTTACGTTTTGCAGCAGAAACATTGAGAAACAGAATATACTGATTATTATACTATTAAAAATTTTGTTTCTTTGGTATTTCCTATTTTTAAAACAATGTATTGAAATTCCGAATAATAAATTAGCTGGAAATTTTCGTTTCTATAAGGTTAATTAGACATCTTTTTGCTTCCGTGTACTTAAAATTGCTGTCTCATTGCAAAATACAGCAATGTGTACCAGAGGCGTAGCTAGGGGGGGGCAAGGGGGTACATATGTCCCCGGGCGCCAAGATACAGGGGCGCCAAAATGAGGGTTACCTAATTTTTGCGACATTGGTAAAACAGGTCACACTCACAAGCTAGCCAACAGCGGCGGCTGGAGCAGGGCAGATATGAGCGATCGTCTGATACGTCTGCCATCCAGACCTGGTTGATGCTGCTGCCAGCTCAGTGAACTCAGTGAGCCCACCACCACTGCTGCCAGTCAGGATACGGATTCTGCATGCACTCTGCAGTGGCTACTACTGTAATACTACAGTGTTGTTGACGAACTTATTGTGGTTTAAAACGGATTACACTCTATTAAGGTATTTTAAAACTTTTTATCAGAGACTGGTTGTGATTGTTCTAATATAGACAAAGATAAACAACATTCGTGAAAGCGTGAAAACGTCAAAACAATTTCTGAAACTCCCATTGGTATCAGGCTAACGCAAAGTTGCACTGCAGCGAGCGCCCCCACCAGGCTTGGACTGGGCCGGTGGCCGCCAACTGCCAAAAGAAAGTTATTATATTTTTAGTTTTAACTGAAATTACCGTTGATTATATGATAGCTTCAAATAATAGTTTGTATTAAAAATCAAAGAATCATTTTTAGGTTATATCGAGATATATTCAAAAGATGCTGCAAGCCTAGAGAAAGTCATCGTCGAGAGACTGAATTCTGATGAGATACCTCTAGCCGACTGTCGAGCTCAATGTTATGACAATGCTTCGGTGATGACTGGGCATATATCTGGCCTTCAACAACAAATATGTGACAGAAATCCTAGAGCACTGTTCGTCAACTGTGACAACCACAGCTTAAATTTAGCAGGTGTGTATTCAGCTAAGCAAGATCCTGTTGTCGTAACTTTTTTTGGAACACTTGAAAGCATATATTCGTTTTTCTCTCATTCAACAATTCGTTGGGAAGAATTAAAAAGAGCTCTTTTCATAACAGTAAAAAGAGAGTCTGAAACAAGCTGGAGTGCACGATCTGAAGCTGTTAAAGCTATCCATGAAGGACTGGATGAACTAGTTGGATTGCTAGAGAAATTATCGGAAGACTCCACTATGACACCTGAAACTAGAAGTGGTGCAGTTACTGGCCTGTATATTGAATTTTAATTTCATAGTTTTATTACACTTCTGCAATGTCGTTCTTGGAAAAATTGATCGTGCACAGAAGCGCCTACAAGATCCTACCATAAATTTCAAGGAAGCTGCGACTGATATTGAATCTTTGGAGCAAGAATTTATCAAGCTTCGTGATGATTTGAGCCTGGCTGCGGTCGAAAACGCCAGAACAAAATGCACAGCATGGGATATTCCGGTAGAAAGAAGAATTAGGCGACTTAAGAGAATGCCTGGAGAACTTTTACCAAGAGATGCAGGACTCTCATCAGAAGAGGAAGTAATGCGTGTTATGAAGAATGTGTTCGATCGTCTTCAACAGGAGATGTCAACACGTTTTTCACGACTCAAAGACCTGAACACAAAATTTGGATTTCTGCTGGACGTTAAGACTCTTCTGACATCTGACACAGATGAAGATGAAATTCGTCGAAGTTGTGGAGATTTTGCAACTTTCTATTTCCGAATTTTCGAATTTCACTACAAATTTTGTTAACGATAGCGGTTTCAATTGCAAGCTGTGAACGATCATTCAGCAAATTGAAACTTATTTTGTCGTATCTGCGTGCATCAATGGGACAGGATCGTCTCAGTGATCTTGCTCTTCTTAGTATAGAAAGAGAAACGCTTGAGAAAACAGACTTTGATGACGTTATTGATCAGTTTGCAACTGTTAAATCAAGAAAAATAAATCTATTTTAAACACTATTAGACTACTATGCATGTAAATCATCTTAGACTGACTGATTGGGTGACTGATGCGCTACTATTTGTAGAATGGTTTTTACTTTTAAATGGATGCCTTGTGCCATTAAAATTTGATTTTTATTTCAATTTCAAATTTAGTGTAATACAGTAAGATTAAATATATAGACATGGAAAAGGGCGCCAATTCTATAGTTTGTCCCCGGGCGCAAAATACCCAGGCTACGCCTCTGATGTGTACTCAGATAGAACACAAAAGATGCATACATTGTAGCCATTAAACTATGATTGCATGGGGTAAATTATCTTGCCACTAACAGTAAATAAAAAAAACTTATTGCGCAAATTTGGAGTAAAAAAATAAGCAATTCTATATATCCTTTCCAAATTTAACAAACTTTTTAAAGTCCGAAAGCATTTCATCAAGAATTGTCTGTTTATTAAATTTTACTAAGCATTATGAAAAATTAATATTGAATACAATTATTCGGTAATTATTTGAGACGCATTTATTGATTTGATGACCTCTTCGTGATCTCATGAGTGCAGAAGCTGTTCATTCAGAAAAAAACTGGCCACCCTTTCTCGACCAATGAGACTGAGGCGTTTGTGAAAAAAACTCCGCCTTAGCATGCGTCACATGGCGTGATAACCTGCACTCAATAGACGGCATCCTTCCATAAAACATGTGTCTTCCCCCGCAAAATGGTTCGAATTTAAACGGTAGAGTAACAGAATAAAAAAACAAACTTTGCTTTGAGAAAAACGACAAGAGTGACTTTTGTGTGTAAACATTAGATCTAAAATTCTACCAGCCAGACGATCGGACCTGCTCGATTCCGAATATAAGAGTCGGCTGTGAACGAAGAAAGGTAAACCTTCGTGAACTGCTCGATTATTCTCGTCTGTGTTACGATAAGAAATTGCATTTGAATTCTGCAAACGCGTGAGCCTGCAATGAAAAAATAAATTTTGAAAGACAAAGTCTTTTATGAACGGAAATTTGCCATTTTGTTCGAAACTCCTAACACAGCATTTTAAAAATAATTTCAATTATACCGGCGAAGTTTCCAAATACTTTTTGGAATTTCCATCATGACGTACAGCTCCTGCGGAAATACAATCTTTTGCAAAGCTCCTCCCTTTGTTGGTCTGTTATCAATGGTTCTTGTGACAGTTTGTTGCCTGCATGCTACCTCAGCCAGCAAGGACATACTTCAGGACCTGAACAAACAAGGCGAACCCGAAACCATTGATTTCCAAGGCTTTCGTAATTTTAACAACGTGTCTGCCGATAGATCTAAGGAAGGTGAAAACAAGAACCATGAATTGCGAGGGACGGAATCAAACGTTGATCCTGCTGAGAGACGGGTTGGTCAGTCGCAAAACTTCATTGAGTTAAGAGAAAATTGTGAGCTGCATCGGCGAGACAAGTCTCTGGCAGCAAAGGATATTGGATCTCTTGCTAAAAATAAATTTCACAGCAGCAATAAGAATGAAGAAATCAATGCCCACATTTCGCTCAGCAAATCTCTTTCGTCTAGCCTTACGGAAACGAACGTTCCCCGAGCATTACCCCAGATGTCAAATCGCAAACGTAAATTTCAAATGCAGATAGAGTCAAAGAATTCCGATAATGAGAGGAGAAAACACTCCAAGGACAGGAAAAGACGCTCGCCAGCCTGGATGATGAATATGCACATGGTACTCTGTGAGACCGGCCTTAACCCCAACTGCCGTGTCAATAATTCTAGCTACGGAACCCACGAATATTAAAGGAAGTTGGTAAACTTTAGGGGTTAGATCTGGACATATTGCAATGTGGTAAATTTAGTTCTAGACGACTAATTAACAATTACAACGAAAGGATTGTTTATCCAGATTACTTTACCAGCATCTTACTAAGAATCTCTAGGAGTTGTCATTTTGTTTCTGTTCGAATTTGCGGTAACTTTTATTCCTGTACAGCTTTAACGTTTTGGTATTTGTGCCATCATCTATTAAATATGTTTTTAATGTATTTTTATAGCTTTTTTGTATTTTTGTCAGTTTAACTTTTTAGTTCTAGATGCTGAAAAAAAGTAAAAAAATAAGCATTTACGTACGAGTTTTCCAAAGTTAAAATCGGGAGGTATTTACTGGCAGTAGACAGCGTATAACGCCATAAAACCAGGGACATAATTTACAGGCAAATTACCAAACGAAACGTGAATAATGAAGATAATATTAACTAAGTTTAGTGGGTGCAAAAGGTCGCACCGTAAGATTTGATTAATCGTTTGAATACTTTTCATCGCACTGTAGCAATAAACATAGGTATTGTCAGCTAGGTCGATCGACTGCTTGGATCACCTTTTAAAACAAATGTGTTATAGAGGAATGGTAAAGTAATTTAGAACAATATAGATGTACTTTAATCGCGCCTGTTGAACTTTGTAAATCGGATCGTCATGAAATATCGTTGTGTTGAGTGTGGCCACCCAAGTGAAAGTTTGTACAAGATCATTTCCAAGGAAAGCATCAGAATATCTCGTTGCGTTAGTGTAATTATGTAAATAGCAACTCATTCTTGGTAAAACCGTTCGAGACGGATGCACACATTTTAATGAGATGCTCAGACAAAATAAAGCTCCAAAGCTCGGTGTTATCAATCTAATGTTTCTTCAAAAATACGAGATGAACAAAGTGATCACTATGAATTTCTGATATAAGTTATTTCCTACATTACCTGTGATCCAGATAAAAGAATAATAATCTAAAAAAATTTTAATTGTTCAGTATTTACTCGCGAAATTAATCTCGAACTCTTCAATCGTTTCTGAATCTTGTCTCAGGAAAACTGCTTCAAAGTGGTGGACAAGTATGTGGAGTGTGAGTCTGTGCAGACGTGTCTCGATGCTGTCCTCCACAAAAGTCCTGCATACAGGCACCTCATCCACAATTCAAACATCAGCGTGAGACTTGATAGAGGAATTTTGATTTTTTTTGTTTTGATTTATGCTTTCCATCTCACTTTTATTTCGTGCTTAAGATCCAGATAAATAGCACGATATAGTACTGCATATTTACCCTGCCCAATCATGATACTTTATTCACCATTCTGTTGTTATCTAATAAATACTTTATATAAACTTAATCTGTTTTTATTACATAACATTTACTAACATCATTATTATCATTTCAATTGAACTCCTTTGTAATTATTTCTTCCAGTTCATGAGCAAGTTATGTCTCATCTATCTCATGTGCGACGTATATGCAAACTGGCAGGAGCTCAGGCCAACGCTGACAGAGGGTGAACCAGTCACAGAATGTCACTTAATACAGCTCTTGGCCATCACGCTCTTTGGTATGTACGTATAAATGCAGAAAAAATAATTGTTTAAAATAATTAACTAAGTGATAGTTATAGATATAAATAATGAGACTCTGTGGTGCTTACCGTAAATCGACAGGAATGAATAATCAATCAGGTGACCGAAGCTAAAATTATCATTATTAATAACTATAAAGTTATTAAATATTGACTGTCTACTTATTTGTGATAACCATGATCTCTGGCTGATTTGAACAGAGTGGCTGTTGTACTATGGGGCTATGACCCTACTCCTTGTGACCTTTGACCTGCCAAACTCGTCCGTGCAAAAGTGGGAATTGGCTGTCCGGGCTCTGATACTCAGCAGCTTTGGGAAGCTGTTTGCAGTTCCGGCCCTCATCTGGCCCAACATGGGCGGACCAATGTGTCGTCTGCTCATCACGACGTTCCTGGCTACATCTAACATTGTAGCCCTTAAAGGTAGGCCAGTTTCTAGATGTTACACATGTAATGGACTAAAATGAAAACTTTAAACCGAAAATTTCAGCCGCCCACGTAACGGCAAGGGAGGGCCTGCTGCCTTTGGCCGTGACCGTTTCGTGCTTTCTACAGCACCAGGTTCACAACTACTTCCTGTCCAAGTCGACCGTACTCGGACCATCCTACATGCTCAACAATTAACCTATCGTCGACGTTCATTCACTTAGTTATAATATGTAGCAGAGCGTGTATCTAAATTACCGCAGGGTTTTCTCCATGTCGTTATTACCATTAGGTTGTCACAATTCATTGCAACGTCAGTCTGAGTGATGTTTTTATCGGCTATTGTCACAATATCTTATAATTTAGTTGTTAATGTGACTAGAATGTGTAAGCCAAAAGTTTGTGCCAAAAGAATGCCTACAAAGGTTATGGGACCAATAAAATGAGTGTGTGGTGCTGAAATGGTGGATTTTCTCAACCTCATTTGCTCACCAAATGGAAATTATTCAAAAAATATTTATATACTTATGGTTAATGCAGTGTATCTTTGCACAGGAAGTGATGCTGCAAATAAATAAAAATCCCATTTAAGCTTAAGGTTCTACATAATCAAACTATATATAACTATTTATAACATTACATTACTATAACATTATTTATTATTATAACACCATTATTAGCATGATGGAAAGCTTCGACTACGACGGCGATAATGGTTCAATAAAAAGTATAATTGAACTTATCCAATTTCTAGTTTTGTGGGACGTTATACATACGGTCCAGTGCTGATGCAACTGCCAAAATTCATGAATTGCCAAAGTGCGTTCCGCCGATGTAATAACAAACAAAAGTAATAATGACAAAGTGTTCAACACTAATAATAATATCAGTAATGTGTCTAATGTGCACATAGCTGCAAGAGAGTAATCATAAACATAAGTTCTCACGATAGTTACAGACATTGATTCTAACAACGAATAGCAAGATTTCACTGTAGAATTCAGCAAGTTAAAGTTATAAAAATTATCAACCCAAATTTATTGTATTATATTGTGCTCATCAAAGTGCAAAATTCAGTCAAAGAAGAAATTGATAAGAGTCAAAGCAGCCATAAATAAAAACCTAATAAGTCATCTTATTACTTTATTGATAAAATCTGCTCAAAACTCTCTGAACATCAGTTGCCCTCAGATCCAGAAACAAAAAACAGCAGTGGAAAAGACTGAAGGTCATCACATGTCCTCTGTGCTCCATTTGTAAAATTCATCCTTCTCGGCCTTGCGACTGTTTTTGGTGGCAAATAATTTGTTTTCGAAGCCGTTCGACCTGTCCACTCCATCCCAACGATATCCAGGCCTGATGTTGAACCTGTTAGGGGGGGGCTCTGGGCCCTGGTAGGTGCGTCTCGCCTTGCCAGAATTGCCAGCCTCCTTCGCTCTTTTTTTCCTCATGTATTCAAACATGGGATCTTCTTTATTCTCGGTGAGGCGCAGCTCTTCGTTGAGATCGGCATCGTCGGCGTACCTGGCAAGGGGCTTGTTGGATTCCTTCTCAAAGTCTTCCTCCATCTGACTCCTGATCTCCTTCTGCTTGAGACCTTTTGACCATTCCTCATACTTGGAATGGACAGCCTTCTTCACTGCCTCCTCTGCCTCTTTCTTTTTTCTGATTTCTTCCAGATTAATTTTTGTGCCTGTCCTTTCCCTCATTATAACTTTAACTTCTGGTTTGGAATTCGTGATGGATGGTTTTCTCAGAGGGGAATTGTCACCATTGCAGGCACTATGATATCCCTCATTTCTAGGAGAGAGGGGTTCAGACTTGATCTTCGGTCTGGATGTCTCGGCAGTTCTTCGAGGGGGAGAGACGTCTGGGGTGGGACCACGTCCAGATTTCTGCATCCTTGATCTGCGAGGTGGGCTTTCATCAGAATCACATTGCCTGTGCTTCCTAGGTAGAAATGCCTTCAAATTATTATGATCAGATCGTCGGGGTGGACTGGGATCAGAATCATAACGAGTTAACTTCCTTGCCGGTGAGACATCCTCATCACCAGAATCATGCCTTTCTCTGGCTCTGGTCGACTTTTGGTTATGTTCATGTCCTTTCATATTATTACTATTTGTTTCAGAATGGCAAGGAGAAAGTGGTTCTTCTTTCACAATTGTTTCTTCATAGATGAATGGTTCCCCGTTGGGATCTGGTGCTTCGATTTTGATATCGGCCGTTTCATCGCAATTTATCCAATTGCTAGTCGTAAATGCAGTTGCATTAGCCTTTTCATTTTCTAAGTATTCTAGTATTTTGACTGGATTATCGTCATCATCTTCACTGTTATTTTCATGATTGGCCAGGGCTATTTGCTTCAAATCTACGTCATCGTCGATAACACATGTCTTCTGAGGTCTAACTTTTTTCCTTTTTTTAGTTTCACCCTTTGGCAAATACCGTTTCAGATAATCTGCGTTAATCATCGCGGCTATAACCAACCTGTAAGTGGCGATAATGAGATTTACAACCAACTTTGTGTACAATGAATTATATAAAGAAATTGGTTTGCCGGTTGAAATTAGTAAAATGTTTGCTTTAAAAGTTGTTAGTTTTATTTTAAAAAAACGTGCTGAGCTGCTGTTTTGATTTAATAAAAGACATCGAATATTAATAACCATACACTAGAACATTTTATTAAATTTATTTGTATACATCCAATATTTATTTTAAATTTTAAATCCAATATAAATAAATTTGCAACAAGCCATGATTTATATAGAAGTTTATCAGTTAAGGATTTCGAAACTAGGAATCAGCGAGGTTGGCTTCCTTCATTTTGGACATAAAAAACTTTTCAAGCACATTTGCACAGCGATAATATTCCGTATTCGGATTGTTGTAGGATCGGCAGTTGGCGAAGATGCGAGTCATGTCCGCAACAAAGACGTGTCTGGAGGCATAATACTGACTTCTCAGTCTTTCACTCATTGTTTTCAAGTCTGTTAAAATGACATCATAATGAAAAGAGATATGAATTTGTTGGTGTGCTTTCAACAGAACGTCAAGACTGGGGCCAAATTCAATACAAGTAATAACAAACCTAAAGATATCGAGTAATCCAAGAATATAGATAAATCAAAACTATTAGCTATCTTTAAACTCACCCATAGGAAACTTAATGTGCTCATAATAATCGGGAGCTTCAGCTTTTTCAACTGGTTTTTGAAATGGCCATGCACTAGAATGATTCTGAAAGTTATTAAACTTGGTTATCCAACTATTAAGTAATCTACATAATATTACACAAATGAAGACAAATAAATAAATAAAGCAATAGTTAATATTCTAATAACAAATATGTAATTATAAAAAAATAAATAATCACTTAATAATCATCATCCTTTCCAAATGCTACATTCTCCTACCTGAAAAGCACAAGAACAAGAACAAAACATGCATGTCACACCTTGACTTGATGGAGAATTGACTTCAGGTGAGCTGTAAGTTCATCAGGATCCATGCTTTCTCTGGAGAACATTTTCCAGGTGTTAATAAGAAGTATTTAGCACCATATAATTTCTATAAGAAAAATAATTTAAAACAACTCATATCAATTAGCCCAGCTGGAATAAATCAACAAAATACTTTTTAGCTTATGCATTTATTAAAATTTGCATTAAATAAGTAAACAAAGACATTAAAATGCTCAGTTGTCACTTAAAGACTTTCACATTGGCCATCACAAATAAATATAAAATGATTAAGCTTAGTCAAAACATTATTTGGAGCAGCAACAAGATTGTCTCAAAATCCAAGCATCTCAAAGTAATGACAAAGAGACCAACTTCTTCTCAGTCACAGCAACATATCCTGCCTCAACAACTCCAGGGATGCTCTCGATGGCCACCTTCCTGACCCCCTCCTTGAAGCAGGTCAGTCCTGGGTGGACCTTTTTTGTCTCTTTTCTCTTTCTTTCTGCGAGAATCCTTACGATCTGAAATGTGTCACAGTGATAAGTCACACAAATTGATTTAAAATGTGAAAATAGTTTAAGTTTTTACAACAACTAATATTTAAAATTATTTTCCCACCTCTTTCTGCTTTCTAATGACCTCAGAAAACTGTGTGTAAACTATCTTTGGGTTGAGTTCACAGCCCATGAGTATGGCACCCTCGTAGTCCTTGATGTAACCGAGGTACGCACTCTTCGGCAGACGAATCTCCTTTGAGAAGCCCTTTAATTGGAAGACTTTGATAAAGAATATTCGTAACCTCATTATAATATTATAAATATATTGTTATTGCTATTATTTGACATCTTGTATGATATTAAATGATATCAGAAGAACCTAGCCTATAACTTAATGTATTTTCACTAAAAAACAAACAAACAAACAAAAATAAAATTACAATGTAATAAGAAATCGCTTAAATAACTATCAGTTAATTGAGTAAAAAAACTGGTCTTCCAATCCAGTCTTTTCATTTGAACCCCACTCCTGAACAAATAAATATAGCACATAGCATCTCTTCGAAAATGAATAAACATTATTACCTGCTTCCTAAAATATCCTGTTGCATATTCATCAGCAAAGGTGAGGAAGTGGAGGATGTTGTGTTGGATGTGATAGTCCTTCATGTGGTTCATCAGGTGAGTTCCGTAGCCCTGCACAAGCACCTCTGCTGTCAATTTCTTCTTTACATAATCATCGTCATCATCACCTTTATTATCACCACCACTACCATCGCCATCGTTGTTAACGTCCGTAATTATTTATCCATTAATTAATTAGCATCAGTGGTATCAGTAGAATAGGTCGTCATCATCATCATCACCATTGCAATGGAGTAAAGAAAGCATGAAATTGATTCTTGTCATTGATTTTTGTCATAACCAATAAAATGATTATCAACAACATTGTAACTTAACATAGATCTCAACCAATCAAACAGCAGGATCATTAAACTCCAACCAATCAACGACAAGCACCTTGACTTGTTCATTAGAGGTGACTGCACAGAAAACAATCTCAGAAAAGCCTTGAGTCATAAACATTCGGAAACAAACTCCTCCGATGACGCGGTTGTCTTTTATCAGGGTCATGGACTTGTGCTTCCTGTGGGGTTGGAGGTTAAATGAGATGGTGATGATGATGCACAAATGATGTCATCGATGACATCATGACAACGTAAGGTTGCTGATTGTAGTTTGAGAATATCTGATATAATGTTTAATTATTTAATGAACACATTAAATTAAAATAACAACGTTGACAGATACACAACCCTAAATTCATAAAATGTAAAAATTGATAAGCCAGTCTTGCTTTATCATCAAATTGACCAGACTAATCACCAGATCAAGCAAACCTAATTTACATCCAAGTAAAGCAATGAAAATCCTCAGCTATAAATACAAACGATACAAAGTGATGGAATACTAACGGGTCGAATACAATCCTCGTTATGTATTCCTTCGGCATGCGGGGCAGCTGATGGGAGAAGACATTTTGAAGTCCAATGAGCCACAGTAGGGTCTGGTCAGGAAGGTTCTTCTGGAGGTTGTTCGAAATCACATGGAATTCAATGGTGCCCTTTTTCTCCTCGAGTCTCGCTGCCTCATCACGAGAACCGTGGGGGGAGAACAGATTGGTCTAGGAGCAAATAAATTATGATAATGATGGTATGCTATGGTTTAAATTACAGCAATGTTGATGATGATGTGTTATGGTTCAAATTACATTAAATTAGGCTCAATTATGACTACAATGATGATGTGTTACTTTAGAAATGTGTTAGCAAGAACACAGCCATGTAGCATACAGTTCCTACAATGACATAATGCAGACATGAAAAAAAATATCACGTGTTTTTGGACATTCATGAAACATTTCTTTGAAACAAAACCTTCTCTAAAAACAAGCCAACCTCGGAAGCGGTGGATGATTTTCTGTTGTCGGAGATGGAGCCGAGTATTTCGTTGATGACGTCGATAGGAACATCGCCTTCAATGCGTTTCCTCTGAGGGGAGTCGGTGTCCTTAGGATCGCAGGGTTCGTGTGAACGTTTCTCTGAAGATTTTGGATGGTTGGAGATTGTTTTTATTTGACCGATGAATGTTAAAAGTAAACAAATATTGCCAAAAAATCTTTAATTTTGTTTTTATTTCTTTTAATTTAATTTTTTTAGAAAATACAAGTTAAAGATGCGAATTTTCACACATGTCTAAAACTCATCCGTCGTTAGTTGATGTCAAATAAAGAAAAAGACAAACTCGTTATTATAATAAATGATAATTAAAGAATGAAACAGATCACTTGACAAATTGACTAGAAACTTCATTAATTCGATTTCAATTAAGAAATACATCAGCTTGAAATTGCATGAGTTTTAACAAATATTTTCAAGAGTTAAACCTGCTTTCTTCTTTGGGAGGATCTGGTTGTTCATAAGTTGAGTCAGAGCAGCGTAAGTCGAAGTTGGGGCAGATGAATTGTTGTTCGAAGTCTGAGAGGATCCATCTTGGAACGAACCAACAATTGATTGATTGAACAAATGAATAATGAAATGTGGATAAACAGGAATGGAAATGAAATATTTTTAATTCTGTAAATCAAGCCAATCAATTTTTCTGAAATTTAAAAAAAAAACGAAAAAAGATGTTTTAAAATGCTACCCTTGTTTGTTCCTGGTTGAACGTTTTGCATGAAGTCCTGATTCCAAATTGGAGAGTTTGGAGAATAGATTTCCTCCTCGAGCATCGAGAGGAACCTTATGAGAAGAAAATTTATGATAAATTAAATGAAATCAAACAAATTTAAAAAAATCCACAAGCCGTCGAACAAAGTATAAATGCACATCATATATTGGGTTGGCAACTAAGTTCCCGCCATTTTTTTAAAAAGAAAATAATGCAATATTTTGTGGCAGGAACTTAGTTGCCAACCCAATATATACAGCACCTCATGCATAGAGTCAGAAGCGAGCTTTGCAGGTTTTGAATGCCACACGTTAAGACCATCGCAAGCAAGAACGAAACCCTCCGAGCTAACTTGCAAGAAAAGAACTCGAGACAACCCATCCTCACCTGGGGAAGTGAGTGAGCACCAATGCCTTCTTCTCGGGAGCCATCTTGTCCTTCTCGGCAGCAAATTTATCCAGCAACTGCTTCCTCATCGTGTGAAACACCGACTTCAGTAGCATCTGCCCGAACACGATCGTCGTTTCGTGTCTCGGCAGACTGTCGCAGATGGCAGGAACGTGGCAGTAGCACAACCACCTGTCAATTAAAATGGAAAGCATTATTATTATAATTGTTAATTATCATAACTATTGTAATCGATTTACTTTTAACTGATTTACAATTGATTGTTATTAATAAATTCTACACTTCATCAATTAATTCATGCATTAATATGTATCCATGTATTATTGTTTGTTACAAGTATCTAATATATGTAGATCAATAAGTGTCCATATTATACTACAATTCAATATATTACAATTTAAAACAAATACCTCGTGTAATTCATCTTGTACACGGCAAGGTCCTCGGGTTGCATGTTGCTGTTCTTCCTGGTTGTCGGAGTTTCCAACTTCCAGTGGTTGAGGCA
Organism: Whitmania pigra; assembly: GCA_021613335.1. Lineage (NCBI taxonomy): Eukaryota > Metazoa > Annelida > Clitellata > Hirudinida > Haemopidae > Whitmania > Whitmania pigra. The sequence goes on along the minus strand of JAJTWR010000251.1, from coordinate 3,828,098 downwards.
GTGCAGGAACATCTTGGCCACTTCGTACATCGTCTGCCACTCCTTCTGCGCCAGATGTCCAAATTTATACAGCACGAAATTTGTCACACCCTGGAACGATTGGTGGATAAATTAGTAAACTATCAAAATAAGATATTTCATAATAATTGATTAATAGCTGTTATTGTCATGTCAAAATGATTGATCTAAAATATTTTTCAATGTGCACTAATTCAATCAAGGCATCTTCATTATTATCATTTTTGTTATTACTATTTATTATTATTATTGCTACTGATATTAATTAATGTTGTTAATAATAATCTAATTATTCCACCTTAGCAATGGAAGGCTTCTCAAAAGGAGGATGTCCGATGTTTCCCTCAACTGAAGTCTTGTTCATGTTCGCAATGCATTTTCGCAGGTGCTGTAAAACATTTTTAGTCAAATATTTATAATAATTATAAAACACCAATATTACAAGAGATAATAACAATTACTGCTTACATAACATAAACCTGGCTCAATTCTCAATGAAACAAAATCATTTTATTGAAATAGAAAAACAAATAAAATAAATAATCTCAAGAGAACGTCCCATCCAAAAACTACATCTAGACCTTAAAGAGGTAGAAGTAGACTTGTTTGGTGTCCGAATCTTCCTCCTTGCGTACGCAGTTGAAGAGGTGTTCGACGTCAACGACGATACCGAGGAGTCTGTTGAGTTCTTCGTCATCTGAGGATTCCAGGTGCGAAATATGGGACTCTGTACAGATGGACAAACATTTGTTTCTCAGGCAAAAGGAAACTTTCGATGAAATCATTGCAGTGTTAAAAGTTAAGAAAACCGGTTTCAAAAATGCAATAATCAATTTTACGTTTAGATTTATTTGTCTATATTTAAAATAAAAGGCATCAATTTTTATTTTAAATTACTTAACAAAGTCAAAGTTAATTTTGGTGAAATTTATCAATAAATGCAGTTGAAGTAAAAGTTTCAATTCAAGACGTCAGACAAAATCAAAGTGATACTAATTAAATTCAAGAAACTGCCCCAGTGAAATGAATGTTTAAAAAAATAAACGAATTAAGACCAATTAATATTCATAACCAACCCAAGTTGTGTCCACAGCTGCGGCAAGGATCGCTCGGGGAAGCTGAAAGTTGGGAGTCTGATTGGCTTGTGACATTGGTCGAAGATGCTGGCTGAATTGGATTCTTCCATCCATTGCATTTGCAATCTTCAAACTGATGTGATGAGATGTTTATTTTAAGTAAACATATATTTCCTACAATACGCATGACATAAATACTCCATTTTTGATCAGTTTATTTTATTGTAAAACAAATTCCAGCAGTCTGTGAATGCGATAACGTGTAAAAAAGTTTTGATTACAATATATAAACAATTCTCTGGCAAAAAGTAGTTCATAATACAAGCTTGTGACTGCAAATAAAATTATTACTTGTAATATAAATTATTGTAAAGTATAAAAAGTAAAAAGTAAAAAAAATAAACAAACCTTGCAGGAAGAATACACAGCTAATTTTTCCACTTTCCTGTGGCGAGGGGAGGCTCTGACTTGTTGCTTCCACTGAGCCATCCTTTGTGTCAAACTGCTGGCTCGAATGGAATCAGTGCTTCCAGTTGTGCCACTTGAGGATATTTTGGAAGAGTCATTTGAAGCCATTGATTCGAGGAGAGTTTTCATAAACTTTCAATGAATTACAAAACAATGTTTCCTGTAATTTTAGAGTATCTCCATTATTCGTCTAAATCATTCCAATGGTTAAAAATTGTCATGCGGAGCAACTAAAGTTTCCACACAAATAACCTATCCATAACAACATTATGGAGAAGTTGATGACGACATGCAAACTGACACAGAAAAATTAGGCAAACCTCGTGTGTTACAACATGTTTTTAAAAATGGCTGAGAAAGAATGCATCATCTAAAATTATTTTGATCACCGGTTAAGTTGATAACAAATTGTTGACATAATTAGGTTTATGATAAAAACATTTAAAAGTGGAGTAAAGTCTATATTCAAAATAATGGCGATTTATCGAATAAAATGAAATTTGTTTATTGGTTACATTAATAAAGACATTAAATAAACTTGGCATATTTTTTTTTTTCTAACTTCAGTAGGTTTTATTATCTTGACCACATGTCTCTATTGTTGCGTACTACTTTTGTACGACTTATTTCTGCGATAATGTTTTACTCAGTGACATGATTGCTCTAATTCCCCATTTCTCATTTTAGTCCTTACAGCTTTACAAAGGTTTTATGATGTCTTAATATTCACTTTGGAAAAGAAGGTATTTAGAAGATGGGGATTACTTCATTCAAGCTTATATTGTAATGATTATCAGAAACCAAACTAATCGATGAGTATCTTTGCTGCATTATTAAGCGCCTCAAAATTGTTTATATGGATATGGACTCAGGTTCTTTCCCAACACCGTTTGACCAAGCGAGTGTCTAACTGACGGAGTTGACAGAATGGAGTCGGATCAATGGCTGAAATGTTTAAAGGATAGAGCCGCGGTCTTACAAAACAGACTGGGAAAATCAAGATACAAGCCATCTACCAACACCATCTGCGCTGACCGTTGCCGAGTTAATGAGTCACTGGGGCACATTGTATAGCGCTGTCGCAGTACTTGCGGTCCCAGATATGAGACATAACGCCTTAGTGAAGATGTTGGCAAGGAAATTGAGTGCAATGGGGCTGATCGCCAAAATCAAACATCGTTACTGCTCAATGAAAAAAATCCAGATTTGTGCGCACGGAAAGATTCAGTATATGTCGTGTACGATGTGGCAAAGGGATCAGACATTGCTGACCTAAATATCATTAATTTCTCCAAGGTTTCTCCAAGATAAGACCTGCCGAGAATCCACCATTGGATGAAGGAAAATAATCCAGTCTCGAAACCCCAAAAGCAGAAAGGAAATGTTACGGCCGTCATTTTAAACTGAAGGGGAGCAATTTCCGAGGAATCATGAAGATTTTGGAGAAGATTCGGAGTCTCGAGGAGGTTCCTCATGTGGACTTCCATCAAAACCATGCAGGAAACATACAAGATATGGCGTACATTCAAGATGAACGCCTTGAAAAGGCAGAAAACACTAAAAAGTCATTTGATAGATATAAATTGATAGGAACGACTTGCTGACGTCCTTTCTTTCTGGTCTGACGGAATTCCCAGACCCATACTCAGACCGAAAAAAAATTAACGATTTGGATTTCTTAAACATTGTCAGATATGTTGTTGGGCTTGCTGCATCACCTGGATTTGGTGCTCGCGTCCCAGTCGACGGATGCCATCATTCTGGCGGAGCTGACGACATCATGGGAGGCAGGCTTCAGTGCAGCAGCAAACAAGAGTGCAAATTTGTCGAAGGACCTTGAAGCGAAGGGATGCCGGACATACCTCTTCCCGAAGATTGCCAACACGCCATAGTATGCGACATGACTCAATGAGAGCTTTGGAAATCATTTCTTCAACAATCCCTTAGAATGACCATTATATGCAGTGCGCAGCTGGGTGACATCAAATCTTAATTTTGGTCTACCAACTTAAGGCTTATCGTGAAAGTCTTAAGGGGTGACACCATGAATTTCCAGCACTCGGTGACACCAACTCTAGTGACGCCGCTGATTATATGTACTTGTCCAATGTAGATGGAAGGTGCAATTTAAGCAAAATTTTCTATCTAGGCAAATAAGCGTCAATAAACATGATTTTCAATAAAATGGGAATAAGTGCTTGAAGTTCAAGTACAAGTACTTGAAATCGGCACCTGAGTACAAGTACACGTACCTCCGTATATCTGTAGTGCACGTTCTGTAACGCATGTTCATTTAAAAATTTTGAAATTTTATTTATGATGTGATGATATATAATTTACAATTTTACTATGTCATAACTTTTTAAAAACAATAGTTAATAACTTGAAATGCTTGTCTTTTATTAAATATGTGCTTATGTGGAGGCTAAACGCATGCAAATGACCAACAGGCAAACATCAGTTGGAAATTAATTGGAGTTATTCGCTTTGCTCTGCAGCATTAAAATGACCGAAGATAGTGACATAAGACTCTCATTCGCCGATTTCAATTATGATTTGACGTTAGTTTTTGAGTATTTAAAATGTCTAAGATACAAAATGCGTTGAACACATTTTTTTCAAAACTTAATGATTACAATCTTATCATCATAACAATGGCTTGCAAGTCTAAATAATTCATTTCGTTTATTCAGATCATTATTTATCGGTACAAACGAAGGCATAAAAGTTTTTGGCTTGGAGAATTTCGCAACCATTTACGAAAGCAGTAAGCATGATTTGTTTTTTGGCAACTATCACCATCCAATCAATGAATCAATCAATGGAAGTCTCACATAAACGATATAGATTTAATGACTTATTTAAATTTCAGAAATAAAGTTTGCTTATTTGATGGTACAGTTATGGGGAACTGATGTTCTGTGCGTGGTCACAAAACCTTGTCCACAAAGACTGATTATGATACGCATGTCAGAAGACAAATTGCTCATCCCTAAGAACTTCACCAATGATATCGTGGACATAAAATCTAACAAATATGTAAGTTAATTCTTTATTGCATTGGTGACACAAAGATTCTCGAACATGATTTTTAAGTATGATATTGTAAGACGGCCGAATTATTTTACTACTGCAATACATGCTAATAAAGCTAGTAATAATAATAATAATAATTGCAATCAATTTTAAGTGTTATAAGCACTCGATATAATCGTTATACTAATGCTCATCTTATCAATTTCTAGGTGATGGTGGTTGGATGCAGGGATGGCTTCAACCTTTACGATATGATGGAGTTTAAGGCCATGTATATGGTCAGCAGACCTTCGGGGTTCGGCGGTCTGTATGCCTTGTCTCAGGTCGTAGAAGGTAACAGCTACTTAGCAATTCCCGTTTCTGAAAAGTCAGGAGACATTGAAATATTTGATGCCCAAGTTAAGGTTGGTAAATCTTTTTTCATTTGGAGTTTTACCTACATTAATTTATGTTTCATTATAATAATGTACATAATTTGTAGGAAAGGGCCGTGACGATTCGGGCTCACAACAGTCCTTTGGCATCTGTGGTTTTTCATCCGACAGAACAAGTTTTGGCAACGGCATCCAAAAAGGTAAAAATGTAAAAGAATGAACAATTTGTAACCGAAGTATAACTAAGCGATTTGTATATTTTAGGGAACTGTTATTAGACTGATTTCTATTCCTAGTGGATCCAAATTGTTCGAGTTCAGAAGAGGAATGCAAAGGTTTTATTAATTATTACTAATTAACATGAGAATTGAAAGATTACTAATGCTGTATTGTATTTATTGCAGGAATGCCAACATTTACTACTTGTCCTTCAGTCGAGATTCAAATTTCCTCATCTCTTCTGCAAGCACTGGAACTATTCACGTATTCAAATACGAACTTCCTTGGCACAAGTAAGTTTCAAAGTTTTTAGCATCGAATATTATGTTTATGCGTAATAGATTATGTTAATTCATGAAAACTTTACTTTTAGAAACAAGGACCAGAGCTGGTCCAACTACATTGGTGGAGCAATCAAATCATCTGCCAATTATCTGCTGGCGCCCTCGGCCGACATGACCATAAAGTAAGTGTTTGTCAAAAACTTAAATCATTCTCATTATTGAATATCGTAAAGCAGACAATTTAAATAATGTCATTATTTTATTAAGTCCCAGGTATAAGCAGGGCTGGACGTCATACATGGGTAGCATGATTTCCTCGTCTGCTACTTTTTTGCCTAAGCACATGTATGAGGCTTGCACCCAATCAAGATCGTTCTTGAAAGTCAGGCCGCCTGGAAAACTCCTTAAGAACATTTCAACCATCACTAAGTAAGATTCAGTTTGAATTTAGTCTACATACCTTTGTATTAATTTAGCACAGGAGAACAAAAATTGATCAACATTTTATTTAATGATTGTTAGGGTTGAAGATGTTATGCGCGTCGTCGTCTTTGCCGAAGATAGCTTCCTATCCGTCTTCGAGTTAAAAGAAGGAAGCAATTCCAATTTAATTTCAAAATACAGGTAATTTCTTATTTATTAATTAAAACTTGCAATTTCATCACACGTTCATACAAAACTGATGTTATTTTCTTTACTCGATTTTAGTCCTGTCACTGGAAAAGTGCCGACAGAAATACTGAATGAATGGTGTCCCACCGGAGACGCTTCTCATGAGAGTATCGGAAATCATGATGAGATCATGGAAGGAGATAAATGAATTGTTTTACTTTAAATAAAAACATTTTGTGAAGTGACAAGGATTACTATTTGACTATTGAAACGTCTTGGCGAAATTACTTCGATTTAATATGTAATTTTATTTTAAAGGACGAGTTGATAATATTCAACTTCCCAAAAGATTTTATTTATAAAAATAAAATTTGGAGGGAGGCAAATATCTACTTAGATTCTCATAGCTAAACCTTGCGGCAGCACAAATCTATTTAACAAATCTAAATTATGCTGGTGATAATGATGGTAATTGTGATCATTTTGATTATGATTATGATTACGATAATGATGATAAACCAAATTTGGTTCTAATTTTATAAATTATCCTAAACATTCAATGATCATTATGTATAAAATAGTTAACCTTGTAGCTGTTCTCATCATCTCAAATCGAATCACCACTGCAAATATATTTTTGTAAAAATATGGCAAATCATCTACGTTCGTTAATGCTTGGTATAGTGCGATTACGAAAAACGAGATTCTTGATTGGCTGCTTTGAAATTGTTAATAACTTATCAAATAAAACAAGAATAAATTAATTGCGTTGTTTTATTCCGAATTTACTTAGGACAGTAATCGCATTTGTGGCAGTTTAAGTTATTTTAGTTTGGTCAGTCATAGCGCGTAATACGATCTTGATTCAAAGTGCATTGTGATATTCGACTTTGAATTCTATCATTGAAATTGGCAGCCCATCAGTCTTGATTATATATATCCTTTTTTATTTTTATTTTTTTACAAAATTTGTGATTATACTTGCAGTTAAGCGTATTTATAGTTGTTTTAATGTCATTTTGTTCATTGTAAACTAGGGACAAAATTCAGAAGTTATTAGAAGAATTTGCATAAGCAATTCATAATGTCTTTAAAAAATTGTCGTCTACGACCATCGTAAAGTTTCGTCAAAGCCGTTCCAAATTTGCCGATTCGTTCAGGTGAAAAAGATTTAGCATGGCTTCTACGGCACCCCGTCATAACAGCCCGGCGGCAGAATAGCCCCGACAAAACAGCCCCGTCAAAATAGCCCGGCGTCAAAATAGCCCCGACAAAACAGCCCCGTCAAAACAGCCCTGTCACCAGGGTCGGACTGGCTTAAAAAACCGGCCCGGGAAATTTTATTTAACTCCTAGTTTGATCAACTTAAACATAAGAAACACTAGAGTCTAAAATTTCTATTCACTTTTAACTATTATAACAGCTTTTTCATCGTTTCACTAGTCGATGCTAAAACATCAATGATTTCATTGTTATTGATTCTTGGAATAGAGTCTTTCTCACAAGACATCAGCATGAATGATCGTAGAATTGACTGGTTCAGAAAATTTCTTAATCTGTTCAGAACGTATTTCAATTTTGAAACTTGTGATGAGGATAATGTCAACACAAATTTGTAAGCCAGATACAAATTTGAATAAGCAAGACTATGCAAATTAAACTTCTGGAGAACAATAATAACAACAAACAATACTCAAAACGGTCAAAGCATTCAAGCCACTAATTTCGAATTAAATTTTGATTCAGTTTCACAACATTTTAAAAAATACTTTGACATGGAGTTATCATGGGGCTATTTTGACGGGGCTATTTTGTCGCCGGGTTGTTTTGTCCTGGGCTATTTTGTCGCCGGGCTATTTTGTCGGGGCTATTTTGACGGGGCTATTTTGTCTTGGGCTATTTTGACGCCGGGCTGTTTCGACGGGGATGTTTTGTCGGGGCGGTTTTGTCGGGGCTGTTTTGTCTTGAGCTATTTTGACGCCGGGCTATTTTGACGGGGCTGTTTTGTCGGGGCTATTCTGTCGCCGGGCTGTTATGACGGGTCACCGGCTTCTACATTTCAGATTACTAAACAATACTTCAAATATTCAATTCTTTGAATTCAATACAAACGTAAAACTGTCGAATAAATTATTTAGCGCTAAATCACTGTTATTTGTTCTGTGTTTTTTTGCATTTAAATTGTTATGAAGTTATTTCGCCAAATTTGTATTTCAAATGAATAATTTTAAAATGGGCTTTAAACTAATATGAATTGACAAATTATTATAAATTATTATGATCATGTAACAAATTTAAATCTTTTATTGAAAGCACAAACTTGTGAGCAATAAGGTAACCGCACGATTTAATAGGTAATATCGAAAGGTTAAACGCAAGGATGCTAAAGGATTGTAAAGAAGGAATGACTTTTGTCAATTTTAATTATGATTTAACGTATGTACTTTCGATTTATTTAATTCCAACAAATGTTGGTTTATATTTAATTTTATTAGGTTTTGATCCTAATTGCAGAACTCTTTTTGTGGCCACAAGCGAGAAGGTGAAGGTCTTCAGATTGGAAGATTTCAAGAAAATCTTTGAAATAAGTACGCGATTTTTCGGATTGCCTTATTTTAATATTACTTCACATATTGAATAATCATTTAACCTACTGTTAATAATTTCATTCCAGAAATTGCATCCCCATTTTTGATAGAACAGCTGTTTGGCACCGATATTTTATGTGTGGTGTCAAAGTCTTCTCCTCAAAAAATGGAGCTGATTGAAATGACCAATAACAATCATCTAAAATCCAAAACATACCCTGAAAGCATTACAGGCATTAAGTCAAACAAATTTGTAAGTGGCAATAAGTGCAAATTACATGATAATTAGTTAATTTAATATTTGGATTATACAATGACATGAAAATTTTTAAATTTCATAATTGGCTTAAAAGTCGCAAGTTACATACACTAATTAATCACAGGTGATGGTGACAGATTGCAACGGTAAGCTGTGTGCACACAACATGAATAATTACAAAGCCATGTTTAAGCTGGAACTGACAAAGTCCAGCAACGACAGATGCCTCTTCGCCTTATCCCAAGCTTCTGGAAAGGAGAGCTACTTGGTCTTCACCGTCAGTGAAACAGCGGGAGACATCGAAGTTTTTGACACAAATTCAAGAGTTAGTGACTTCGTGGTTCTAACGGTTTCTGAGAATATTATAAAAAAAACTAATGAATAAAAATCATTATTTTCGACAATTCATATTATTTGCCTCCGTCATTGTACAATTGTTTTTAATGCAGAAATGTGTCGCCAACATTCGAGCTCACAAAAGTCAGGTTGTCACACTTGCTTTCCATCCGACAGAATTAGTTTTGGCGACAGCCTCCAAGAATGTGAGTTTCAAAAGTTTGATGCATTCGTTTCGGTCTTGACACTTCGTAGGTTCATAAATAAAGCGTTAATTAAATATGCATGTAAATATACATTTTATACAATGCAATTTATTTTTATGCTACCATAAATGCTCATTAATTAATGAAATAAATAAGAGCTATTTTTTGCTTCAGACAACTGCATTTAGGTGGCTTAATAGGTGACTAAATAAATTTCTCTCTATTTACTTGACATTTTCACGTTCAATCATACCAGGGAACTGTTATTAGACTGATATCAATCCCGAGTGGAACCAATTTGTCCGAATTCAGAAGAGGAATTCAAAGGTTCAGTTTTTCTTTTCGCAATAATTAATAATTGAAGATGGATTACTAATGTTTGATGCACTTTTTGCAGGATTGCTGACATTTACTCCTTGTCCTTCAGTCGAGATTCGAATTTCCTCGTCTCTTCTAGCAGCACTGGAACAATTCACGTATTCAAATATACTCTTCCTTGGGACAGGTAAATCTCAAGATCTGCATTTCTCTGCCCATTATTAAATATTATTCATATTGCTGTTGTTGTTGCTGCAACGTAAAGGGTTTTGAATTAAATCTTTTAAATCAACAAAATTTAGAACCAAAAAGAAAAGTTGGTCGGAGTATATCGGCGGTTCCGTGAAATCATGTGTCAATTATTTTCTGGCGCCTTCAAGCGACATGACCATCAAGTAATACAATTATCACAACCACATTTGATATGTATTTAATAATTACTTTATAATATTTACATTCGCTCTTCATTTGAACGTTTCAGATGTAATGAAGGTTGGACATCATACGTGGGCGATGTGATCTCTTCGTCTGCTGGTTTTATACCCAAGCATGTGTACGAGGTCTGTACCCAGTTGCGGTCATTCGTAAAGGTCAGGTTACCTGGAGAAAATATCAGAAATATTTCCACAGTTATAGGGTACGATTCGTTTTAATCGAAATTGTTATGAATAGACACATAGATTGTATGTAAAATATAATCACTGGTAAATGTTAGGTTCGATGACGCTTTACGTGCCGTAGTATTCACTGAAGATGGTTTCTTCTCCGCGTACAAGATTAATGAAGGACAATGTAGTTTGATTTCCAAATACAGGTAAATTGATTTCTCAAAAATGATTTTACCATCAATGAATGTTTCATCGTTTTTTCTGTAATTTTATCCTCTGCTTTAGCCCCATCAGTGAAATGTCAGTTGAACTCCGTGGCTCTTCTGAGGAAGGTACAACAACTCATAAGGAAGATCTCTCTAATTCAGTGGATCAAATCCTTGTTTCAAACAACGTTGAATAATAAACAAATTTACAATCGTTTTTAGTGGAAATGTCAAATATTGACGATGCAAAAATATTTGTTAATACTTTTTGAATAAATTCAGATATAAATTTGAATGGGCGTGCATTTGGCCGAATGGATTACGTGTTTGCATACGGTAGTAATGACAACAGTCGTAATGTGTCGTGTTCAATAAATGAAGTTACGATTACAATAAAATGCCTGAGATTTATTTTAAATAGCAACAAAAGAAAAACAAAATCTTTAAGCATAATATTCTTCATTCAATTTTTGAGTCTTTTTAAACGGCATTAATAATTAGTCATACAGTTGAAGCAATTATGAAATTTCTTTATGAGTAAATTAATAACTAGCCCTTTTAAACTACGACTATGGTCAAGGGGATCGAGATAACCGATGTTGAGCGGAGAATATTAGGGTTCGGCGACATAAAAGTATCGACATAACTCCTGAGAAAAATCATGAGAAAGACAAAAAGGGAATTTGGCGGTTCCACTTCAAAAATGTCCATTTAATAGGGTAGGTGAGTTAAACGAAGTCGAGATAAGTGTGTTCCATTGTAATTTGTTTCAATGTGCAAAAAATCCTTTTTCAATATATTGATACAAATATGATAGCGTTGTAGTTTTCTATTTGTGCTCAATCTTTTTGTTGGACATTTCGTCATCGTTCCCCATTTTCCTAAATTCATTTTGTATCACAATGGACTGGGATTTGAGAAAGTGATTATATTCTAGATGACAGTCTTGTCGTATTTATTTAAAATTTTAAATTATAAAATGAATCAATGAATGCTTTTGTTAATAAAGAAGAGAATGGAAGGAGCCTCGGAACATTAATTAGCGTATTGAATAGACTTGATATATTATCGGGGTTGCTGTTGCGATGCTTACGAAAAGAGATCTTGTCACTTTAAGTTCCTTAAAGTATTATTACATTATTTAACAATAGTTGCATTTCGTGATTTAATTTCGTCACTTTCTTTTGTTTGCTACATGTTTATATTCTGTTTATGGATTTGTTTGTTTAATCTTTTCTTTTTAATTTTTAGAGAAAAGATTGAAGAATCATTTAAGCATTTAATTTCTTAAAAGCAGATTTGCAATGAAAACAAGAAATAAGATGGAAGAATCACAATTACTTAGAATAGTTCAATTCGAACACAAATAATTGACTAGTGAAACCGCAATTGTATTTTTGGGAAAAAAAACTGCAACTACAAAACTGCTTATAATATTGTTTCACCAATTGTTCACTAAGTTGTTTTAATGGTCCCGATTGCTTCGGACCAGGTGGTTCAAAGTGGTTCAAATTAATGTGAGTTTCTCTCCTTGATGCTCGTCCTCTTATTCTGCTCATTTCCAAGCTGGGTTTTGACAAATATTATTTAAATACTCTCTACATTTAATCATTTAAGGTGATACGCAATAAAATAATCCAATAACAAAAGCAATTTTAAAATTAAAATTTATTTATAGCATGGTTCACAATCTTTCAATTGCATCTCGAGATTGTGTGAATTATATAAAGATGACTCACTTTTTGTCTTGTTGCCTTTAAAGATCCAAAATATTATTAGAATGTCAGACAGGAAGAATGACGTGGAAGATATATGCTTTTCTAGTGCTGTCTCTCATTCCACTATATTACGAATTAAAAAGTAGGTATTTTATTTGCATATTTCCACTGATGCATCAAACTTTTATTTTCAAATTTATTTTTATGAGGTGATTCTATAATTATTTATTTTCAAATTCTTGCAAATTTAACTTAACAAGCACATAGGCTTAAGTTTTAAGACATATCCATACTATTTTTAGATTAGTCAGTCAGAATAAATAAGGTGTGTTTAAATAATCGGTATTTATGATTTATAAATTAATTATAAATTGTCTTCACAGAGATATAAATGATATTGTCAACAATCCTCCTCCTGGAATATTTGGTCTGCCAGATGTGAATGATATAAAAATCGTTCGTTTTTTATTAATTTTCTCCTTACTCCATTATTAACTTGTGATTTGGTTTATTCAAGAATTAGGGGCACTGTTGTTGTAACAATATAATTTACTAGGGCTGCAGATCAAATAGCTTTTTAATCGTAACGCATTTTTAATTAGATTTTTATATTTAAATTTACTTCCGGATAGGCCTTATAACATTACAAAAATCAATGTTATTCATACATAGTATTTTATAATTTTGTTGTTACTTACTAGTCCATATTCAGCCAGTTGTTGAGGCAATCGAGTCTGTGTGTGCTGTCTGGACACATGGAGGCACGATTGCTTTTCACAACATGCCCGGATAAAGGAAATAACCGTTCTCATGGCACTGGCTGTCGGAAAAGCTAGATATTTAAATGATAGCTTAGCATCAATGCCATGCTATGATGCACACTTTTGGCATCTTTCCATTTTACATAAAAGCTTTGTCAATTTGTGGATCAGCTCGACAATGATCTAAAGCCTCCTGCAGCAAATTATTCTGATCACATATGCATCACAAATGGTTCCTTATCACAATCAGAGAAAAATTCATACATGACCTTTCATTTTTTTTGCAATGAGGTCAAGTAACAACAACTAATAAATGAAATTAATGAGTTTGCAGCTCTAATGATATGCAAGGGAAGACGTATTATGATGATATATAAATGAATGAATGAAAAATATATAAGAATGTTGGGGGTTTGATTCCAAAGAAATAACAAGGCAAAAGACACAGTCAAAAAATTTTCAATAAACATATTAAAAATTAAAAATATTATAAAATAATTTAATCGTCGCATTAATTACTTTAACTCTTAAAAATAAAGCGTTAAATCATCGTTAACGCACAATAATCTGCAGCCCTATTATTTAATGAATTGAGATATATAAATTCAACTAATTTTTAATTGAACTACTCAATATAACTTCTCAGTTCTGAACTTTTCTAACTTTTAGCTGAATGTCTTAATAATTGGTCCTCACGGTACACCATACAGTGGCGGTATGTTTCGTTTCCGCATCGAATTAAAGGACCGCTATCCAAACAGACCCCCTGAAGTAAAATGCCTGACAACTCAAGAACATTGCGTTCGAATGGGCTTAGAAATACTTGCCTCTGGCTATATTTGTCTGGACATTTTAGAGTAAGATTTTTAACTTATATTAATTTCTGTTAGTTTCTTTTTGATCTGATTAATTGCAAATAAGAGGCATTAATAGGAGTACTATGTAAGTATCGTTATAACTGTGAGTTACTTTTTGAATGTACAGACATAAATCATGGTCTCCAAAAATAACCGTCGATGGATTGGCATTATCCATTCAATCACTCATGAAACCTATTCCATACGGACAGCGGAAGGTAAATAAGAAATTTTATAAACTAAATGTAAAAAAATGACTTCTATTTTGTAAAGTTTAACACTGAATCACGTTTCAAGGAATCATATCCAAATGAATCTGCGAGTTATACCTTATTGATTCAACACGAGACGATTAGGATTGCAGTTTGTGACGTATGTGAAAAAAGGGACACTTACCCTGTATACTTCAGGTAGGCTTTTGTATTCATTTATGTATGGCAGCTACATGTTATGTAGAAACATATGCTGTTAGCTCTCATAAGATTTTATTTGTTTTAGTCTCAAGATTCAAATGATTTTCATTGAAAACTATCATTTATACGAAAAAGCTTGCGTTGAAAACAAACAATTCGATGAAATGGAACTAAGGGTGAGTCAATTTAAAATATTTATATTTAATTATTCATAAAAGTAATTTATAAAATATAAAATTTTAATTTTCAGGATCCATATTCATTAAGGAAAGTTGTGTTGGAATTTGGAAATTTGCTTATCAAACTTCAAACCTTGAAATCATCAATTTGTAATCAATGAAATTTGCATGAACAAATATTTTGTTTATTATTTGTGTACTTATTTGAGAATTTATAATACAAATAACAGAAGCTGTTATTATGCCCTAGATCCTTAAAAACAGTGCTATAATAGTTGTTGGTCTGAAGGCAAAGCGAAGTTTTTAAGGGACAAATATTTTTTGAATTGTTTTCTCTTTATTAATTCGATCACGAGAATATACGAATCAATTCAAAATCATGATTAGGAAAGGGAAAAATTCTGTGAATATGTTAAATACGGAAATTATTTAGATAATGAAGATAATTATTCGTTACAATAATCACATATTTCTCCTTCAAAAGAAGTTGTTTTGCATTTGATTAACAATTGAATGATTGGAAGTCCTACCCCAAAAAGTTTACCAGTAAATGAACTATCATTGAAATAAATAGAAGCAAATAGAAGTATTATTAAATAGCTGTATCCATCTTTTGACGACATCTCACCCAGAAACATAATTTAGGGTGGGGAGGGGGCAACGGCGAGGGTTTGAAGCAAAAATGTCACCTCCTTAAGCTGTGCAAGGGTTTGCCACCCTTGGAAAAAGCTGAAATGGCGTCCATGATCTCAACTAATATGCTATGAAAATTACTCAAATTTGTTATGTAAATAATGCTTCCAAAGTTGTATTTTATATTAATGACGCTTCAGGCGCCATATAAATAAACTAGTATTATTATTATTTTAAATTTGGTGAAGTATTGTTTTCAAACTTAGTAAAAAATCCCAATAATGTGTTTTTGCAGAAACCGAAAGAGAGAGGAAGTAAATGCCAAAAGTCAATAATAACAATAAAAATTAATTAGTTAGTCGTCAAAAAATGGGTACTTCTCATGTATATTGGACTGAGTGTACTTATCAGCCTTTTTAGCATTTCTTTTGCAGCGCAAGTTGTTTAATAGACAGCGTTTTATGTCATGTTAATTTCATCATGCTCTCAAATTTCTTTCTACTTCGATCCTGTTCAGGAATTATTTAGCAACCAATAAAATTTATTCTTTTACACTTATACTGTGGAATACAATCAATTCCCCACCCCCGCATTGGAAGAACAATCTTACATCGTATAAGATCGATGAAAGTTGGGATCAGGAAATGAAAGCATCTTACAATCGACATTTGCACTTCGTTAATACGCAAATTCAATGGTGTGTCACATGAGTCGCTATCTTGAAGAATCATTTTTTAATATATTTACCTCTAAAAATTATTACATCTATAAAATTATTATTCTATCTTTCCATTTGACACACTTTTTAATTAAATATCTAATTATTATTTTGTTAAGTTATTTTCTATGTATTTTCTATGTATTACAGGTGAGTTTGACTTTTTATAAAGTTTAAAAAGTTACAATGGATTGTAAAAATATATTTAACCATTCGGAAAAAGCATTAAAATCTTTTTCTAGTGTATACATCGCGAGCGAATTACAAAATTCATCGTGTATTAATTATAGCCAGTGATTTGAAACACATAGAGATGCTTAGAGAAGTTGATGCCGGTTTGACGATTGTCAAGTTCAGCCGTGACAATACGTACGTTTCGAGAATTTTTGGTAGAATATCGCCTTTAAGCTAATTTAAAATCTTCCATGAACAATTGCAGATCTCTCATGATTGGCACTGATAAGGTCGCAAAGATCTTTAGGCTGCAAGATTTTAAGAAAATCGCAGAAATCGGTAAATCTTTTGCAATGTACTTTTTATTTAACAGGTGTTTACATTGTTTCTACTTGCGTCGTTTTAGAAATAAAATCTCCGTGCATAATCGAGCAGTTATATGGTACACAAGTTATTGGTGTCGTGGGTAAATCCTCCCCGAAGAAACTGGAGTTTCTCAAAAGCAATTTACCATTCAAAACCCTACATTTTGATACTTGCGTGCTTGGTATTGATTCCAACAGATATGTAAGTAAAGTTATGAGTAAATATTATAATTATTTATTTGTAAATAATAACGTATTTTAATCTCAGTTTTTGGTAGTTGGTTGTGCTGAGGAAGCGATTGTGCACGACATGGTGAAATACAGTCCGCTGCACAAGATTGGATGGGCTTTAACAAACATCAGAAACCTATTTGTCTTGTCCCAAGGCGGTGGAAATGCAAGTTATTTGGCTTATCCCTGCTGTGAAATGGTTGGGGATGTCAAGATATGCGAAGTTTCAATTAAGGTTCGTACAATAATAAAGCTTGACATGTAAAATTTTGGCTATTTTTCTTATTTAATAATTTTACCATGGTACAGCGCAAGCTCACAATTAGAGCCCACAACAGTGCTGTTGTTAGTCTAGCTTTTCATCCGTCAGAGCAAGTCTTGGCAACAGCCTCCTCAAAGGTAAAACCATTAATTCAGCTTTTCTGAAACAAGATCGCTAAACAATCTGTTTGTTTTAGGGAACTGTTATTAGACTAATATCCATTCCGAGTGGAACCAATTTGTTCGAATTCAGAAGAGGAATTCAAAGGTTTAGTTTTTGTTTTTGCACATAATTGGAGGTGGATTACTAATGTTTTGATGCACTTTTTGCAGGACTGCTGACATTTACTCCTTGTCCTTCAGTCGAGATTCGAATTTCCTCGTCTCTTCTGGCAGCACTGGTACTGTTCATGTGTTCAAATACGACCTTCCCTGGCACAAGTAATTAGGAAACTTAATATATCCATCATTTTGTATAGAAATGTAAAGATTTTTTCAACTTTCTCTGCAGATCAGAAGATCAGGGCTGGGTAGAATACCTAGGGGAAGCAATCAAATCGTCTTTTAATTACTTTCTGGCTCCTTCAGCAGAATTGTTAATCGAGTGAGTTTACACACTTTTACACATATCTTTTTATATACATTTGAAGATAGATTTAGTTAAATTTTTTAAATATTTAAATTCAAATTCGTAATTCACAGCCCTCGCAAAACTAAAGCCATTCAAGATTTGACTACGGGAGAAGTAGTGGCTTCTCCGAGCTACATGACCAAACCATTGTACGAAGCTTGTACTCAAGTCAGATCCTTTTTGAAGATCAGACTGGATGGTGAAAACATAAGGAATATTTCCGTTGTGGCCAGGTACTAATCGAATATGAATAGTTGACTTAAGTTTTTAAGCAATAATAGTCAATTTCATGTTCTTATTCAGAATCAACGACGTCATGTGCGTTGCCGTCTACACTGAAGATGGCAACATCTCCATTTACAACTTTGACGATGACGGAAAAGTGTCAACCATGTTCAGGTAATTTGCTAGTTTATTAACCAATTATAGATATTGCACGCCTAATGTGCCTATCATTCAAATTTCAGTTCAATTGGCCAATAGAAAAGTTTTTGCCAGATTTTGTTCCGTTGGATAATAAGAATGTGGAATAATTTTTTTGAATATCAATAAAAATGACTCTAATCGTCTTATTTGTCCTGTTAACTTTTTGAATTGGGACACGGACTATATAGTCTCATGTAGCCATAAAGTCTAGTCTAGTCATGGGCTTGAAACTTCTTGGGAATTACCCCGAGAAATATGATTCAGGAACTCTCTATATACATCTCGTGGTTGACAAATTCAAATTCGAACCGCATAGGGTACTGAGGGAATTTTTCTCAAATCAGAAACTATCCGATATCAGCTATGGCCAATTTAAGATCCCTCTTCGAAATCTTTGAAGATTGTAACTTTAGGTTCAGATGTAATAGTAAAATTCTCAAAAATGATTTTCATCGCGTGACGAAATCGGAAAATATCGTAAATAAGACATCCTGCATTACTTGTTTCTGCATCAAAACAAATCATTGATCTCTTAAGAAACTCCATTTATTTAGACCTTGTAAATCGACATTAGCCTATTCCATTGCGTTATGCCCATTATTTATGGGCATTCAGAAAGAAGTTAAAGAATGAAATAAACACAAACAAATTAAATAGGCATACATTTGCTAGGTAGCAATGGACTTAAATAAATTTAAAAGGCACTGAAATTTCTTTATCAACCCTAGCTCTCCTCCCCACTGCCAACGTTACAGAAGTTTCTTGGGTCGACAATAAAAGATGTCCCCAATCAAGGTCATCCAGATCAAACACAATTCGAATAAACACAGTTCAAATAAAATCTTTTTAATGGTGAAACAAAAACATGAGTCTCAAAATCAGTCAGTCTTCTTATTCTTTTTGAATTTCTTGTGTCCTTGGGTCTTGCTTGCAACTTCAGCATACTTCCTCTTCCTGTACTTTTGGAATTCCACGTCCGCCAAAAGTTCATCGACCAAAGTCTTCTTTCGTTGTTTCTTTGGTATGCGACTGCTGTAATAGTCTGCAGGAGCTTCAACAACTGTACCGCTCTGGATGAAAAAATCATTCAAGTCATACAATTAAAACAGATAATTAGTTTGTAATAATAAGTATGTTTATTTTATGTTAATAAATATGTTAAATTTATCTAAAAAAAATATTATTAGTCATGCAATTCTATATATTTGTTTAATATTAATAGTAATTAATATTAATATAATTTATATTTTATACATATATAATTATATATCTCCTATAAACTTATTTTTGACTAATAAATACCAGATTTTTAATTAATTAAATATAATACTTAATAAAGGTATTAGAAATAGCAATTAGTTACAAAGCAAGCTTAAATGGATAAATTTAAGAATAATCACTGAAAGTAACAGCACCTTACAATTACTTTCGAAATACAATCTTTACAAAATCAGATGTACTTTCAAAGAATATTCTATCAAATCAATAAAAACGATGTTATACCTGAAAGAATTTTGGCAGGACTCCAGGCCTGTTCTCGGTCCTCTTATAGAATGTCTTTGAGTCAAGGATTCCTCTCATTTGGATGATCTTCAATTCATTCAAGTTCTCCTCAGTTTGTTCGGTTGCTGGCATGTTGAACCAGTCCTTGCCCTTTGTCTTGGATTTCTCAATCTTGGATTGCAACGTAATATTTGTTAAATAATATCTCACTAATTTTGGTCTGCAGTGAAGGTCTAAATGAATAAATCCTACATAACAGGGCAAATTTAATGACTTGCACTTGATATATTATCAGTTTAAAATTTATCACTGAAAATAAAAGGTGAAAGAAATGCTAAAACATTTAAATTGGCTAATAATTAGCAACTCACTCTTTTCTGTTTCTTCTCCTGCCTCTTGCTCAATTTATTTGGCAATTGATCCAACTTCTCAAATCCAGGTTGCAAGGCCAGTGATGAGGGCATTGCCTACAAGTTAGTTCAGATTATGATCAAACTTATTATTCCAGTTCGTTAAAAATCATGTAGCATAGTTGCATTAAATGAGGAAATGATAAAGATAAACATTAATCAAATAACTAAAACTCACATTAATTTAGTTAAAACAAGAGTCTTTTTAACGAACCGTTTTGCATACGACTGAGTCCAGCACATCTGTGTTTATCTCCTTGCACTGCAACGAGGAGGAAAGCTTTGTCCTGCAAAAATTAATAACTTTTGACATGATATACCTTTTTCATAAGCAATCACTCTTATCAATTGAAGATAAATTCTTTTATTTGAGGAATCAGTCTTTTTATCTTCATATTTCAATTATTTTTGAAGTTCATTAGAATGGCTATCATCATTTGTATTAGAATTTTTAAAGAAATGTGGCTGATAACATCCAACACTTATTTAGAAATAAAATTCAAATTAACAATACCATTGGCATCTAAAAGATACCACCTCAAATCAAACCCTTAATTCACGTTTTAATCAAAGTTTAATGGACTTAATTGATTTACAAAATTTACTTACAATGTATCGATAAAAATCACTTCATTCATAAACCATACCGCGCTATGAAAGACAAAAAAACACATCAAAATATTTTACTCACTTTAGAGCCACATCTCCATCAACCTCCATTCTATCATCTTGATCTCCGTTAAGTGCAAGCGAATCAGTCGCGTCGCTAAAAATGGAAGCCATTCAAAACATCGCACAAGGAATGTAAAAGTTTCTATGTAAAAAGAGCTATGTTAATAGCTTTTTGATTATTGAATTTGAACACTTAAACAATTTATAATCAGTGGCTCGTTGTTGCCAGATACCTACTCGTTCAAAATATTGGCTCTAAGTTCTTTTAATTTTTCCTTTATAGCTTCGCTTGCCAGGGAGGCATAATGCTCCAACACTGTGGTCATCGCCTTACGTTGTTTATGTCTTTATTATCGACAGCAAATATCGCCGCATTTTCGTTTCGTTTCAACAGCACTGAAAAATCAAAATTTTTTTACTGCGGTGAACTTAAATCTGAATCAGTTTTTTAATAACAAAAATTTTAATAATTTAAATTAATTGGATTAGTTATTTAATCAAAATTCAATCTACAGTTTTGAGATTTATTCTTTTAAGTAAAATTTCCAAAACATTTTTTTTGAAAAGGACTTAATTGGATTACCATTTTAAAATAATTTTAAAGACTCAAAAAAGTTTCATGTGGATATCTCTCCAATACGTGACTAATGAGTAATTCATAAAGTCGAATAAAATTACATTATTACGATGTTATACAATCACTAGCATTAAATATGCTTAGCTTACTAGTGTTACCTTTGTTAAAGGTTAGATTTTTTTAAATTATACTCGTGTTTCTTAAAATGTAAACACTTCATGATCGCCAAATTTTAACTTGTCTTCCGCCAGCAGACACTTATATCATGGTAAAAACCTAGTCTTTAACGTAGCTGAAGTTAGCAGACACTTAAATTTAATTTCTAATGAGAAATTTTAAATTATAATATTTGGAAACTACGTTTCAAATGCTTTTCAAAAATGTTTATAAATCAATTGACGGAAGATTTTAAAATTTTTTAAATTATTAGAAATTTGAGGAATTCGTTCAAAAGTCTTTTTACTCAGTAACTACGACTTTACAACTGACGAAATGTGCATCAAAATGCTCATTAAGATTTTTACTTTCCAAATATGTATATCTTATTAGCCGAAAAAGATGTGGAACAACATAAGTGCTTAAAATATCGCGAGACATCTTAAGCGGAAGTCCTTCCATTAATGGAATGTTTTGCAAGTCTTCTTACTCAGTAACCACGTCTTTACGACTGACGAAATGTGCATCAAAATGTTCGTTAAGATTTCTACTTTCCAAATATGTATACCTTATTAGCTGATAAATTTTGGGAACAACATAAGTGCTTAAAATATCGCGAGACATCTTAAGCGGAAGTCCTTCCAGTATTTAATTGCCGTACGAGTTCTTTTACTCAATAATCAGGAAGTTTAGACTGATCAAATAAATGTGCATCAAAATGTTCCTTAAGATTTCAACTTTGTTTTGTAAACATATTCGCTTATGGATCTGCATAAATACCAAAACATCCCAATCCTCGAACGCTAGTATTTACATGCTTGCATTTTATTATGTCGAAAATGAACTAAGCTTCCGATATTATGTCTTTGATGAAATCCAATTTGGAAGCCACGGTCGTAAATAGACCATAAGCAATTAGATTCGTAGTTATCATATAAGAGTAAGTTCATAAAGTAGCTTCCTTGCTTAGGCGGGCTTCCCGTCCTTTGAAGTATTTGATTTGCTAACTAATACTTGATCTTTGTTTTAAAATGATTACTCGTGAAATCTGAATGCGCACAATGTCAACCTAATAGGAAGTTGAACCAACAGTTCAAAGAAAAGGGAATTTCAATGAAGAATTGTAGAGAGTGTGGTAGTCTTGTTATATATGTGGATATGAACGCAATAAAATGTAATTGATTATAACTATATTCCATGTTCAATCATAATTCTATTTCAGCATCAATTATACTACTCTGAATTCATTCCACATTTTTTACGTGAAATGGATCGTGCAGAATTGGTAAATTCTGGAGCAAAAGCAAATAGATTTTATCATTCTAATTTCATGGCCAAATTTTGTAAGAACTTTGTGCCAACTCTGCCATTTTGGACAAACTTGATGCAGTGTTAGTATATTGAATGTTATACGACAACCACAAATGTAACATAATATAATATTTAAGGAGACCTTGGGTGACATGGAACTGGTAAACCATACCAGAGTTTATCCGAAATATATAATCGCCACAGAAGTAGTTCCAATCAGGTTTTTGACTAGAATGTTTCTAACTGAGTTATAACTTGTTAGTAATTATATAATAATTATAATGAAGACCTACACAAAAGACAATAGAACCCAAGGAAAAAAGCCAATGGATCCTCAAGAATAACAGGAACTTGGTGATCCATTCAAGACTGGATGATTTTATAATAAATTACAGAGACTTAAACAGAGGGCTCCTTGATAGATTTTGTGAAACTTCAGGCCTGGAGCCCAGCACAGTAAAGCTAAGAAGTATTTTTCTCAATTCAATGATTATAACACATTTATGTTCATGACAAGCATGTGTAAAAGCCATTGGAAAAATTGCCAAAGAAGTTTGCAGAGGCAGAAAAAATAAGAGCTCCAAATCCATTTATGTAAATGATATTATATCTCCAATGGATTTTGAACTGGTAAGATTTATTCTTGAAATAATTTAGTGCATTATACATATTGATTATTGCATACAGTCTAAGACAGAGGATGATGATGACATTGTTATTGCTGATGATGGTCCTGAACCTAAGAAGAAGGTGATATCTCTAGCAGCTACAGATAATTAATTTATAAAATAATCCCATCATTAATTTTGGTTTCACAGAAAATGAATCTCACCAGGCAAGAGACATTCTTGACAGAACTTAATGTGCAGGAAAAGGCAAGCATTTTTATTTACTAAAATTTAGCTTATGTAATGATACATGTGTTATCGTGTCGGTGATGGTAATGATCATGATGTGGGGTGTTCGGAACCTAGTCCGCACTGCCAGGGAGCATTCTTGATATTGGTTCTATATATTCAGTAGCAGGATAATTGCATTGTTGGTTTGGTTACATAAGGCATTCAAAATGTCTAAGTAAATATTTTAGTATGTATCACAATCATGTTGCATTTCTTCCTTGCCAAATGTTTTTCAATTTTGTTATCAACTTCAGGACATGTTACAAATTGATGAGACAATCAAGATGAATGCAAAATAAACAAATGTGAACCAAGTGATATTTTAACATTTTAAAATTAAAAGTCATGGAAAGCAATCATTTAATTTCCATGTTTCAGGCATCTGATATACAGCCAGTCACATATGGAGTTGTGCAGTTGGTGGCAAGTGGAAGAAGGGTAAGTGCCAAACTGCTGTAGTTTAAAATGAAAAACAGATGCAACTACAAACCAAAATATACTTTGTGAGAATGCTATTGCTAAACAAAATTTTTCTAGGCTTCAAGGACCAGCCCCAGAATGACCGACAAACCATTCATCGACAAGAAAAAATATCACCACATTCTGGCAAGCCGGAGAAAATGGTTCACCTCTGAGCATATCAACATGGCCATGTATTACATGATTCAATTGATTTTTTTTCTAGAAACAACTTAGTAACCTGACATCTGAAGACTTTGAATTTTATGTTACTCACATACTTAAAAAGTTGTTATGCAAACGACCCCAAACAATGATTCTCTCTTAAAGATTTCCTATTGGAAGGATTAATTAAAATGATTAGTCTACAACTTTATTTGCAACTTGACACTTGTCAAACTAATTTTACCAGTAACTGAATAATATTAAACAACTCTACTTCCTATCCAGGATAAAGTTCCTCACACTAATTAGGTGTCTCTGGACACGAGTTTTCAATGACCTTTTACAATCGTCGAGAAGGTTAGATAAGCGTTTAAAACCCGATATATATAATATTAACTGTATGATAACGTAAATTACAAATAATTTTTGCAGAAATCCATCTCAAGAGTCATGTGGAACAATATGATCTGGTCATCTCCAAGCTCTCTAAATTAACTGCGATTTTCATGAGATTTAACAATGACAATAAATAGTTTACATGTTGCCATCACAATTGTATTCGTCACGATACACAATAAAAGTTGATAAATTTTCTCGAGATTATTTGTAGAGTTCGAGTTGCGTGGTTTTTCCGGACCGTGTTTATTTTGAAAGTTTGGTTTATTAGAAAGTAGCGATGATTCTGGGTGTGTAATAATGTTATAAATATTTAGACTTACGTATTTCTAAACAAATAAATTATTATTTACATAAATTTAAATACTGAAGCTTAATGTTTTATTTCTGTACTTTTATTTATGTTTTTTCAAATAATTTAAAATAAACAAAGTTTTCTGTTGATTGAGATATGGACATTTTTAAAAAGCATTTGTAACGTAGTTTCCAAATATTATAATTTGAATCTTCGCATTAAGAAATAAATGTGAGTGTCTGCTAACTTCAGCCACGTTAGAGACTAGGCTTTTACCATTATATAAGTGTCTGCTGGCGGAAGACAAGTCGAATATACAATAATGGTGAAAGAAGCACAAATTCTAAAACTCTAGCGAATAAATTAAATATATTATCTTTTATTCGTTGGTTCAAATTTGTATTTGTCATGTAAAAATAATTTAAAAATTTTTTAAATTTAAAAATTTGTTATATATATTTTTTAAATTTAAAAATTCTTTATAAGAACCTATTTATTTCGTCTTTTTGTCTACCACAATATTTAAAAAATTTTAACATGACAATTAAAAATATTTAACTTTGTTATTTCGTCTGCCACAATATTTAAATAATTTTTACATGACAAATACAAATATTTAACTTCGTTATAACGTCTAATTCGTTATTCGTTATATCGTCTCCTTTGTTGTATAGTCTAGGAGCCTTTAAATTCATTATGACATTTAGGAACTCTCTCATTGGCTGTAGGGCAAAAGATCTTTCGCCGAGGTGCTTTTGAACGATAGGGGCTGGTCGCAGAGGATTAGTAATTTGATCGGAGGCAAAGTTGACTTTTAGTCGATGTGACGATGTCGGTGCAAAAAGGTTTCCACATTGTGGATTATTGCTTATTTGCCGGAGTGTTGATCGTATCCTTTGCGATCGGGATCTATCATGCTTTCACCGGTGGAAGACAGAGAAGTCCGAATGAAATATTGGTTGGAAACAGAAACATGAAAACTTTGCCGGTTGCTTTGTCCATGCTTGTTTCATTCTTAAGTGGTATAATGGTTCTCGGCACACCAGCCGAAATGTACACAAAAGGAACACAGCTTTTCATGAGAACAATTGGATACTGCATTGCATGCTTCTTGTCTGCGGTTTTTATAGTGCCAATGTTTTACAAAATAAAAGTGACCAGTGCCTTTGAGGTGAGTAATTTATGTAATGATATGCTTTTAATAAACTGAGTGTTGATATCTTAATTAAGTGACACAATTTTAAAAGGAGAATGATGAAATCCATAGGAACTGATATTTATGAAAATTAAATTAAATTGATTTGATTAAAATCCTACTTACATATGACATATTGTCTTGCTTAAAATGCTAATTAAGCTGATGATGCAACCTATTCTTTTTTTTAATGTGTATTTTCGTGTTAGAGGTTTATAGGTTATCATTTATAAATAATATATATTTACAAAACATTTACAAAAAACTAAATAAATAAACATTCAGTATCTTGAGGCCAGATTTAAATCCAAAACTACAAAGTTGCTTGGCACTGTTAGCATGCTGCTGGGATGTGTAAGTTTTGTATGACTTGATTATCAGATCTTGTTTGAATTAATTCTAAATTCTAATCTATTTAAATGCAGCTTTTATGCAGATTGTGCAATTTAATCAGAATGTGTATTGCAGTTTTTAGCACATTAAGATGTTTCTTCCTTGATTATTTGAAAAGGTTTTCCATATGGGCATCACTCTGTATACTCCAGCCACAGCTATGGAAGCAGCCTGTGGACTGAACCTCTATATTTCCATCCTTGGTGCTGGAGTTATTTCGACCATCTACACAACCCTGGTGATTTTTTTAAACTTTCTAATTGAACAGAATGTTTGCATATTTTAATTTTGAAATGAGTTGAAAAGTATCAAACTTCATGACTTACCAACGCATAAAGCACAGGAATATTTTGAAAAATCTAATATTTGATCCCAAACATAATATCAAGCTAACCTAATATTTACTTTGGGCCAAGAGTTGTAAACAAAGGTCAAAGTTTAAGGTTCAAGTGAGTCAACAAGGAAGCTCAAACTCATGAGATGTTTTCTGCATCATTACTACCTACTGATCAATTTTTATTTAAGTTGGGCATTGCACACATGTTCAATGAATAGAGAAAAATATCAATGCACTATCAATGTAACATCAATGTAATTTAAATTTAGTATAACATGTAGCATCACTGTGATATCATTACAATAACAGTATGCAAATCCAAATATGAACCTAATATTGACTGTTTTGGGTTTGTTTCTCAGAGGTCCGAATGGAAAAATGTGGTTAAAATTCATAAAAAAATATCGCAACCTGCTTTTATTGTATCATTTTCAAGCACCAATAAACTGACATTTTTTATGTTTTATTGATAATAATGAGTTGAACTACATTCAGATGCTTGATTTTACGACATTATTATGCTCACAATTTAAACGTTATTGGGGTTTTAAATCAATTCTTCAGGTATCAATAAATTGATGAGATATTCAAGAAGAGTCAGCAATTTTGTTATTGTTCTCAACTTTTCTAAATTTTATATTTATTATTGTTGTTATTTTATTTCGTAAAAATGAATAAATTAAACTTAATACTAAATTATGTTCTAGTGCAATTTTTTGTTTAAATAGTGTTTCATACAAATATTTACGTTTAATTTTGATGTATACAACTGCTTGTATTTTTAGCAAGTTAACTGCGCTACTGATGTTTATTATTAACGTTATTATTTTTCATAATTGTTATACTATATATTATTGTTATTTATCACTTTATAATAATTAAATCACCATCACACTGCAATAACTGCTGTGCTCTTACTTTTAACAACTCTATGGTAACACTAACTATAATTATAAACATTAATTTATTTATTTATTGGAATTGGTTTCTCGTTATTAAAATTGTTTACTTTTTGATTGAATTGAAATTTAGGGAGGTTTGAGAGGAGTCATATGGACTGACGTGTTTCAAGCTGTAATAATGGTCGGAGGCATGATATTCATTGTTGTTCGGGTCAGTTTATTATTATTATTGATAATCAGTTGATTGCTTAATTGTTATTAATAATTTATTATTTAATATAATTATTTGTTAACGCTTCACTATTTAGTAATTACCATTAATACTTTTGATTATGTTAGGGTTTTTATAGTTTCTGAGTATTTTTTTAAAATCTGATTTTGCAGGCAATCATGAGTGTTGGGAGTTTGAGTGAAGTGTGGAACTTGAATGCTGCTGGAGGGAGACTGATATTTTTTGAGTAAGAAATTCAAGAAATGAATTAACTATCGATTGCTCTAATATTCTAAAATTATTATTTATGTGCATTGAACTGCTTATTTATAGTTTAAATAATTTTAATCAAGTCTATTTGATCTGTTATAAATTAAATCATTTATTTTAAGAAAAAATTCAATTGTCAATAAAGAAACTTTCTTCATTTGCCAACAATTTATAAGTTAATTAATTGGATTTTGTTAAATTTTATAATTAATTTGTAATAAGTAAATCTTTTCCACGTGCAATCAGCTTCAATCCTGACCCGACGCAAAGACTGTCCTTTTGGTCGACAGTAATCGGAGGTACTTTTTCCACTCTGACCATATTTGGTGTTGGACAAGTCAGCGTTCAGAGGTACTGCTCCCTGCCAACACTTCGAAAAGCTCAACTGTGAGTCATGGAAACTAGTACTCATATTAAGAAAAGTATGAAAACCAATTTAACATTAGTTGTTTTTAAATTAATGTTTCCTTCATGAACTTGCTCCTTTTATATTATTTGCCATTTTATTGCTTTGGTCTTAAAACCATTGAAAGTACAATTATTATTATGCTGTGTATTATACTATATATGTTATTAATAATCAAATTAATTTATCTAAAACAAAGTCTGAATTGCTAGTAACAAGTTAACATGGATTAGTTGATAACCACAGGTCTGTGATTCTAAACATTCCCTTCCTCATTGTCATGAATGTACTGGCATCAATGGTTGGACTTGCAGTATATGCTTATTATGCCAACTTGGGTTGTGATCCACTTGGAAGCAAGAAGATCAGTAATCCTAACCAGGTTGGTTTATAGTCTCGATGTTCCTAGGACAATTAGCTATCTTGTCAATGTCAATGGCCAATGTCATAGATTATAATGAATCAATTGTTAACCGCTTATTTTTTACTTATTGAAGTTTATTACTCAAGAAATAAATTAATAATTTAAAGAAACTGAAAAAAAAAGAAATTTTTTTAAGCTATAAGTAAATATAAACATGATCTCGTAATTTTTATGGGAGCTGTAAGTAAATCCTGACAGGACAATTTGTTGCAGCACAATTCAGAGCAAAAAAATGTACAACTCATACAATAGAAATATTAAAACATAAAAGACACATAAACACGATTCAATAGTCAGACTACTGTAAAAGTATTCATTTTAATATGCTTAGAAATAAAGTGGGAGATTTGATAAAAATGTTATAGAAAAGAATATGTCAATATATTAATTACTTTAATATTAAATGTATATATTTTAAAGTGATTTCGTGATTGTTAATTATGAAAAAAATCATCTATCATCAAAAAATTAACTGAAGTAATAATCAAAATCACACAAAAACAATGATTTCAAATTAACAATGATCACAAAAAGGATTTCTAGATTTTAAATCATTTGTTTTGAAATACTATCCATCACTTATTGCCTCATTATAAAGTTGCAGTAGCATCAATAAACAGACTTCCCATTTGTGAGTTTGTGGTTCCTAAATATAAGATTACTGTGTACTGTATTACACTTAATACAAATTCTTGGCATAACTTTGAAGAAATATTATAATACAGTACATATTATTCTAATTAAATATTATTAAAATATTGAACATTTTGTAATATTAATTCTATTGTTATATAATAGACAAATATAAATAAGGAACATAATTTTTATTAGAGCTGTAAGTAAATATGAGCATAATTTTGAGCATGCTGGGACTTCAAAATGGCCACTTATCTCATGCTCTTCAGTTATTCAAGGGATGTATTAGTTTTATTTATTTATTTCAAAAAATTTGGTCAAAGGACACCCTATACTCCTCTCTAACATAATCAAAGAAGAAGACAATTAATTTCATTAATGAAAAACAAAAGCAACAACAACCAAAAAAGGAACTGCAGAAACAAGACAGCAGAACAAATCATCAAATTTCTCAAAGCACAATCAACAACAATTAAAAAGTGAGAGAGAAAGTTTTAAAACATGAAAAAGTACCAGCTGACACTATCTCCTGATAGCTCTTGGAGCGAGTTCCAGATTTTTGTAAAGATCACTCTTTCTACTTTCATTGGAACTACTTTCTGAACTGGAATTAAGATCAAAATTCATAAGCATTGAACTTGTATTTAAGCTCCAAAGTGGTACGAATAAAAAGATATGACTTTTCGACGTCATTCATTTATCAACATTCCTACGCAGCTTGTTCCTTTCTTCATTATTGATGTCCTCAACTACCCTGGTGTGCCGGGGGTGTTCCTGGCAGTTCTTTTCAGTGGAGCGCTTAGGTAATTTAATGTTGTTAAAAGGTTAATTAATTACTCGAGTAATTTAGATTAATTGATTACGAATTGCCTAATGTCATTGTCCTTCCAAATATTTCCATGTTTAACAACTTGTAGTTCCATGTCGAGCACTCTGAACTCGTGTGCTGCTGTCACGTGGCAAGACTTGATATCTCAGTTCTTCAAAGAAAAATCTGAGCAAATAAAGGCGGTCATCATCAAAGTGCTCGGTTTGTTCAAAGATTTAAAATTATTTATTTGTTTTGCAATTTTTTTATTATTTAGAATTACTTCATGACTTTTCTAATTTAATTCTGTTTAACAAATTATAATGGAATACTTGCATAAAGCAACAGAACCTATCTTGGCCTATTTAGACATTAATTTTTTTGTATCATTAATTGCTTATTTTTTTTTGTTTGAATGAAAAAGTGAATGAATAAATTAGATTATCAAAAACTGACATCTTTACAATTATTTCAGTTTTAATTTTTGGGGTTTTGGCTCTCGGCATGGCTTTTCTAGCCAAATTGGTCGGAGGTCACGTACTTCAGGTTTGTTGCAATCTGAAGTTTGGAATAATATAATATATTTAATGTAATTAGTAGAAGTTTGGAATAATATAATATATTTAATGTAATTAGTAGTGTTTGAGGTGTTTTTTGGGTAGTGATGAATTCTCATTACTCAATAATTTATTTTGTAGAATAATTCAGTTGATTTAAACTTTCAATGCAATTTCCATTGTTGTTTGGTTATGTTTTTTTTTGAGAGTAATGATTATTTGAGTTATTATTACATTCTAAAACCTCGAAATGTCCTTCCAGGCTTCTCTGAGTTTCTCTGGTGCAACAATGGGTCCCAGTCTCGGAATGTACCTGCTCGGAGGTCTTTTCCCCTTTGCCAATGCCAAAGTAAGAAATAATTAGATACATTCTTTGGAATATGGCATTATTAAACATTCATTTTTGCAAATAACGATTTTTTATTTGTATGCTGGCACTTATGTTAATGTGGTATTTTTTTTAAGCATTTATACTAACATTGTTGTTAGCATTGAAAATTGAAAGATTCAGAAAATAATTCTATATAAATATTGTATCACAATTTAGTTCAGTTGTTTAATGACAAATTAAAAATTAAATAGACTTATATTAGTTTTTAACTATGTGTTATTGTTCAATTGTAATTATTCAGCTGGCTACATCCTTTTATGAATCGACTAAATTTTAGGGTGCCATATCAGGATGCGTTATTTCATCCATATTTTCACTGTGGCTGGCCATCGGAACATTTGTCCAAAAGCCACATGTGAACAACCTACCGATCTCGGTTGCCAATTGTTCCGATGACTCGACTCTCACGACAACTGCAACTCATTGGTTTTCCACCTCACAAATCTTCAGCTCAACAACCACATCAATGTTTCCTGATCAGGGGTAGATTTTTTTGAAATTGTTTTTAATATACTTTGGAATATTTGATCATGTTAGTGTGTAATGGATGGATTAATGGAGGATTGGATAGATGAGTTAATGTGTTGGTAGATATATAGACTGTTAAATGATTCATTATGTATTTTTATTATTAAATAATGGAAATTTGATAAAACATTTAATGAGTAACCATTTATTCATTACGTATAACACAGCTCGGGCATCAACAAAATGTATGAAATTTCATTTCTCTGGTACAGTGCCATTGGCTGCTTACTTACAATTTTTATCGGAGTTATTGTCAGCCTCATATTCAGTGAGTTTGAGTGCTTCAATATTTGTTTGTTTGATTTAAATTTTTAAACACTTGATGTGTTACTCATTTTTTTCCACAAAACTTCTTTAATAATGCTGCTTCAAAACAACATTATCAAATGCATGCTCAGGAGATTAATTATCAAATTATTAGCATTGTAAATGCAAGTGAAAATTATTTCAATTTTGAAATAAATAATAATTTGAAATTAATTGCAGTCTC
Organism: Whitmania pigra; assembly: GCA_021613335.1. Classification (NCBI taxonomy): domain Eukaryota; kingdom Metazoa; phylum Annelida; class Clitellata; order Hirudinida; family Haemopidae; genus Whitmania; species Whitmania pigra. Next base: position 3,795,732 of record JAJTWR010000251.1, on the reverse strand, counting down.
AGCATTTTAAAATTTTATTGAGTTCATGCAAATTCATTTTTTTACATGTTTGTCACTTAACATTTTATTGCAAGGAATAATAATATAAAATGCTAATATTCTTATAAGACTTATTAAATTATTATAATTTATATTTATGAATTTATTAATGAACTTAATAAAACTAATTAACTCTCAAAATCAGGATCTGATGACAAACCAAGCAAGTCTCTGCTTATTGATTGTTGTCAGAAGAACTGTCATAACCTTCAATCACCTTCTTTTGATGAGGTTGACATTTGATTGAATTGTTCTTTGATTGCAGTTCTTTGTTACGTCAACATTTGATATAAATGAATTATATATCTGTTTTTGATTATGTTTATGAACATGGTTCAAAGTTGGATAATGTGGTTGCTTTCCTGCATGTAAAGTTAAAACAAAACTCATCATGTTTGCAATTCATCTTCTTTTGCCCAAGCCCTCTGTAACAATAACGGGATTTTTGATTATATATTTAAAAAAATACATATTAAGTTCTTAACATTATTATTAATTTATACTTTCCAGATTCTTAACCAAGACAGTGATGCAAACTTGCAAAAAGACATGACTTCTAATGGTGGTCTTTCAACAAAACTTTGATTTTCAATTCAAGCACTTAAAAGCAGTATTGGCTGCACAATTCTCAACCACTTAGCAATGTGTTTTTTTCTCATTATTTTAATTCAAATATTCCTTTGTTATGATTCTGTGAATTAATGTTTAGGCAAATATTGAACCTAAGTATGATTGTGTGTTGACTTTAAATTTAAGAGTAATTTATACATTTAAATTTAAATGTTAATTTTTAACCCGAGTGACTGCATGATTTTATCAAATATTTGAGTTCAATACAAAAAAGTCTTTTAAGTAATCTAATTATGTAATAAACGATGTAACGAGCTGGAAAGGTCGAATGTTTCCATTAGTTTCGTTTTTCTACTGTTTTTCTTAGAAAGAATTTGATAAAATTAAAATTAGTAACATTTGAATCGCCGTCGTTTCCCGCTTTTTGCCGGTGCTTAAATTTTCGTTTCTGGTAGGTTTTTGCGGTGCTTTCGTTTGTTCCATTGCTTGGTAATCGCAGTTCGACACTCCTCTGTAAAATGTCACGAAAGAATGCAAAACGAGAGGAGTTTGATGGGTTTACAATTGATAATTTGGCCGACAAAATCAAGGCAAAGATTTTGAAGTCTATAAGGGAGATGACCAGAGAGGAGTTGCCTGGACTGATTAAATCAGTGATCAAAGAGGAGGTGACGACATTGATTGGAAAGGTGAGAAAACTCAGCCAGGAAAACATTCGCCTCAAGACAACAATAGCCTTAATCGAAAGCTGAGAGCCAACAATCTGGTAATCTATGGATTGCCTGATGAGTTCTTGGCCGAAGTAGTCGCTATATCCTCCGGAGACGAGTCAGGTACAGGGAATGAATCGAAGAGATATCGTCAAGGCCTAAGGGAGGACATTGTCGTGGAATTTTCAGAATTCTTGTCTTACATGATCAAAGACAACGGAAAATTCATAGTAATGGGCGACTTTAACGTTAATCTATTAGCAATTGAAAGCAATCAACTCACTAATGAATCCTTAAACATCCTCCACTCTTTTTTCATGATGCCTGCATTCCTCAAACTCCCAAGAATTGGTGAACAATATGTATGAACATATTTCTTCATTCGAAAAAAAAATTAAAAATTTCAAGACATAGTTGAGTTGAGTAGAACAACACTGACACATTTTCTTACTCTTGCTCTCAGAAATAGCTGATTTGGATTGTTCCAAGTATGCTGAAAATGTTGACAAGTAATGCAATGAATTTACAAACGGATTTGAAGATTTCAGGAAATGCGAAAAGATTTCAAACCATTTGATGTTGCACCAGAGGACAGTCCTGAGAGCCTTCAAATGGAGCTGATAGAATTACAGTCTGATATGGACTTGAGGAGATACAGTCTGGACGGAAACCTTAAGGACACCCTATATTTTTGTGATAACTCGTTAAATATAAGTTCAATTTTTTATATAATAACTCTTTATGGTAGACAAAACATCCCGCAAAATTTCAAAGAAATTTAACGAGTAGATCTTGTAAAATATGTAAAATAGCATTTTATGGCCGTTTGAAAACGTTAAGGACATCCTTAGTTATTTCCAATAAAACTTGAAATTTGTCATAGTTATGCAACCAAAATGCACTTTATGCAAATATTATCGATATATAAATCCAAAAAGAGTTAAAAATTGATGTGATGTTTAGAAAATTACTATTTTATAAATGGCTAGATGGAAAAAGTTGTCTGACAAGATTGAGGCCTTCAGACAAGCAAATTATTTGATCAATGAGCTTAAGCAATCCAAGACAGTCAACTGGAACTACGTAAAGGATCCTGAAAAATATGGTGCAAAAAATGATCATGGAATACCCAAAAAACTGACGATTTGTCAGCAGAGACTCCTGGTAAGAAAGGCTTCTTCAGATAAATTTTCGGCAAATCAAATTAGAAATGAACTTGATTTAAGAAATTGTAAAAGTACAGTGTTAAGGTATTTGAGATCTAGTAGTATTTTATCATATGAAAAAGATTAAAAATTCCAGCTCTTAAAAACCATCACAAGTTGGCAAAAGTGGAATGGGGCAAAACCATATTCTCAAACAGAGATGGTTTGGGCAATATTATGAGAAGAAATTTAACCTGGATGGACCTGATGGTCATCAGTTCTACTGGCATGACCTCAGATTAGAAAAAGAGACATTTTTTAGTCAAATCATGGAGCAGGGTCGGTGTTGATTTGGGGAGGAATTTCCAGTGAAGGATTGACTGAATTAGCCTTTCTGGATGGGAAACCGTCTTTGGTGGATGACATCAAAGTTTTAGGAGATCAAAAGTTGCCTTTTGGGGAAAATTATTATGGAAAATTTTTTATTTTCCAGCAACATAATGTCCCGATCCACATTTCCAAGTTGACAAAGACATTTTTCCTGAGGAGAAATTTGAAAGTTATGAGTTGGCCAGCTTGTTTCCTGGTTTTAAATCTTATAGAAAATGTCTGAGGAATGTGTCAAGACTTGTTTACCATAATGGAACTCAAAATCTGACCTGTAAAACGCCATTAGGAGTGCATGGAAAGAACTGGACAGAAAATTCTTAAAAACTCTAATAAAATCAATGGACAACAGATGTTTTAAAGTTATTGAAAATAAAGGAAACATTATTTCATATTAATAAACTTTTTTCGTGTTTTTTCACGAAGTTTTTAGTCATTTTTCGATGATTTTTGTAAGTGTCTTTTATGGTTATTGGACGCCCCGAAATCACGTTTTTGGAATTTTAAAATTAATGCATAAACATATTTTGATGAAAATTTAAGAGATAATCACAAATGTATAAATACATAACATATTAAAATTTCCCCACAATCAAATCTTTCTTTATCGAGATATTTCTTTATTACGAAATAATGGGGTGTCCTTATGGTTTCCGTCCTGACTGTATATGATAACAAAGACTTGATAACCTTTTTTTTTTTACAAAGACTATGTGTATGGAAAGCATCCAAATTTGCAGGAAAATGATTTCACTTTTTGGCAGCACATATTGTTGAGAGCAAGTTTTTTCAAGGATGAAATTTACTAAAAGTCGATACCGAAGCTTACAGATGGACATCTGACAAGTTAGCTTCGAGTTGCTACCGCATCAGTCAGGGGCAGACATTGATAAACTAGGCAAAAATGCAAAATACTAAGTTTCACCTTAATAAAGTATGACAATATTTATACAGTGCAAGAAAAAATGTTACGACAGTCCCCATTTTTTGTAATAACTTAAGTTTAAATTATCGTACGAAGCTCAAATTTAAAAGAGCTGTATAATATCTTTAAATAATATAACTCGTTTATTTTTTTTTCACTTTGATCAAGAATTAAGCGCAAATCCCACAAAAATCCATTTTTTTGCATAGAAATATTGTTACGACAGGTTACAAAAAACTCATGAATTTCAGTATTTTGGCAAAAATTTTTATTTAAAACTAAATGAAACAATGTTTCAATAAGATGTCATTCCTCCTTTCTTAGAAATAACATCTATGCACTTATTCTTCATGGAGAAAATCAGTGTTTTGATGACCTTTTCATCCAAATTTTTCCAGGCGCTCCAAATCCCTTTTTCAATTCATTTTCTATGTTATATTGCTGTCCATTGCCATAAACTAATCTTGAAAGAAAGCCCCAGACATTTTCAATCGGATTCAAGTTAGGTGAACACGCAGGCCAGTCCATCACTTGCATGTTGGACTCCTGGAAAAATGCTCTGGTTGCCTTGGAAACATAAATAGGAGCATTATCTTGCTGAAATTCATGTTGTTTTGCTTCAGCAAAAGGAATGAGATGATCTTTGATCATTTTGATGTACTTCTGAGAGTCCTGCCTCCCTTTCAAAAGCACCAGTTCCGTCCTCCCGAATGCTGAAATTCCTCCCCATATCATCACAGAGCCTCCTCCGTGTTTTCTGCTAAAAAAAAACATCTTTCTTTTCTAAGATCATGCCAGTAATATTTATAGCCATCTGGACCATCAAGGTTGAATTTTTTTTCATCTGTGAAAATTACGCGTTCCCATCTTTCGTTGTAGCTGACCCTCTCTTTGGCCCAGAGGAGGCGTTTTTCTTGTGATGGACTTTCAACGCTGGAGCTCGCTTTCGCATTTCGTATTTCAACTGTCCACTTGAATTAAGATAATTGCAGACTGTCCTAACATAGACATCCAAGTCCAGCTTATCTTTTAGCTGTTTACACAAATATTCTCCTTGTGAAGCCTCCCTGATGAGACGTCTCTGAATCTGATTCAAGAGTTTTTTCGGTCCTCCGCCCTTGTACTTCCCATATGAGTCTGGATCATCCAAAAAACATTTGATCTATTCAACTCATTTGCAATCTTTCTTATTGAATAGTTTGCCTTCCTAAAGGCCTTAACTTGTCTTCTTTCTCCTTCTGTCAAACCTGCTTTCTACCCCATGATGAAATGAATGTAAAAGGAAGTTTTGAATTTCACACTCCTTTATATAGCCTTTTTAATGACAATTTAATGTTTGATCTTTCCAATAAGCCCTTGAAATTGATGAAACGAGTCCAAAACGGAAACTGTCGTAATATTATTTCCAGGCCAAAAATGGTTCATTTGCATAATTTACGGGAACCATTAACCCACATGAAAGGAAATTTTGCACGATGTTTACAAATGGTGTTTTATATAATTGCTGAAAATTTCAATAAATTAATTTATAAGGAAATTATCCACAAAAAGTGGGTATGTCGTAACAATATTTCTAGCACTGTATATCATGTTTTTAGTTTCAAATGTATTCACAATATTAGTGAATGTACTTAAGTAACTTAACTTTTCATAAGAGTCCATTTTCTTATGGTAACCGGCCCTTATTGTTGTTACAAAGTTCAAATGTGGTCAAACGATGGAAAATGTTGCATATCCCTGTTCTATCCGTAATTTTAGCACTTTGTAACAGGTTAACCCCTAGACGGGAATTAAATTCCCTTGGGACACTCTGAATTTGTGATTTTTGTTTGTGTGATTTATGGTCCTTCGTTTAGAGTTTTGAAAATGAGTAAACGAATTCAGTTCAGAAAAAAAGATGTGATTGATAAAATACGTTTTATTTTTATTTTGTTTATCTTCGTTGGCTGGATTTTAAAATAAATTATCATGTTTGATGAATTGAAAACAGAAAGTCTGGCGTAAATATTGGCTGTGACTTTGATTTCATTTGAACTTTGCCATATTACAATTCCATTGATTAAAATATAATTATATTGCATCCAAAAAGTTTCTAAAATACTCATAATAGGCTCACATATATCATACTCAATAGATAGGCTCTATATTTTTTAAACACATGACTTTGATAGGGTGAAATGGCTATATTTTTGTTTACTTAGAAAATATTTAATAGCATAATAATAATAATACTCCAAATGACGTTTAATTAAAAAATGTGGCTTAAGTCGAAATGTTTTTGCATTGAACAACTTTTGAAAAACTTGATTCGTTTTATTAGGAAATGATTTATTAAAAATTTAGAAGTTATCAAAAAACTTGGATGGCTCTCACATTGTGCTTCTTCATGAAATTCTTGTATTGCCTCGGAGAAGCTGCCAACTTTTCCTCAAGTGTACTTTCTTCGTTCAACCTGGAGTATTCGTGGCATTTGGGTCCTTGCCACCCTTCTAACTTCATGTGCTTGACAGAATCGTAACATCGGTTTCCAGCACGGTTGTTGAAGTTCTTGAAAGCCATTGGTCTCACTGCCAGCTTTTCATCGATACTCTTTTCAACTTCCCATCTTGAAATCGCATTTCTTTGAACATCCATATCGCGTGGAATCCTCCATGAACGCTCGACACTTTCTCGTGTGTTGCTAGTCACACTTGGAGCTGAAATTAAGTCAGTTCTGTTATTGACCAGATTTCCATAGTAAGCCGTCAAGGTTTTTAGTCGACCACTCATTACGTTCTGTTCGACTTCAAAAGGATTTCCTCCTGCATACTTGACTAATTCTTCGACGACAGTGTTGCGAGGAAGGTAGACCGCTATGTTGTCGGTCATCGATCTGGTCTTCTCCATGATCTTATCAATGTCTGGAGTTATGGCCTTCAAATTGAATGTATCCTTGTTTCTATAAGACGGACCACCCCAAGGAGGACTAAGAAAGACGACATCCGCTCTGGACCTACTGTCAGGCACGAATTTCAGGAAGTCTTTGTTAATGAAGACAATTTTGTGCTCCACTCCGTAGAGACTGGCATTGTGTCTGGCCATTTGTATTTTTTTAGGATCGATGTCGATGGCTATGACTTTGTCGCAAACCATGGCAAACTGGATAGCGTTTCCCCCGGCTCCGCAGAAAGCATCAATAACCGTGCGACACTTCAGTCTTGTGGCAATGTGCCTCGCCAGTAATTCTGGGGTAACTGAGAACCAACTTTCTTGGTCGAGCTTCACCCCACAATCGAATTTCGAGAACAGCATGTGCCTCGCATGCCAATACTTTTTGTTTTCCTTTGAAAATTCGCTGAATTGCTTGCGTTTAATTTTCATATTCAGCAATTCTCCATGCTTCTTGTTAATAATGAGGTTTAATTTAGAAATCCTCTTTTTCTTATCGACGTCTTCGAATTTGAAGCCCATGTTTTCAAGTAAGTTGGCGGATTGGAATTTTGTTGGATCAGACAATGGCAAGAAATCTTCAGGTTCAATAGCTGAAGCTTTTGACGAATCCTTATCAGGCAATTGACTGTCTTCAATGTTGGACCTAGTAAAAGAAATTTTGAATTCGTTGAGACCGCCATATGAAAAAGTCATTTCGGCTAACCTCTGCCAACTGCTTTCAGATGTTACGTTTGCCATTTTCTATGTTTTGAATTATTTTATAACTCTGAACACAAATCCCTCTTTTGAAACCAAACTATAGCTTTGAATAAAGTCAGAAACTTATCAATTGCATAGATTGATAAATACCCACTGTGCTAATTTGAGCTTCTGCGAAAAGATTCTGAAAATTATAAGGACCGGTATTTATTTTTTTAATTAATTTTTTAAGTAATTTTTTAATTTATTAGTTTCATAAAAAATTTTCAATGCAATTCTTTTAAAAAGTAAATAACTTTAAAAAAAAATAAGAAAAAACTTGAAAAAACTAAATTTTTAATTAAAAACTTTCATATACATATTTGACAAAACGGTCTTTAGAGTTCAAATTTAATAAAGAACAATTAATTTATTAATATTTTAGAGTTGACAGCTGAACATCTTAACTCTCTCAGTCATCTGTTGTTCTAGTGATGGCATCGCAAATGGCCTGCTGTGTGCTGATGGTAAGTTCAGACACGAAGAGGTGTGATGAGGTAACAGTGCAATAAGATGAAGCAAGAATTGTTATTCTATCAACCTTTTCGTCATCTATTAAATCTGCCATAAATTGTCCTTCCCAATGAATTGTTATAGGTCTACCTAAGATTTAATATTCGCCCTATCAAGAGAGGCTGGTCTCTTTTTAGCGCCGACTGATACTTGTTAATATTCATGAGGTTGTTATGCAAGGCAAGAGGTGCACTCATTCTAGTGTTAATTCAGTCAATCAGGAGGCGCGAGAATATCAATAAGGAATCAACCTATTGAAGCTTTAAAAGTTGTTTGTGGAATTTTAGGTTAATTTAACGGTTATGGCTTCGCCTCTCACGGCCCCATATATACATACATACATACATACATACATACAAGATCCTTGTTTTATACATATAGATTAATTTTCGAGAACTAAACTTACAGCTTCTCAACCATCGGAGGTGTTGGCATTTGGCCAAAGTTCAACGACCCATATTTCGGACACAGATCGACCAAGAAATCTCAAATTTTAGCTTTTTAATTTATTCATCTAGGTTAACAAATGTGCCAAGTTTCAGCAAATTCCAAAAAGGTGATGTCAGATGTCGTGTTGATTCGACGTGGAATGACTCAGTATCTAAAGTAGATGTTGAAGGAGTTCAACAATTTATTTTTGGTTATCATATTTTATTCTTTAGTCAATTATTTGACCTATAAAGCGATTGGTATGGAAAATTATTTAATATTAACTAAATAAAAATAATTTAATTTGACGAGGCATGTTTCCTCTCCAATGGTTTGATGCTGAAGCTTCTGCAGGAAGCGCAGCATTTGCTTTTTGTGATTGGATGATCACACAGGCGAGGATTATAATCCACCAATTGTCTGCAAGTGAAGCTCTTTGACTTATAGGTAACCTTATTCACATCACCTTTGCATGGATCTGGATTAAAAGGGGATTTCGTTATTTGATTTTGTCAGATTATTTTAAATATTATCCAATAAATTATAAAAATTTTTTAATATTTTATTAATAAATAATTAAATACTTGCACTTACCTTCGACCATTCTAACACTACCGCAAGAAGCGCAGCAATATTTCTGAAGATCATCATTGTAGCAGAGAGACGAATCATGTTTAACCAATTGTTTGCAGTTCAATAACATTCTGTTGCCCCATACGCTGATGTATTTCAAAATACCTTCGAAGTCGCCATGGATACAGGAGCTGTTGTAAGCAGCACATGTTTGGCAACAGAAACGAGTGGAGAGATGGCAGACTTCAGGTACTAAATCTGAGCAACCAACTCCTTTGTCTCCATAGAGACAGTTGGCATCGGACGGGTTCTGAACGAGAGCGCGACAAGTTTTGCAGCAGGCGCTAGCATAATATTCGTAATAGCAATCCTTTGCTTGAAGGTCTGGACATTCACCTGCGACATCTTCACAAACTGTTTTGATGAGAAATTGTCAATTTCAAATTGATTGTAATAATTTGTAAATTTCCACTAAATAGTAAAAATGTTTCAACCGTAAGTATAGAACACAAATGGAAGTTAAGCGTTTTTGTGTTGCTTTTACTGATTGTGCTTTTTCATGTTTTTCAGTTTATCAATAGATATACAATTACTGCAGTAATTGCTTATAAATCTTTACCTCCATTTCTGGTCTTGTTGAATAAGCATGATAAGCAGCAGTTATTGCTGTATTTTATAAGGCACTGATCTGGCGTTTCTTTGACTATGTCTTCGCACATTTTGTAGGACGAAGATGCAATTTCTATTTTTTTCTTATAGTCACCATAGATGCAGTGTTCTGATAAAATAAGTTTCCATTAGAATAGCCATCAACAAAACTCTTGCCCCATTCATTATATTCGTAATAATCCCGTTGAGTTTACATAGTCATGTACGTATAACTAGATTGTTCTTTAAGACTAATAGATAAAACTTGAGTTTACCATTTTTACTCTAAATCTTTAACTTACCTGGAGCTCTCGGTGCATTGTTATCTGATAAACATTTTCCCTGAACACACCAAGCCCTATTTGAACAGGTGGTTCCATCCATTGCTGTAAAGGATCTGCCTCTGGTGCATGTGATATTCTGGCACAGTTCATGCCCGTAGATATTGCCCTTTTATTTGAATTGACAGATATTTTTTATGGTTTGATATAATAATAATAATCATAATAATAATGCCATAATACAACTTGATAAATGAGTAATATGAATTTTTTAGTTAATGATGGTACGTAAAGTTTTCAATAATAATTAAAGCTTTGTTAATCACGAAATAAGAGAACAAGATGATGGAATGTCAGTAAAATAAAGTAAATTAAATTTTGTTGTCTTTACGCCACGGTAGACGGATTTGGGACCGTTAATAAGTCTGCATTGGTCATCAGGATCATAGATTTGTCCCGGGTACAAACGAGTAAAGATGTTTTCTTGTTCACGGATAACTTGTTCTCCATCCTCCAAACAATTCTTTCGAAACAAACTCCTGAAACCACATTTACCATGTTTAAATTTAGAGCAGATTTAAAGATTCACTATGAAATTGAATATTTGGTAAAACAGCCCATAACTTGTTATTGGCAGAGTAGGGATTAATGAAGGATTGTTTTAAATATCATAACTATGGTCAAGGAGCTTCCTTTTTGCTGCAACTATAATGCCTAACTAACGGGTTGTTGCAGACAAAATAGAAGAACTTCCATTGAACAATAACGAATGCATTTTTTGACTTGAGTTATTTTATTCACAAACTTGAATAATTTATGTTATTTTGTTTTTGCATTCATATTAATTATTTTATATTAATAATATTCACATGCTTCCTATTAGCTGGGCATCTCAGTCGAAGATTACCTATTAAATGCGCTTAAAGTTATGGGGTTAAGGTCTTTGCTTTTATTTTTTAATGTCAACAAAATTTATAAATATTTCTTGTTTGCTTTAAATCATTACTCACTTATCCAGACGGTAAATTTTCTCTTCTATTTCAGTAACTGAGCAGTTAGAAAAATGGTAAGAATTATGGAGGCCTTCATTTGGTCCCGATGACATGATGAACCTGTCCTCTTGTTTGCAACTATTAAACTCACCATCGTGTACAGCATTGAAGCTTTCAATGATGATAGGATTTGAAAAATAATATTATTTTAATACAGCATTGAAGCTTTCAATGATGATAGGATTTGAAAAATAATATTATTTTAATATTAACAGTTGCGATGATGACTAACTCGCTTCTGCATTGTTCGCCATTAGCATTATAAAAAAATTACTTAATATTTTACGAAACAAAAAAGTCGTTAAACCTACCTATGTCCCAGTTCGTGTGATGTGGTTTTTATGGTGGCAAAGAACTTTTCATATTTGACAATACTACGACTTTTGGAAGTGCAAAGGCTATTCATATTTGCCCGACCGGATATATACTTTTTTGGCAGTTTTAAATAACGACTGAAAAGAAAAGAAAAGAAAGACTGGAAGATTAAAACATTAATTACAAACCGATAATGCTAATTAATTAGTGTTATTTATAAAATATTTATGCTTTAGACATGTAGAAGACATGAAGACTAATATAAGTGAAATTAGAGAAATTGCAGTAGTTGAGCAAAGAGCCAATCTAGAAGATGTTTCAAAGCTCAAGATGGAACTGAAGGAAATGGGAGGCAAACAAGTAGTAGAAATAGAAAAAGAAATAACAAAGCTCAAGCAAGAAGTCAAAGCCATTCCTTCAGGGCTGTCAAAGAAAGTGGAAGAAAACCTAAAACCTAAATGGTCAGAAGTAGTATCCAGCCACATCAAAAATTGCATAGTGGAAGTTAAGGACCCAGTCAAAGAAGTACAAGAAACAATAAACAAAAATAAGAGCTGGTGAAGAAAGTTCCAAGATAAAAAGGCGAAACAATTTCATAATCCATAAACTAGCCGAAAGTACTGGCAGCACAGAATAGGAAATGAAAAAAAAGGACAAAGAGGTAGTCTTGGACTTAATAAACAACACGCGTGGAGTGAATTGTAAGCGAGAAAAAATTAAAAAGATGTTCATACTTGTGCAAAAAAGAATAAAGATAAGACCATTGCTGATTGAATTAAGAGAAAGGACATTAAAAATTCAATAATGGATTCTCTTTTCAAAGTGAAAAATGCTAATGAAAAGCATAATTTCCATTTCAGTGACTCATGATATGACGTCAGAGGAAAGGGAACAAACTAGGGCACTGGTATTAGAAGCTAAAAACAAAGAAAAGCAGTATACATCGGGGGAAATGGTTATTCAGTGTAAAAGGCGAAATCAGAATTTCGAAAATGAGAAAACACTCCAATGTTATATAATTGTAACTTTATTTATATAGCGCCATATGAATAGCGTCAGAAGCGCTTTTTGTAAACATTTATATAGCGCTCCTTCCCAAGAGCGCTGGGACAGTGCAGGCTGGGTTTCGAACACGACACATTACGACTGTTGCCATTACCACCGTATGCAGGCATGCAACCCATTCGGCTAACCTACACGCCCACATTAGTGGACCAGAATACTCTGCGTCGCAAAGCAAGGAAGAACCTTGAGTCGGGCGCCTTAGACCGCTCGGCCATGCTGACACGAAATACTGAACAAAGAGCCAGCAAAGGATTAAAATGTGTTTATGCAAATGCAAGGAGTATAGCGAGCAAAGAAAAGAGAGCAGAACTTGAACTAACTGCTGGAGAAGAGAATCCTGATCTTATAGGTTTTACAGAGACATGGACTAAGAAAAGTATCCAAAACCATGAATTAATGCTTGACTGATATCAGTTACTAAGAAATGACAGGGAGGGACGAAAGGAATTACGGAGCTGGAGGAGTTTTTTAAGTTTTTATGTTAAGAACTGCATAAAGCTGTAATAAGGGAAGATTTTCAATTTGAGACATTTAAGTAAAGTTTGTGGTAAAAGATTCCTCAGATATGTTAGCTGCAAACAAAAAGTCAGGGACAGAATTGGGTCATTAAAAAATGAAAAGGGAGCAACTGTTGAGTCTTTGGAAAAACAGCAAGTCTATTAAACGAATATTTTAGTTCAGTATTCACTACAGAAATAATGGATAACATACCAGAGCCAGCAAGAAGGATGAAGGGGAAAAACTTAAGTTAGATGAGACAGAATTCATTAAAGAGGTGATTAAGCAGCTAGAAAAACTACAAGTTGATAAGAGTCCTGATGTAGATATCATCCATGCAAAACCTTTTTATGAGACAAGGGCTGAAATTGGAGAGGTTTTGGCAAATTTGTTTAAGAAGTCCTTCAACTCTGGGGAATTACCAAGGGACCAGACGGATGCAGTAGTTGTTCCAATATATAAAAAAAAAAGGATATAATGACTCACCTGGAAACTACAGTCCAGTGGGTCTAACTTTTATAATATGTAAGTTAATGGAAAGAATGATCAAGGAAACATGTCAAAGTTTTTTGAAGGAAATAAGGTAATTGGTGAGAGTCGGCATATATTCACCAGGAATAAATCATGCCTCACAAACCTATTGGAGTTCTTTGAGGAAGTGTATGACTGGGTTGACAAGGAGAAAGCAGTAGATGTTGTGTATTTAGACTTTGCTAAGGCATTTGATAAGATACCGCACCATCGATTAAAGAAAAAGCTTATTTCATATGGTGTAAGTGGTAGACTTTTAAAATGGATTGTAAATTGCTATTTTGTCACCGGGCTATTCTGACGGGGACGTATTGACAGGCTGTTTTGTCCTGAGGTATTTTGTCACCGGGCTATATTGACGGGGTTGTTTTGTCGGGGCTGTTTTGACGGGGCTGTTTTGTCGCCGGGATGTTATGACGGGGTGTCATGTGGACTTAAAGGAAATATAAAGGAAAGAAATGATAATTACATCAACCTTGTAAATGTAGCAAGAAAATCAAAATTTGGCAAAGTTGTGTTATCTTGAATATTTCTTTTGCTTAAAACCCATTTCTCCATGTTGTCTAAAATGGCATCAGCATCGATAGAACCGCTGGCACTCAAAGATTTCTGAATGAATGGCACATCACTGATATTCTGAAATTTAAATAAGAAAGTTGAATTGCTTAATAAGTTAAAATGTCGATATATTATTAGGATATAAGATTACAAATGTTATCACAGATCCTTATTATATTTGAATTACCACAATTTCACTTACTTCTGCTATCAATGTTCCAATCCACTTGGTGGTGAGCTTAATATTATTCATTTCAATTCTCTCGTAATTATCTTTCACCTACATTTTTAGAAATTTTATGTTGTAAAATAAAATGCCATTCATATTCGACAAATTACACAAAATATATGTTTATATGTAAATGCATGTTTACTGAAAAAATCGAAATAATCAGTTCGATTAGTTGCTCAGTAAACTTATCACTTAACTTAATAGTTTTCGGACCCCCCTTTTAGAATAGCGTATATACCAATCCATTTGCAACATTTGTAAATGTTAATGAAGCACGTACTCCTTGCATGATATGTGTGAAGATATATTTGATCGTTCGCCTCGCATCTTCCCTCTTTTCGCTTTCAGACGTGGCTTTACTTTGTTGAAAGAACCTTGGAAACATTAACAAAACGTTTGTGGTCTCTTAAATATCTGTTTGTTTTAGGTATTTAAATATTTCTTCCATACAAAACAGTTTATCAACCCACTTTTGAAATATTGAAGAATCGATGACGGTGAATATTTCGACTGTCAACAGCCTCTTACTTGGCCGTGATTGGCCTGATCTTTTCATAAGTCTCTCTTCTTTTGACATGTAATCTTATAAATTATAAATTTATGATATACTTTTTATGTCGCTAATAAATGCATGAATATATTAATATTTAAGGCACTAGTAAATGATAATTAAAATTTGAATCAAATCGGTATTATTAAATGTTGATTATTATTAATAATATTAATACTTATTAACATTACAACCAAAAGGCAATTATCTATAATATTAATACCTAGTAATAAGTCAAGATTTTCAAGTTGAGACGACATACTTGTAATAGATATTAAAATTGCTATTCAGTTTGTTATTGTTGTAATAACATCATCTCCACTAACAAGTTGTTTGGAATAATTATTTCAATAATAATTTTATTTTATTATTTTTTTGATATATCTGTTATTAGATTCACCTTTATCCACTTCCTTTGATTTTGTTGTTGGAATTTCATAGAGTGAGTAAACCATGCCATCGATGATGAGAAGTTTGTTGTTGTTGTCGTCGTTCTTAATGCTGTTCTTGCCTCCTTCAACAACAGTCTCCTTCGTATTTTTGAAAAAATGATCATCTTCCATGATGGCACTTGGTCCCAAAGAGATCAATTTGTCGCCATGAGTAAATGCAATGATCTGATGTGACATTAAACAATTTAATTACTAAAACAATTAGTTCAGAATAATTGTGTATTTGCATAAAATCTAATGGCTTATGACTGATTGGAGTTTTAAAACAAAAATTTTCATTTGCTTATATACATGTTGTAATATGTTTTGTAAATTAATATATTATCTTATACACATTTTATAAGTTATAATAAACTTGAAAATTTCGTAACACTAACAATTTTAACGATTTACTTGGGACTCACATACAATGTTTCTTCCAATGCGTTGACTTTCCTGATGGTCACAGTGGCAGAAGCATCAGTTGAGGGATCTTTGTAAGTGGCCAAAAGCTTTGGTAAATTATATCATATGCATTCTAATAAAATTTTTAAGTGTTTAGAAAATTTAATTTCACCAGAAAACCATGTTAAAGAGAACAACGTCCATATAATACAGTGGAACCCGTTTATCTCGACCTCGGTTAAGTCGCCAGCCATATTAAATCGACGTCTTTGAAGTGGAACCTCCAAATTCCCCTTTATATTAACATTATCTCATCGATTTTCTCATTTGTTATGTTGATTCCTTTATGTTTTTAGGAGAAAACTGGATAATCAGTCAATAGAGAAAAATTGTGAAACCAAATAAAGAAAATAAAATGAACAAAACCGACAGACTTTAGTCATGGTATTCCAGAAACACCATTTCAGGATGGAAAAAGAAGGTCGACGTGATAGAGCAATTGCATGAGAAGTCTGTCTTTGATTCAGCAAGAACAAACAGTGGCAGAGCAAAAAAATGTCGACGATTCAGTGCTTTAATGGTTCACAAATTCGTGAGCAACAAACTAATGGAGAAGGCGGATATTCTTGCTGCCAAGCTAGGACATCTAGGGTGGCTGATCAATAAAAAACATTTTCTTCAAAACATTTTGTGGAGAGAACTTTTTGGCAAATCCCTAGACAGGCGACATAACCGGGCTCGATTGTATAACAATTTATTTTACAACAAAATGTACGGCTCCAATTTATAAATCTGCAGTAACATTGACAATGAAAATTAATTTAAAATCACTAGATTCGAATTAAATATGAATTTCGAAGCGACAACAATATTTCAGTTACTTTGTCTTCGGATTGTTTCCAAGTTGACCTCTGACCTTCTAACCCGGTTATCATCAAAGGTGAATCGATTGAACCCAAAGATTGCTTGACTAGATTCAAGGTCACGTTATCGCTTTCAAACTGAAAGTCGATTTGGATGTGGTCCGGTAATGACTTTGAGCCGTTGTTTCTGCTGTCGTTGTAGATCCATCGAGGTTTTACTGCAATTATTTAAAAATTATTTAACAGCGCTTTTATTGCTGATGAAATGCAGAGGTTGAAGGGTTAATGGTTCGCAAATGTGTGGAATCAATCGCAACACCGTCGCAACAATGAACAATTTAGAAGAAGCTTTGATGAAAGCTAAAAGTTTCTTAAATTATGTGAATAATAAGCATTTCATGTTTATTAAATCTGCAATTATAGATGAATGACACCATCCAATGTCAATTCGAATTAACAGCAGTTAATTTGGAATTGCAGGTTATTACTAAAATTTTCAATGATTTATTAATTTGTCATTGCACATAAATTAATGACATGAATAAAAATATTACCTTCTTCAACTTTAATCGAATTCGATTGGTAAGCACAAACAGTGAGTATTAGTGCATGGACTCCAAAATTCTGAAGATGGACTTGTTTGATGTTATGAATAAATCAAATGTTGCTAGATTATATCGAACTTACCATTTTTCTCAAAATTAGTAACTACTAGGTAGACACGTGCAATGTGCTATGACTGGTATTTATGGAAGGTTTAAGGTGTGTTATTCGAACCTAGCAATAACAAAATTCAAACAACAATAAACGTCAGTCAGAATTTCTTTTACCAGATGCAACAGGTACAATCAGTTTAAATTCCATTAGCATTGTTTGGTGGCGAATAATCCATTAGTGTAATATTATCACTTGTTACCATTCAGCTAAGCATCTGCGTGATTTGCGGGACTTTGCAGAAAATTTATTATAAGGATGACAAGGCGCCATTGAAGTAAAATTGTATCCAAATTACTTTTAAACCACTCTACAGCAATACCACAAAAAGCCATAGTTTTCGAATTTTTAAATCTGGATTTGATGGTTTCCAAGGTCAAATGACAGGTCAAGGTCGAGGAATGTTCAAACAAGCTTACTTAATTTGATCAATGGCTTCCATCATTTGTGAATGTAAGCATACCAGAGGCATGGTAATTATACCTCCTGAATCCATATTGACAGTTCGTGAATTTTTAATTTCAGGCTGAATTTTTAATAATGTATAGTCTGATATAAATCACTTTTTTAAATAATTCTTAAAAAAAAAGCTCAAGAATGGAGATTGATCTGGATTGAGTTTTTAATATGACGAATAATACGAATATGCTTAAAAAACTGCTTGGCGACATGGCGACCGAGCTAGTTCGGCGGACAGACCCAGCGTTGTTTGTCACAGAATAGTTTTGCAATTTAAATGACAGTCTTTAGTTTCTGAAGAGCCCGTTATGACAAACATTGTTCAAAAATGGTTAAAATAAGTAAGGTCTTCAATTAACATATTCGGAGATGTGTTGTGGTATCTTGGTGTTATTGTATTTTTGTTGTTCACTGTTTTAAAATATGTGCATACTTAGCTAGCAAATTACAAATAATAACGTCAGTAAAGATGCACTGTAAATGGGTAGTTACGTGACATCCTGCTGGTTCATCGTACCTTTTTTGAAAGTAATATGACTTAATTTAAAGTCTGTGTTTTTATTCATCATTATCGTCATCAACCTCTTCATCCTCGTCATCTGCTTTACAAAGCCCATTTTCACCAAATATGAAATTATAACATTCTTTCTTCGATAATTTCTTAAGTAACTGTGTTGAATAATTCGCCAGGTTTCCCTAAATACTTGAAATCGCTGAAAATTGCGCAATAGCATTGTACTACATGAGTCTTTTCTCGTTAGTAATCTGTTTAGTATTATTTGAAGAATTTATATATTTGGTACAATATTCACAAAAAATCATTACTTGTAGTCCAAAGGCCAATTCTATAAAGTCAATTATCTGAACCACCTTCTCGCCCAATCATAGTAAATCATTAATAAATATGGACGTGGCAGTAAATAAAGAATAAATGGCAATAAATAAGGTTAACCATAACGTTGAAGAAATACTCGAGATATTTTGTCACATAAATTCTGAATGCATTCCTTTATTGTGATTACTTGTTTTGTGCATCAAAATGCTTTAGTGTTTCTTAGAATTCCGACAAAATGGACAATTGGAAGATATTCGTAATGTTCTATTTTTGAGATTCTCAGAAATAATTATTGTTAAGTTGGGAGGTTCAAACCTTACTCCAAGGATTTCATTATTTTACAAAGATGGAACATTTTCAAATGTTAACTTTAATAAATAACGATTGACAAAATAATTTTACATTACTTGCCGATATATTTACCTAAGATTTAGTAACTTCAGAAAACATTAGCTAAGAACTATTTAGCAATGCAGGCGTAATGACCTTAAGAATGTTTTTTTAATAACACCGAATAATGAATGACACATTCAAAGAAATGGAGAGCAACATGAACACTGCAACAGTGGTAAACACATAGAAATACTCGGAAATGGTTTGGCCATCTTCGATGAAGCATCACTATTAGAACGCAGAGCAAGAAGGAACTGGCGCAAGCAATGGAGACGCATGCGCACTGAAGCCTGGAGATTTCGCAGTTTCAAGGAATCCTGTCAAAATAGTGAGTCAAATTTCAATTTTTCTTAACGTGCGATTATCTAATGGTGACGAAGATTCAACAAAAAGTAAATAAATTATATAGCTCCTAAGAAATGTTAGATATATTTGAAAAATTGAACTTTATTTTCGTTTTGATGAAAAGTTAGAAAAAAAATGAAATCAAAATTTATTGCTGTGTTATAAATTTATTTTTTATTATTATTTTTTGTTTTAATGCTTTTTAAATCAGGAAATTCGTTCTTGATCAAATACTTAAAAAACGCATCCTTTGAAAATTTCAATTTTTACTTGTTTTTAATGTTTTTGATGAGTTAATTAAAATCTCCAAATGTACAAATTCACTAAATTACCAATGTTTTAATGATTAGTAATATCATTATGCCTTTAAGTAAAATTATGCTCTCAAAGATTTATGATATGGTTTTAAATGTCGTACATTTACAATAATTGTACATTATATACACAAAATATTGGTTAGATATGACCGATATTTTAGAAGATATTGTCATTTTTACATGGTCACTCTACTTTTAAAATTTTGATTTCTTCGAAAATCGGCCACACATATTGTGTCATAACTAATGTTGTAACTGAGATAGAGCAGGGATTTGCTTGCCTAATTTTTAACCTATTAAATAATTTGAAAATTAATAATTTGAGATTCACGATTTTAGGGAAATGCAGCTTGTATTTCCCCATTATATAGACCATTGTTTGTTGTTTCAAAATATAAAATTTTTCTGAGATACTTTGGTGGGAGGTGCTTACTGAGTTCATTGACTGACCCTTGTGACTTGATATACAATTGATCACTGCCCAATAACAACTTATAATAATTATATATAACTTTTAATTAACGAGAATTAATTGATGTTTG
This sequence comes from Whitmania pigra, assembly GCA_021613335.1. Lineage (NCBI taxonomy): Eukaryota > Metazoa > Annelida > Clitellata > Hirudinida > Haemopidae > Whitmania > Whitmania pigra. The sequence continues at coordinate 3,775,738 of JAJTWR010000251.1, read as the reverse complement.
AATAACTTGACTAATTAATAAGCTTTATTATAACATAACGGTAGTACAACAAAAGTTGATTTTAAATTAATTTCATATTTAAAGTTAATATCTTAAGTAAGCAATCGCTAATCAGTAAATAAAGTTAATAGCAACAACATATGGAATTCATTAGCCGCTTTATTATAAATATTCAAATATAAAGTAATAAACTGAGCCCATTCAAGGCATTCCAGATTGCCATTCATCGTCTGTATCCGCACATTCAATCGATTGGACTTCAAATGTTTTCAAATGTTTGCATTGTATTGCTTTTCTTCTCCGGCTCTAGAATAAAAATTACTATTTTGTAATCATTTTAATATTAAAATTAATATTATTATTATTATTATCATTATCATTATTTAAATATATTTTTAAATTTAAGAATTGTTTCTAATGATTCTGTTGAATAGGAATAATTGCAGTAAGTCATTGTTATAATAAAAGTACATAAGCACATTCTACCGGAATAGCCTATCAAACATATGGTATTTCTTTTCAAACTTTTCTTGATCACTTTTTCTATCCATCCATCCATCCATCCATCCATCCATCCATCCATCCATCCATCCATCCATCCATCCATCCATCCATCCATCCATCCATCCATCCATCCATCCATCCATCCATCCATCCATCCATCCATCCATCCATCCATCCATCCATCCATCCATCCATCCATCCATCCATCCATCCATCCATCCATCCATCCATCCATCCATCCATCCATCCATCCATCCATCCATCCATCCATCCATCCATCCATCCATCCATCCATCCATCCATCCATCCATCCATCCATCCATCCATCCATCCATCATCCATCCATCCATCCATCCATCCATCCATCCATCCATCTATCCATCTATCCATACACACATTCCTTCCTTCATTCATTCATTCATTCACTCTTCCATGCATCCATTGGTTTCTAATGGTTTCAGGACGCCGTGGTTTCCAAGTTAATTAAGCAGAAAAAGGTTGAGTCATCCATCAGCTAAGAACTTCCTTTTGATCCAAAATGACTCCCGCATCCATGTTTCCGGTCTTCTGGGAAGATTTTGAGGCTGACCGATCGTGGCGTGCTTATGTTTGTGATTCTTGATTTGTACGAGGGCGATGTTTGTGTGTATGTGTGAGCGAGCGATCGTTTCTAGGAGAACTACTTTTAACTACAGAGAAGTAAAGGTGGACTGGTGAGGAGAAGGACGGACGAAAGTGAGGAAAGCAGGGATTGAAGGGGTTCAGATGGGTGGACAGAATGGGGAGGAGTGTGTTCAAGAGTGTGCAGAGTAAATCAAATTATTGAACAGATTTGCAGAGTGGGATCTGGGTGAATTTGGTTTATTTTTATAGTCGCGACAGTTAATTTTATTTGTTGTGCCAATTATGCAGTTAATAATATTAATACTGAAATTAATCTTTCTAATTTGTGTCGTCGCGGTTTAAAATCTTCTTATAATATTTAAATTACGCTATTACGAATGATGTATTGCTTATTAATTCGCCAAGCATTTCATTGCTGCCATAACGTCATTATTGTCATCATCATCGTCGTCGTCGTCATTGTCTTAATTAAAATCCATATCAACCATGATAACGGTGATGTAATTGTTACGCCTAGCTGTAAAAAAATCCTATTCTAAATTCAGTCCATCATGTTGATTTTAACATGTAATCATTCAGTCAATCAATCAATAAACCAACCAATCGACCATCCAATCAATGATTACAACGATAGTAACAGCAATTATTACAACTAGTAATATCTCTAATAAGTAATAAATTCTAATCCAATTTTTAAAACCACCGAAAAAGACATGTCCAGCAAGTCACATGCGTCTAGCATAATTCCTCTATAATTCCTTCTTTTTATTTTTACGTTCATGCACCTTGAATGTTTTACGAGCACCTGCGGGAATATACTTCCTGATAATTTCAGGCGCCCAGAAATTGAACTATTTTCAGAATCGATTAGAATTTTTATAGGTCTGTGTTTTTTCCGTTGTGTTCTAGATGTGGAATGTTTCCAGAAAGCTGTCGATGATGACGATGCTGATAGCGGCGTCGGTGATGATGGCACTGGTGATGATGTTGATGACGACAATAATGAAACACAAATAAGGGGAAAAATTTATTTTAACATTTACTATAATTTTTATTAAGAAAATTTGGCGATAGTTTGTAATGTCGATATGGATGGTATCAATATTATTCAAGTTATGATGACTTTGACGATGATGATGCTATAAAATGATATCGGCGGTAAAGATGTTGATGATGTCAATGATTGTGTTGTAATTGAACTGACGTCAACATCGGTTGTTGTTGTTGATGGGAGCAGACGATGCAGATGCAGGAATGAGTGAATGAGAAGGAACGGAGAGAGGAAGAGGGCCGTTCCATTTCAGTAGCGAGGGGCATACGAGATGACCGTCATCGAGTTGGATCGATACGACACCAAATACCCGATACGCAGTCTGCTTCTTTTTTCTATCTCCTGCTGGCTTCTTTTAATTCGTCCGTTGAGAATTGTAGAAACAAATGTTCGACTTCACTCCTCCGCAGAAGTCGCATGGATGTGAACGTATTAATGGGCGGATGAACACGGCGCCAAATAAAGGCAATTAATACGGCGGAAGAATACAGGAAAAGATATCTAAGGTACAAATCATTTTAGTTATGCAACTCGAATCGAATCAAACAAATAAATAAGAACGCTGATTATGGATGTTTAGGGTTAAACAATTCCAAGACACTTTGAACCAACCTAAAATGTAATACGAGTAGCGCGCAATTTACATGCAGATATGCAAATAAACTGGAAATGTTCGGACTGTAAATATCAGCGTGGTGACATGGATGTACTTAATGTACGCGACCACAGAGCCAAGATACGAGTAATTTCCATGTTAAGTAAATTTACTGCGCTTAAAAGCAACTTCACGCAATTACGACACAAAAGAACGAACAAACGTCGTTGCAAAACACAAAACACAATTAATAAAATTAAAGATTTTTTTAATAAATCAAGTGAAATGCGTTTTAGAAAAGAGAACTGTTGTAAATAAATGCACACGTGCAACTTTGTGCAAAATTGACGTTAAAACTGTTTTGCTTTTATTTTAGTTTTATTTTTTAATTTATTCATCCCTTCGATTGATTCTAAACTTTAAGAATATTTTCACCAAATCTCACTCCCAATCATCCAAGTTAGTTCAATTTGGCCCCTGAAAAACTAAAACAGGCTGTCAGATGACCTCCGTGGTATGTGGGTCTATGGCCAGTTTGGGAGAAGAGCACCCCCAAATTTTAGTTAACCCCATCCCTGATAAATTTCCTCATAAATCTCTGGAAACACGGATGACAGGATTATGAATCCACGAGGCAAGGAGAGTCGAAGAGGCGTAAAAGCTCGTGAAAATGTAATGACATGAATTACACGGTTATTATTAACATTAATTACATCGATAGTGTCACAATGAGATGTAATAATTAATAACAATGTGATATTTTGGACCACACAGAGGAGTAGCATCATGTAATATAATGCGATGTTAAGCTAATAATTTTAGTTAATGAATTTAATGAATAAATTAAGTAAATAATTTCAGTTAATAATTTTAGTGAATAATAATATTTTTAATGCGTATATAAAAAAACATGGCATGTGATATTAATGCATTCTATAACCACATTCATTCATTGTAGGAGTTATACTGCTATGACATTATCATTATCATTGTCGTCATCACCATCGTCATCGTCATATTCATCGTTATTATTATTATTATTATTATTATTATTATTATTATTATTATTAGTATTATTATTATTATTATTATTATTATTATTATTATTATTATTATTATTATTATTATTAGTATTATTATTATTATTATTATTATTATTATTATTATTATTTATTATTATTATTATTATTATTATTATTATATTATTATTATTATTATTATTATTATTATTATTATATTATTATTATTATTATTATTATTATTATTATTATTATTATTATCTTATTATTATTATTATTATTATAATTATTATTATTATTATTATTATTATTATTATTATTATTATTATTAAAGTAATACGGGAAAATATTTAAAAAGCCATCTCCACGCTCGTCATTGACTTGAAAAGGAAGCTTTCACCGAGAGAAAAACAAACAAAATCTCGCCTCGTTCAAGTGGAATGTTTGCGCGTGCATGAATTGCTGAGATGAATTCTTGCACTTTGATTGAATTGTCGGCGCAGGTGAATTGCTGGAGTGATTTTTTGACGTGAAATTCTGTACTGTTGACAAAAAGACAATTAAAGGTTTTAATTGAAAATGTGAAAAAACGAGCAAATTAAATGAATTTATTTAATATTAAAATATAATCTCAAAATAAATTTAAAATAAATGAATTTTTATTTAATATTAAAATATAATCTCAAAATAAATTTAAAATAAATGAATTTTTATTTAATATTAGAAATATAATCTCAAGTAAATCAAATGAAATTTAAAAAAAAAACACTAAAAATGATGAGGGGAAATTAGAAATCAGGCGACGGACTTAAGTGTTTTTGAGTTTATTTTGAGTTTCAAGTGACTCATAAAATCAAATTTTGATATTTCGCTTCAAACTTAAAAAACAAAGAAAATGTTGAACATTTTTTTATTCCGTAATTTCCAAATAATTTTCAGCATTGGCAAGTTAAATAAATGACATTAAAACAACTTTAGAAACTTTAATGCTTCTGCGGACAAGATAGGTTATCAATTATCTCTTGAAATAATCATGAACATAACGTAGAAAATAATTTGAATTAACTTGAAATAATTTGATATTCACAAAACATAAAATAATTATGCAAAGAAATACAGATACGAACATTTTCACGGCCGCGATCTATTCATTGGCTACCACCGGTTAGAGAACCACGGAGAAAAGAAATGACGGTGGCAGGAGGTTGAGCCCCTGTAAGGGCACCGGCGTATTTCACATCCGGGTTTTAAGAACCGTTGACGTCTCAGGTCAGCAGGGATCGTCGTCATGACAACAGGACTTTTGTTTGGCGGGCTTTCAATCACCCGAGTGTCGTCTGCCTCGTTTCCAATCCGCTCTGGAATTTCTCGCCGGAATTTCCAGAAACTTATTTATGGTTCTGCTCGATCGCCCATCTGGTCGTTCATTCGAATTTCATGTGACAAGATGGCGGACGTTGTTTCTCATGTTGTTGTTTGTTCTAATTAGACCAACCGCTGAGAATTTCAATTCGCTTCTCTGGGCGTACAAAAGTTGATGATGATGAAGACGACGACGATAGCGATGATGATGATGATGATGATGATGATGATGATGATGATGATGATGATGATGATGATGATGATGATGATGATGATGATGATGATGATGATTGATGATGATGATGATGGATGATGATGATGATGATGATGATGATGATGATGATGATGATGATGATGATGATGATGATGATGATGATGATGATGATGATGATGATGATGATGATGATGATGATGATGATGATGATGATGATGACGATGATGACGACGACAACGACGATGATGATGAGGACGATAACGAAAATAGATAGGCATTGCAGAGTTTAATTAGCCAAACCTGATGCACAGAATGCAACAAATCAGTGCATGATCCTTCGGTGCAAAGCAGGGACCCTATGCCGTTATCTTCGCTGATCTATGCACTTAAAATATTCTTTCGGAGAAATGTACAAATATTTTCCTCACAAAATAAAAAATAATATAAAATTAAAAATGGAAATTTTGTTACTTGTGTTGAGGATGCTCGTGGAAGGTTAGGTCAGGTTAAGGGTCATTGTTAGCAATTGTTCTAATTCTCGAAATTGTTAAATAAACAAATTAATAGATAATTCTATTTTTTAACTAGTGTTAGTTATCGATATCTCAATATATAACAAGTGTTATCGGCAAAACATTATAAAAATCATTTCTAAAACATTTAAAAACCTTTTACAAAATGTTTTCAAAGTCCCCGGAAAACATTTCTGGGTCAAATCACAGTTAAAATGAAAAAAAGCAAACTGATTGATAAGGAAGTAATAATGATTTAAATAATATATATTTATATATAATTAAATATATTATTTTTGATAATTTTATTTTATTTCACAAATATCGGAAATTTTACAAATGCACCCAATAATCCCAAGATTTCTGGTAAAAAAAAGCAGTTAAATTATGTAAATCATAAAACTAGCATTTAACAAAATATAAAAGGGAGCGAAAAGGGTACGAGGTAAGGTAAAAGAAAACAGTCTAAAATTGAGAGGTGGTTGAATATAACTAACAAGCCTTGCACGTGGATGGGTGGACCTTGATGTACAGGTATGGGTGGATATTTGGGGATGGGTGGCATGGGTATGGGGAGATTTGGAGATAATTTGTGCAGGATTGGGTGGCTTTGGGTAGGGATGCAGAGACGGGTGGAGTTCCGATGGAAGGAAATGTTCCACTATGGAGCGATCGATAAGCAGAGCTGAGCGTAGAGCCTGCAAACATCGGTGACGTGTTTATGACCGTTAAGTGGAAGAGACCGTGAAATTCGTCCTACAAGTCTCACAACGATTCCAATGGACCACCGCTGGCCTTCGAGACCTCCCACTGCTGTGCTAATCCATCGATGCTGTGCACCTCTAACCCAGCCCCACCTGGCATGTGCCATTCTCGTGCCGTGCATTGCTGGGTGAATTAGATGCATCCGTCACTTTTGAATAGAAATGATTAATTGACGATTGGATGAATAAGTTTTGACAATAATGCAATTATTAATGGACTGTGCTGAATTAAATCTTTTTTTAATATTAAATTAATTCTCCAAATTCGAATGGGTTGCAGACAACGAAAACAACTCCATTTTCAGATTTATCCGGTATTTTTCGATCTTTTAAAAGTCTATTTGAAAAAAATCGAATATTTCTTAATTAATTAAATTGATCTCGTGTTCATTAAGACATCTAATGATTATCTGCTTTATAGTCGCGTAATAATACTTGATTCATTGAAATATTCTCATAAATAATTACCTGGTTGATCAATCCAATTACTGTTCGATCGAAACACCTGCTTCCATTAATTCACCTCGGACGTCTTTGAAACGTTTACATGTTGAAATTGCGCTGTAAAATTGATATTCAACGTCCCATTAATTGGCATCTTTGCGATTCATTTGCTGCGAATCTATGAAGCAGAGAATACTTTATCACGGATGGATGGATGGATGGATGGATGTATGGATGGATGGATGGATGGATGGATGGATGGATGGATGGATGGATGGATGGATGGATGGATGGATGGATGGATGGATGGATGGATGGATGGATGGATGGATGGATGGATGGATGGATGGATGGATGGATGGATGGATGGATGGATGGATGGATGGATGGATGGATGGATGGATGATGGATGGATGGATGGATGGATGGATGGATGGATGGATGGATGGATGGATGGATGGATGGATGGATGGATGGATGGATGGATGGATGGATGATGGATGGATGGATGGATGGATGGATGGATGGATGGATGGATGGATGGATGGATGGATGGATGGATGGATGGATGGATGGATGGATGGATGGATGGATGGATGGATGGATGGATGGATGGATGGATGGATGGATGGATGGATGGATGGATGGATGGATGGATGGATGGATGGATGGATGGATGGATGGATGGATGGATGGATGGATGGATGGATGGATGGATGGATGGATGGATGGATGGATGGATGGATGGATGGATGGATGGATGATGGATGGATGGATGGATGGATGGATGGATGGATGGATGGATGGATGGATGGATGGATGGATGGATGGATGGATGGATGGATGGATGGATGGATGGATGGATGGATTGATGGATGGATGGATGGACGGATGGACGGACGGACGGACGGACAGACGGACGGATGGATGGATGGATGGATGGATGGACATCTGAGCGACCCGGCGTGAGGTTAGATCGATAAAATGAATTTCCGTAATTCAAAACAAGAAACCAAAGACATAAAGTTGATACGAAAATCCATAAAATCGCCTATCGAAATAAAAATACTCAAAAATACAAAATATGATCAATCAATGCCAACAATACTCATAATGATAATAATTTTTTTAAAATTATTTTTATGACTATATTATATAATAATATATTATAATAATAATAACTATATTAATAATAACTTTATCAATAACAAGTAATAATAATAACAATAACGGTTCTAACAAAAAACGACATAAATCAACTAAATAAATGATAATAAATAAATAATAAAAAAATAATCATGAAAATATCAGGAAACAATTTCTCAGGATAAATGAAGAAATATCTGGAAATTGGTTATGATTATGATTATGATTACAGTTATTTTTCCAATTTATCCATTTTATTTACGTGAACAACTCAATACCGGATGAATGCCTCCCTCTATCGGACCTGTTGCTCCAAGCAGTGAATCAAGAACCATGGGTGGAGATGGTGATGATGATGATAAAAGTGGTGGTTGTGATGATGATGATGACGATGATGATGGTGATGGTGACGACGACGATGACGATGATGATGATGACCATGGTGATGATAGGGTATATTGAAAATTTATTTGCTATGTTTATGGCCGAGTACAAGACTTTGCTAAGATTTCCATGTTCATGCATGTACCTCACAATAAAGTCCATCATCATCATAACGGTCATAACTAACTACATCATGATCATAACGTCCTCATAATCATCATCGATTGGCCTTCCATTTCGCATCGTCGCTGCTATGGAATCGATCCTTCATCAGACCGTCAGATCACCATGGTGATAAAACAACGTATCCCTGGGTTTTCCAGGTCAGCTGGAATGGATGGATGGATGGACGGATAGATATTTCTTGTTACTCCGCCTTGGAGCTTTGACAGGGATTCTCAGAGGACTTTCCCCCGTCTTCAAACGTTTCGGCCCTTTGAATCTCCTTATGTTTTCGGGGGGCGGGCCGCATCCTGTGATCAGCCGGATGTCCCTGTCGGCTTTTGTCTTTTTGAACCCAACATTTAACGCCGGCTATGAGAGGCACTCGTTGGCCCTGTTATGCCGGTCACTGCTGCCTGTACTGGAGCGACTGAGAAAGCTCTCAATGGCTTCTTCATGTTGCCTACTACCTGATTTTTACCTGCAAATTTCGACTAAGCTCTCATTGGCATTGTTATGTCGATCGCCTCCACCACAGTTTGCCTGCAGCGGTCATGAAAGCTCAGTGGCTTCTTCAAACCTTGTACTTAATATTTGCAAACTGGGCCTTACAATTTCTTTGTAGCGGCAGCTGGAGATAGAAATTTTCGGAACCCGACAGCGAGCCTTTTCGCGACCGGGATTAGGTCCGCAGTTCACGTTGCTTTGCGAGTCCGTGGTCGGCCCATTTTTCCCGACAACACCGCGTCTCTCGGCCAATGATTTGTAATGTACGTCTTGGTGGAAAACCCCATCATGAACCCGTTAAAGTATTCCTGAAGGATGTGAATAACGGCAGAGGCACATGATGGGCTTCCAATTTTTTCTATAGAAGCTGTATGCGTTTGCTAGGTCCAGCCACGCGACGTACAAACTCAGTCGGTTCCTCTTGGCTCTCTGGATAGCTTCCCAGATCATCGAGATACAACTGGGTACACCTGGAATGCCTCCCTTTTGGACTGAAATGTTTACGTACTGAACTCCGTGAGCCTCGATGCCATGATAGAGAAAAATATTTTCCCCTCTACGTTCAACAGCGATATTGGTCTGAATTGACTCAGACCATTGGAGTTTTTCTCCTTTGGAATGTAGACGCCCTCTGCCTTTTTCCACTCATCATCGACCGTGACCAATGACCACGCTTTCTGAATGAGGGAATGCAGCAGATATAGTGTTTTGAGACATCTCTTGTACAGGAGATAAAGAACTCCGTTGGGCCCTGGCGCTGATCGATTTCTCGCTTTCCTCACAACTCCTCTCACCTCCTCGAGCGAAGGAGACGCCAAGCAAAAGGGACTGGTCAGCAGAGGCATCACCGGGATGTCAGCCCTTTCCTCTATAGTCTCATGGCGGAGGACGTCACTACGTTTCGAGTAGGTGTTTCTCCAACTTGTCTTGCTCTACAGAAACTTCTCCCGATTTCGGATGGATGGCGAAAGATGGTTGCTAGAAGTAGGGAAGAAAAGTGGAAAAGCTGTTTACCAACCGACCATGATGATGACGACGACGACGACGACGATGATGATGATGACAATGACAATGTTGATGATGATGGCGATGACATTGATGATGATGACGATGATGATAACGATCCTTCATTGGAATGCGGAAAGAAAATTTCCATCGATTCAGATCGGCAGGCCGTTTCGGCTTCGTTGGTTTCCTTTTGTGGATCATCATCAGCAACACCTTTTAAATATATTATCATCACGACTGCCATTTCTTAAACCCATCATAATCGACAGAATCTTCAAAGTACAATTCCAATTTCATCATTACGAACCTCTAATTCATCAATGTTTTAAAATATAATTAATAATCATCAAAATTTCTAAACTATCATCACCACCATCATCATCATCATAACTTTTAAATCACCATTATTCTCGTCTTCATCATATTTAAATCATCATTATCATCAAAACTATCTCGGCCGGAAGTCTCCGGGAAGGATGGATATGTTTCAGTTCATGGCTTGCTTATCGACGATCCGGACAAGAATTAGCATGTAAATGAAATTCCTCGCCAGATAAATATTCTTTAAAATAAATATAATTAAATTTAAATATCCAGAAAAAACAAAAAACAATTAAATTTAAATATTTTAAAAGTAAATACAATTAGATTTCAATATTTTAGCAGTAAATACTATGAAATTTAAACATTTTAAATGAAACCAGAAATAAATTAACCGCCTTTTAAACGTGTGTCTATTCATTTTTTAAATGTTTCTTTGACATCATTCTGCTCTTGTAACTGAAGCTGTTGACTGGTGCAACGCAATGAATGCTTGGGAAATCCTTCGACAAAACCTCACACAAGAGACTTATTTTCAAGTTGGACAAGTATTCAGTGCACAGTAAATCATGATTTCGATGGAACAGGAATTACTCAACTAAAAGGACCTCCAAGGCTCAATTTGAACTGCCGAGTTTGAAAATGTTCCACATGAAATAGCTAGCAGCTAGGCCGACGTCCGCAGCTGTTCCTGATTATAGACAGAGTAATCAAATGGTTCAATAAATGGCAGATGTAGGTGAATTTCAGTAAATGTTGATGATGTTGTTGATTTAAAGATGGGTGCCCGCAATATACAAGTAGATTGTGAATTGAAGTACTCCGATGGATTAAACCAAGAGATAATGGAGAATGAGAAACTTTTTGACATTCTATTCTTACTCATATTTTTAGGATGCATTTCAAGGTACGAATCGACATCAGGGTAAAAAAAAGCTAATTAAATGCTTGGATTTGTTACCACATTATATCAATCTAATTGTCGCAGTTGAAGTATGAAGTTAACCCACTTAGGCTTGGTCTAATTGACAAGAATAGAACAACTCTTGCCACCCTACAAAATCGTACGCCTTACAAAGACAGATTAAAGTTCATAAAACTTCTGTATGTCATGACTGTAGAAAGGAGAAAGTCGACATGATCGTGATAAGCAACATGACTCGTGAATTTGTAGCCGATGTTGCATGACCTTCAAATATGCAGTGCTGTGCGTTACATGTAATTCATAAACACAACCCGATGTAACATACAGATACTGTAAGTAATGTACTAATCCAGGTAGGATGTGAAGGCACTTTTTAATCGATCCACAATTTATATAGCGCCCCTACTTAAGGGCGCTTCCTGGCAGTACAAGCTGGTTTGCGAACGCGACACATAACGACTACTGTCACATGCAAGTACGCATTTGGCCAACCTGCACGTCAATTATAATTATAATTTTTATTATTGGTACTTTATTAAATTAATGTTTTACTGAAATTGTAGTGATATTAAATTAATAGCTCATAATTCAACAAATTATAGTATTGCAACATACCTAAATGCCGGCACACGCTCTACTAGGGCTTATTTTCGGGGGAACACGGTAGCAGTTAGTAGCAACAATTGACATTTAGACATTTAAATAATATGGAATTATGCATGATCACAATAACGGCGGCTTTTAATTGCTATAACGTTTTACTTTTACTAAAGTACATCTTTGAACAAATACTTTTACATGTACTTAAGGAAATTGTTGATTGTACTTAATTTCTGAAATGTGGTACTTTTAACAACATTGCAAATACGTTTTGTTCGGATGGAAGAACAAGACGACATAACCTGAAATTGTCAACCACGATGGTTCAGAGGGATTAACGGAAATACTTTAGTAATAAGGTGGTGTAGGATTAGAACTCCCTCTCAGAAGAAGTGGTGAAGGCACAAAAAACTTAAGACTTTAAATTTGTAAAAAAAAAATTAATTATTAGGACGAGAGATCAATCATTATGATATAAGGACATGAATGCTAGCAACGATGATTTTAAAAAGACGACGAAATTTATTATTTACGAAAAAAACAGAGATCTTTGACGCTATGAACATAACGCCATGGAAATGAATTATTATTGTTGCTGTTTTCAAGAGAATTGTGTTTATTTCTAAAGTAAACAATAAGAAAAAACAACTTAAAAATAACTTATTCACCAAAGAATCCCCAGCACAACCATTCCTATTCACGTTTTGAATGCTGCCTGGAGAGCAATTTGAAATTGCTTTCAATCTGAGGGTATGGGAGGAGCCACGGATGGTCATGTGTGCTCTTTGTCAACAATAACTCTTATGGCAAACGAGATTTATATTTAGATAACCATTATTAGTACTAATAACATTTATAGATAGTAATTCATTATTTATTTGTCCAATGTCTAATTACGTTAATTAAAATTTAGCAGTTAAGTTGATTGTTTTTTATTGAGCAAATTTATTAATCATCAAAAAGATCATCAAGGAAATTGTTGAGGTATTACTTGTACTTAATTTCTGAAATGTGGTACTTTTAACAACATTGCAAATACGTTTTGTTCGGATGGAAGAACAAGACGACATGACCTAAAATTGTCAAACACGATGGTTCAGAGGGATTATCGGAAATACTTTAGTAATAAGGTGGTGTAGGATTAGAACTCCCTCTCAGAAGAAGTGGTGAAGGCACAAAAAACTTAAGACTTTAAATTTGTAAAAAAAAAATAATTATTAGGACGAGAGATCAATCATTATGATGTAAGGACATGAATGCTAGCAACGATGATTTTAAAAAGACGACGAAATTTATTATTTACGAAAAAAACAGAGATCTTTGACGCTATGAACATAACGCCATGGAAATGAATTATCATTGTTGCTGTTTTCAAGAGAATTGTGTTTATTTCTAAAGTAAACAATAAGAAAAAACAACTTAAAAATAACTTATTCACCAAAGAATCGCCAGCACAACCATTCCTATTCACGTTTTGAATGCTGCCTGGAGAGCAATTTGAAATTGCTTTCAATCTGAGGGTATGGGAGGAGCCACGGATGGTCATGTGTGCTCTTTGTCAACAATAACTCTTATGGCAAACGAGATTTATATTTAGATAACCATTATTAGTACTAATAACATTTATAGATAGTAATTCATTATTTATTTGTCCAATGTCTAATTACGTTAATTAAAATTTAGCAGTTAAGTTGATTGTTTTTTATTGAGCAAACTTTATTAATCATCAAAAAGATCATCAAGGAAATTGTTGAGGTATTACTTGTACTTAATTTCTGAAATGTGGTACTTTTAACAACATTGCAAATACGTTTTGTTCGGATGGAAGAACAAGACGACATGACCTAAAATTGTCAAACACGATGGTTCAGAGGGATTATCGGAAATACTTTAGTAATAAGGTGGTGTAGGATTAGAACTCCCTCTCAGAAGAAGTGGTGAAGGCACAAAAAACTTAAGACTTTAAATTTGTAAAAAAAAAATAATTATTAGGACGAGAGATCAATCATTATGATGTAAGGACATGAATGCTAGCAACGATGATTTTAAAAAGACGACGAAATTTATTATTTACGAAAAAAACAGAGATCTTTGACGCTATGAACATAACGCCATGGAAATGAATTATCATTGTTGCTGTTTTCAAGAGAATTGTGTTTATTTCTAAAGTAAACAATAAGAAAAAACAACTTAAAAATAACTTATTCACCAAAGAATCGCCAGCACAACCATTCCTATTCACGTTTTGAATGCTGCCTGGAGAGCAATTTGAAATTGCTTTCAATCTGAGGGTATGGGAGGAGCCACGGATGGTCATGTGTGCTCTTTGTCAACAATAACTCTTATGGCAAACGAGATTTATATTTAGATAACCATTATTAGTACTAATAACATTTACAGATAGTAATTCATTATTTATTTGTCCAATGTCTAATTACGTTAATTAAAATTTAGCAGTTAAGTTGATTGTTTTTTATTGAGCAAATTTATTAATCATCAAAATAAATAAAAAACAACACAAACGAAAACATAAAAAATATATTAATACAAATGCTCCAGTCAGTGTCTGATTTGTGATAGATGAGGGAATGGCGTTGTTTAGTTTTAGGTCCAGAATATGATATTGAAAAGAGCTTGAGGGTGGTTTTGGCAATTGTGTAATACCTAAATAAGTTATTTTAATTTATTTAAAGAGTTAAAGGTCGTAATGATTTTCATCCTCATCAATATTATCGAAATCATCGTCGCCATACTCGTTACTACAAGAAATGTTTATAAATGCTACTTTTATTTATTCAGAATCGAGAACTCGGCTGAGACAATCGATCGATGAAGAAGATAATCCAGATGTTTCATGTAAATATTAAAATAAAAAAAGAAGATAAACATAATTTAAGGTCTTGAAGCTGTTAGGAGATATAGAATGCAAGAAATAGACTATGCATCATTAAGCACATATAAACCTTACTGAAGGCTTTAGGATATAAATAATCAGACATATAAATCCAGCGGGAAATCTCCATTAAGTATGGCCTTGGTGGGTGGTCCGCACTTAGCGCCGTCGTTACACAACAGCAGTTCGCCGAGTGCGGTTGAGGTAAATTTTCTCAGACATTCGAAACCTTGGACAGATGCTTCGACGTTTTCTACAAAACAAACAACTCTCCAACAGCAAATACATCTGACAACAACATCCATCCATAACACCACATCCATTGTAATGACGACAACGATGACGACGATGATGAGGTCATTCGGAGGTCAAGAAGGGCTGAGAGGTTCTCTGGAGACCTCGCGAACAGTCAGCGCGACCGCCATGTTCATGTTTGCACTCCTGTCGTCTGCCAAACATCCAGTCGACGAAATGACAAACAAACTAGCTGGAGTTGCATCCACTTCGACTAAGGTGAAATCTTTTCAGACGCCATTTCTGAAGTCTATTGCTCCCGAAAAACTGGAAAATATTTTGCCATCTTCTAAAAGCACCCCCAAACATCCAATCTTCCATGAGCAGACCACCTCAAATCGTCATGGAACTCATCACATCACCATGTCCCCTCATCTGGAAAACAGTCTCCTCCCATCAAAGAAAATTCAACATGCTATTGATAGAATGACTGAGCACGGAACCAGGACAGCTATGAAGACGAAGATGACGATGACGATGTCGAGTACAGAGTCAAATCCGACTGCTTCGATTCGTAAAGGCGAAGGTGAAGACTCGCACGACCTCAACGAGAGCCTCAACTTCGGATTGATCTTCGGCAACTCCTCTTCGTCCTCTACTCTGTACGAACTCGAGCAGGCAAACTTCGACAAGAGCGAGAGGCTGAACGAGAGCATAGCAGCCCTGAATCTCGACGGCGTCGAAACGACCCAAGAAGACAGGAACGACTTCGATCTGAACTTCTTCAAGAGCATCATCGCCGCCGGCAGTTCAGACGGCTTCGTCGAGGGAGAACTGCAGAACAACTACTACAACGACACCTTCTCATCGGGCTACGAGGATCTCGGACAGAATCAGATGGCTGCTAACGATAACAACAGCAGCAGCGACTACAACGAAACTCTCAGAGAGCAGATCAGTTCGACTCATAAGCCGCAAGTTTACGTCCTAGTCGGAGTTTCAGTCGCCACGGTAGTACTCTGCCTGCTGGCAGTCTTCGGCCTCGTTGTTATTTGCCGACGCCACGTGATCCTGTCCAAGTACAACTCACTTCCGTCCACGTCGCACTCATACTTTGCATACGACTACATTTACAGACCCCTCCACGGGAACAGATTGGACGACGAATACGAAAACACTTTCGTCGGTGTCTCCATTCCTCTCCTCCAGGAGGTGACTGTCATCTAATAATTATCCTCTTCCTATTCTTCTTCCTCCTCCTCTTATTTCCAGCCAAAAAGAACACCGTTTGAGTCGTTCATCGCGTGGATGCTCACCGTTTATCCCTCGTAGACAATCCAGTTTCCGAGAATTACTCAGCCGCGCGTTTAGTTGTGCATCGTCGCTTTGTTCGAAGACAATTAAGTGAAAATGTTCGGTGGCAGGCAGACTCTCTCGTCATCCGTGGACCAACTTGAGTGTCGTCGTAGTTATTGTCGAAATCTTGTCGTTTCAAAACCTCGCGATTGTCTTTTGTTCATTTTTCTTTATTTCCCAGTTTTTGCCATCGACGCGTGCTTATCGAAAAGTTAAGGGGCCTGTTTGTGTTCTCGTTTTAGTCCTGGTTCAGCCTCGTCGACTATCAGGTTGTGCGGACCTCACTCAGTTACCAGAAAGTGCTTTTAAGTTTTGTGTCTCGTGTTCCAATTCAGTTTGCTAACCTCACGTTTTGAATCGCTTGAAACTTCGCGCGCTATTTGCCACCGTCCACGATTTTAATCGAGTTTTTCATTTTTGTGGCTAATTTTTATTTTATTCTAAGTAGAAAGAAATAATTTTGTCTAAAGCATTCATGATTAACCTCAGTCCACTCCTGAATATCAGATTTTTATTGTCTTCGTCCTTTCCATGTGTCCATCATCGTCATCATGTTCCAGAGCCGACAACATTTGCAATTCAACTGTATTCAATGAAACGTATTCGATAGCTGTCTGTTTCTGTTTATTAATAAAATATGCTTTCGAAATTTTCAAGACCGACTCTGTCATTTTTCTTGCAGGATAGCGTTCATTTAAATTTAGGATAATCTTGGAAAATTCTAGAGAAATGTTTGTCATGAAACAATTAAAAATTTTTCGATCGGACAAAAAATATTCCGACTGGAACTTGTTGAGATGTGAACCAAAAAATTTTTTGAAGAGGGAAGCAGACACCCACTCATCCAGCCTTTAACTAAAAGGAAAGAAGTTGAGATAAAAATCAATTCGGAGTAAATGCCATAATGGAAGGAATTGATAAATGAAAAATTAGTTGACTTTCATTTGTTGATTTATAATCATTCAACGTGCCATTTGAAGTTTTGATTAAATAATTTGTATTATTTCAGTAGCTAGCGTCGCCATGATGAGGCTTTTTATTTACAATAACTGAACAAGGGTAATAAATCGGTCACATGATCACTGCAGCCGCTACGTTGTGTACTTCCGTCAACTTAAAATTGTCAATATTTGATATGAACAACAACCCATGTAGTTTACAACTCTGTGTTTGTACCTTATTTGCATGCGTTGTCTTGATGTTGATGAGGCACAAAATTTGGAAATACCCTACCTAACGCCTCTGTGTTAATTATTCTCTGACTAAAAGTTATCATTCTCAAATAGCAGAATTTGGCTCTTTATCTTATTTATTCGAAAATTTAAAGGATTTTTTAAGATTCAGAACTTCAACTACAAAAATCACAATTACAAAAATGCTTTTAATTTGGACACAGCAGGAATCATTAACTAAAAATAAACACTTAAAGTACTCCTAACAAAGAAGATCTTAATGAAAAACAAGTAAAAACTTCCAATGTCTTCTTTCATTTCTGCTCAAATTGATTGAAGCTTGGGAAATGCAAGTTCTGTTGGGGCTTTAGTCATTCAATTCATTCACTTGACCTTCACAAGCAATATTATTAAATTATACGAAGCTGGATAAGAACGTGGATCCCAATAAATCACATCACGGAGCTATAAATATTAACTTTTTTGTTTTTGAAATCACTCTTCAGATGCCGAGTAAATGCAAATTTATGTAAAAATCATGGATTTCACTCCCTCTCGGTCATGTTACTTCCACAGAAGATTAATCCCATAACCTCGCGCGCCTTAAACAAATTCTTGTTGTGATAAGAGGTTGTGACAAGGTTATACTTTTCCCAGGATCATTGTCATCATCAGCTTGAGTGGTGAGCCCAGTGAGAACTAAAGGTTAAAACCTCTTAAGCTTTCCAGCCAGAAGAACCTTTCAATTGTTACCTGTGCCATGTTACCTAATCGTGAAATGGAACTTTTACGCACAAAATCAACTATCGAATCATGCAACATCAGCATCACTTCTTGGAATGTTTGTGAACTGAAAAAGGAAAAATAGGAGGCTAGAACGAGAACCGATACGATGATGTATATGACAATGGCGAGGTTCGTTGACCGTCTGGCAATGATTTATGTACCGGCGAGTCCAGTAAACCAAGCAGACGATAACGAGGGTTCTATGAAACACGCGTCTCGGAAGTAAACCGTGAAGAACGAAAAATAGGATAGACTCCAGCCTGTCAAAAAGGATTTTTTTTTAAATGCCATTTTAAAACGAGACGCCGGCTTGCAAAACAAAACAAGAATTTACTAAACGAGAGTTTTCCTAATCTAATCGTGCAAAGACCATTACAAGGCCTCGTTTTGGTTGATTGCAGGAGGGATTCACTTTCAGTTATCTCTCGAAATAAAATTGTTGTTGACCTTGAATAAAATAATTTTTTATAATCTCAAATAAAAACTATCACACTTTCCACTAATGATTATAACATGATATAAAGTACAAAAAATAATTAAAATTAACAAAAAAAGTAAAACGCAAAAGGGAGCGAGTCACAGAACCTCACTTGGATTAAAAAAACCCGTGAGTAAAGATCATTTCAGCTCTGCCAGGAATCAGAAGACATCAACATAAACCTATTTGTCCCCGTCCAAATGGACAACATAAACCTCATCCCCGTTTTAAACAAATGAGTTAGTAGGCCTCTCTCGTGATATTGTAAGCAGTACACAGGCTGGATTTAATCCAATCTTCGGAGAAGGGTCATTTGTTTTTTTTTAATGACAATTCAAATTGATGTAAACTTTATGAGATGGCAATTCAAAAGGACTGACCAATTTCTATAAGCTTGTTCCCAGCCAAGAACTCTGAATGTCATATATTAAGTTTAAAATTTTCTGCGGCCGATTCATGTGACAAATATATTACCTTAAAACAGATTTGACCCGTTTAACAAATTTTGTTGTCAAGAATTAACCACTTTCGATTTCAACGTTTCCAGCATCAACCGAAATCAATCAATGAATGTATACAAATGCATTTTCAGTTCTACATATATAAAAGTCACGCATATGAATAACATTTTGCCCAACTTACAAATTAGTTGTATTTGTAATTATTCTACTGAATATAGAAACTAAATTCAAACAGATTCAAACGATGGCAGCAGATTTGAACCCAGTTGCGGGTGCACCATCCTGATCATCTAGCTATGCAATTGTCAATAAGAACTTTTTTCCACTGCTGGTTAAGTTTTGTACCCCCTGAAATGATGTTTCCTATCCCTGATTTAAGGAATACTCCTTGAAACAGGACAAAATTTAGGACTCGAAGACTTCAGTGACCTCCATATTTGTTGACAAATCAGAAGAAAAATCTAGGGAATAAAAATTAAAAAAGAAACAAAAAGAACTAATACTCTATAATTATTTATTCTGTGGCTGAGCTTTATTTTATTCTTTATTATGAGCTATATAATCTCAACACAACCTCAAACTTAAACTTAATCGATCGATCTATTCTTGGGCCAATGAAAAACACAAGTCGTTCTGAACATCAGCCTCTGTTTCTACACACACAAACCAAAGAAATTTATTCATATTATTACAAGTTGACAATGCTGATAGCAGTGAATAACAGAAATATACTTGATAAGCTGAAGTGAGAACAGCACGACATGCGACCTTGCGCTGAGCGAACCTAACAGACCAAAAACTCAGCAGTATCCTCCTGGGTGCTCGAGAGCCTTCGGGACCCCGGTTGATGTCGAATTAAATTCCAATTAAATTAAATTACAAGTCAATTCCACATTTGGAAATAAAAACAAAATCAATAAAATGCTCAAAGCCGGATGTTTGATTGCTCGAAGCCAGTTTAGTTGTTGTTGCAACAAGAATAGAATGATGTCGGAATAAAAGCTCTCAAAAAAAAAACGACAAGGAAAAAGCTACACATCTAATGCAGCAAAATTATTTCGTTGAACCCCACGATTCGGAAAATACAAACGAGAACAGATACTAAGAATACGGATTCAAGTCACAAGGACGCAGGATCGACACCTGAGTGTAAAATTGAATGTGATTAAAAAACGTGAAACAGTTGTAATTCAGCATTTAAAATCAATCTAAATCTAGAGATAAGCCCCTCACGACACGAAAGAGATAAAGAATCCCGACGAAATGAACTCGAACATTTCCTAATGAGCATCCCCTCCAATGAAGAGCGAGGTGGGATTCAACGAAATATCACCTTGTAACTTTCAAAGCCAACACAGTTTGAACCCAGGAAAGGCTTAATCAAATGCACAGAGAGTTTTTCTTTTGAAAAAAAAAGATAAGTTGAGAAGGATGGCAAATAGAGAGCTGTGGTGCTATTATATCGTACGTGCGTCTGCTAGAGCCAAGAACCTCGGCATGCAAATCTCGGCCTCGGGAGATGCGCGAATCGGACTCGGCATTCGTTCAATTGATCTTCGTAGCCCAAGCCAAGTCGTCGGATCTGGGCACGGCCCCCGTCAACAAGGTGATGAGCATCTCTAATCCGCTCCAGAACTTGATCGTCTCAAAGGGGTAGTTCAGCCATCCAGTAGTGATGCAGAAATAGGTCTCGTGGGGTGCTATGTGGTGGATGCGATGGTGCTTCCTCGGCAGGATGACGTGCAAGTCCTGCAGAATGGTGATGTATCGCGGCAGTCCGAAGTAGGTGTGAGACCACTTGTGTATCTGACGAGAGAGCAGCATTTTTCATCTATTTTTAAGAAACAATAATCTAATTAGTTGAAAAATAACCATTTAATTTTATCTTTAAGTGTGGCTTTAAACAAGCTAAAATAATAAGATGCAATAATAATTACATTGGTAATAAAGGATCAATCAAATAATATTTTAACCAGCAAAATCAGTAAAAAACTTAACAATAAAAGTGAAAGTAATTAAAAAAAAAAGTAATCCAAACTTAAATATGCACTTTAAAACTAATTAAAGTCCAAACTAAATTACCTTAATTATGCACCTAAAAAAGCACTTCATTCCAATAATAATTAATCAGTAATAAGTTAATCTTAACTATCACACCTTTACTTTTAGAAAAGCAACAGCAACAAAAACATGAAATGAAGCCTGAAAAAAAAACTAATACAAAAATACAAAGTGGGAGCCAAACAAGACAGTCGTGTGTTGAAAATATTGGCAGTCTGAACCGATTGGACTCTGATCCTAATGCATGATCCAGATCTGCAGATGAATCCAGTGGTATCGCTTTGAAGTCAAGTCTTAAGACGCAGATATTGAATTACGTCGACGGGGTTACAATCGATTGGACATGCTGGTTAAGTTGGCGACATCCCTACCTTTGAGTCGATCTTAAGACGCAGAGATTGAATTATGTCGACGAGGTTACAATCGATTGAACATGCTGGTTAAGTTAGCGACATCCCGACCTTTGAGTCGATCGTTACGATTGGCTGCAACTTCATAAGTACTCACGTACAACCTCTTACCTGATTGGTGAGACTGACAAAGATGGACAAGAGAAAGATGAACATCTCCCAGTTGTAAGTGTCTGCAATTTCTTCCCCGCCGTAAGTTGAGAATCTGTAACAGGAGCCGAGCAATGCAGGGATGGTGAGAGCGAAGTTGTCCCCGTTGGTTTCGATGAAATCGTGCCTGGTGATGGCTGTCGGGTCAATGTGGTGCTCCCTGAATGGCCTTATGAAGGCCTGCCAAAAAAAAATTTTAAAAATACATTAGAAAAAATAGAAGATTCAATATATACATGAAATGTATGATAAAAATGTTTCAACAAAATAAAACACAAAGATGAAATTTTTCTAAAATAATCAAATAATGTTTTCAAAATAATCTCCTTGCCCGAGCAACCTCTCAGAAATGCAAAGCGAACTCAACCCATTCACCTGAGGAGTGAAAGAAGAATGAATAAAGTCAATCAAGTGTGTCTCAGCCTTTGGAATTCAAGTATGAATGCTAAACAGAATCTAGTTATGAATCAGTCTCTCTCACTTACATTAACAAGTTCGAGATCGTTAAAATAAATATTTGTGTAATAAATATTTACGTATCAATCAAGCCATGGCTGAAAGACGAACTAAACTGCAGTTGAAATTTACCAAATGTCAGAAATTCAGAAAATCTCAACTAATCTGCAACATCCTAATTTTAGTCATTGTGAGTACTTCATCCACTGAATGTCCCATCAAGCAAACAGCATAACAATGAGTAGAAATTTCGTATAATTTCTTGAAACCTCGAAAGGTTCGAGACCGTACCTGAACACTTGACACGTGTGACCATCAAAAACAAATTACATCTCATTAATCACGATGACTCATTTGAAAAAAAATAATTTCTATCCCTCATAGAACCACTGATGCTAACATAGGGCCAAGAATTAAGTTCTACAACTCTTAAAAATAGACCAGGTCATTAGATTTTTATGCAAATGATTTGTAAGCGACCTGAATGCAAATCCACAAAGGAGACCACCAACTTGTATCATTTTTAATCTCAATTTGAAGCAAAACCCTCACAAACATATGTCACATCAGTCATTCTCAAAATCAATAGAACAAGAGTCGAGGAAATATCGGCCTCCATTTACCTTTCCGAATAGCCACAGGTCGACCGAGCCCCACGAATCTGCAGCCCAGTGGACCAGGCCGCTGAAGAAGTCGGCACAGAGGATCCCCAGGACTGTAGATGGTACATTGCTGATTTACTAAACAGATTCACTTCAAAAACTTGAATCAATGACTAAAAGCACCATTGTCATTTAGCAGCGATTTAAGCCAATTATCGTCATTATCAGATAAGCAATCAATCTAGCTTCCTTGGCCATTACATGTTATAAATGCATTTAATGTAATTGTAGAATTTGATATCATTACTAACAGGCAGCAACAAATATGGCCTTGAAATTTTCCTTCTTGAAGTACAGTACAAGGAAAGACAAATCGATAACCATCAGTACTAATGTGATGAACAGGCATATTATCTCCTGGACTCTCTTTCCTTGATCATTTTAAAAACAACCAGTTTGACATAAGAAATCAAATACTTGCAATTTTATGTCATTTTAAATCTTGGCAATTTGTGGATTAAACATCTGTTTTTTAAATGCCACTTAGAAATGTTTTGAAACTACTTTCTCAGATCTATTTCAGAGTAATTAGTAATGCAGAATAGTAGAATTGATCATGAGATAAAAAAATATTCAATTAGGATTGAATTTTAAAAGTTCAGTCAATTGTATAATGAGATGTAAGTTAAAAACTTTAAGGCATTATTTTAATCTCATGCATAATATCTTCAGTTGTTGCCAGTCCCAATACATTCATCAAAGCTCAAAATATGTTTCCAATTCTTGTTAACCTTGATCACGTAACCACAACACAACTTCATGACATGACAACTCACTTTTTAACTGATGAGGGCTGTTCTTAAATCATCACGTAGGCATCATAAAGCCAATTATAGAGACATCAAACTCGCCATGTAACTAATTATAATCATTTAAGATGATACGAGTTAACCAGCGAATAAATTCTGCAAGTAGACCCAAACAATAATTAAAAATAAAGTACCGAATGTGTACTGGGAAGCAAGTTCAATGGCCCCAGCATGTTGAGGCCCCCAACGGGGTTTCTTCTCTTTGGCACTGAACTCTGAAGGATCATTTTGATTGGGATCTTCTTCTGCCATGCACTTGGCTCTCGGTAGCAGAATATCGTTTTTCACCTCCTTTAAGCCGCCATCCGCCATGATATCGCCTTATTGTAGGACCATAGCAACTAGACCGCAAATAAGTTCTTAAATTTCTTGGTTCCAAAGATTCAATCGGCAAATCACACTTTTTAACTTCTCAACTAACAACTCGATTGCGAGCACACAGTCTGCAGTACAAAACAGAGGCACGCAGGTCATTATTAATTATCATGGCCTGATATTGAAAGCCTTTAATTGCAGCCATAGGCCTAGCAATGTATATTTAAGCTGAGTTAGAGAACTGTTTGTATTCTTGGTAGTAAGTATACTCAAGCGTCCACCTTTTTGCTATCAGTAGCCATTAGCCATACCTGTTTCGTCAGAAGTATTAATTATTCAGAAATCACGTAATTATATGCTTAATTAAATTGCAATAACCAGTTTGAATTAGTTAATGTATATATGTTGCACCTGTCAGCCAAAACCGGCGCAATCGAGTTGCAGCTGAAACAGAGAAGAGCAGAGCTTTTCCAGGCAGTTTCTGCTAACGTTCTCCCATTTTATTTTAAATTTCTTTATAAGGCCTAACAAAATTAACATATTACGGGATAATTTTAATGTTGCCTCAACAAAATATTTCTGTGTCTCGTTTCATTGCATAGCCGCCACAAACTTCGAATCGAATTAGCTTTTACTTTACGAAGAATTTAGTTAATGAACAAAAAATAAAGATGAAGGAATGTAATAAATAACAGGTCATGGCGACATTATCAAAAGGCCTCCTACATGATCGATCCCATGTAAGATGGTTCGACTTTTTAATGAGTATGATCCTCGAACATTTTGAATATTTCCCTCGATATTTAGCCTATGTTTGCTGTGTTTTGATCGTATTTTTATCAAAATAAAATTAATTGATCAAACTAATAGCCAATAATACTCGCAATTTGTTTCAGCATTAATTAAAGTATAAATCTGATTAGTTCAGAATTGTTGAACTTCGAGCATAATTTTTTCTCGTTGTACTCATTCATAATGCAAGTCAAACACCCAGAAAAATTCAAATTCTTATTAGTCATTCATTTTCGTCTAAACGATACAAATTCAGGTTTTTGGTTTTACCTGAGAATGTAACTTGAATGTCCTTTTAAAAAAAAATTAATTTTCTTAGCTGCCTTGGAAAATCTACATCAAATGACTTGTAATCTGTTAGCGGACACTGTGTAATAGTAAGAGGCTGGTCTTTACAGCTAGGTGAGGTTGGGCAGACGTTTAATTTTAATAAACATTGTTTACTTTTAAATTGCAATGTTTGGAAAGTATGTTTAATAAGCTATCAAAGTATCAAATGGGATATTTTTGCGCTAGCAATAAAACGTCTAACGATTTCACGTTCTAACTACATACACTGTTGTCGATCAAATCAGTGGAGGCCAGAAAAGTGCGAGATTCAAGAAACCTCAAGACTGAGGGCAGCTTTAAAGTAAAATTTTTAGGGCAATGTGAAACCCTGCCGAATTAGTGCTGGGTAACTGAAAGAGCTTTCCAGAAAACCACTATAAGACAAAGTGATGTGCCTATTTTTATTTTTTTTTTTTGCATTTTGGACTACTATAACTATTTAAGTCGAGTTAAAGGTGTTGGCAAAACAAAAGACGAATAGGTTTTCAGATTTTATACGCAACCGGTCAAAGTATATGAATTATATTATGTCTCACTAAAAAATCCTTGAAATGAGAACCGGAACACATAAAATTTTAAGCACTAATTACAAATTCATTTTAAGGAGTCAATGTTGTGAGTCCTTTTCTTTTGAAGATTATATCACCACCTACCAGCTGACCATCTTCAAAAAGATTGGTTTGTCCTACAATTTCTTTTATCTTCTGTTTTTTGGCTTCGGCTTCACTATCTAACCCTTTCCAGATAATCCATTCAACCGATAAGACGTCAATCTGGATCTTATCGAACGGAATGGTCTGGAGTATGTTTATTTCCGAACCTTCTGTGTCCAGTGAAAAATAATCAATATAAGTTACATTTAAGGGCAAAAGCAGCGAATACAAGGGAACGCATTCGACCAAATAGTTATTCTTCGCTGTTTGAGCCATCACAGCTTTTCTGCTCTCCTCGAAGAGTTCAGGAATGCCACTGAGGTAGCTGGATTCCTGGAAATTCAGAATTTGAGGATACGTTTTTGGAGACAGACATCCATTGTAGGCAAGGGCATTTCTGTTACTCTTGAGCAAGTCCTGAAACATATTCTTACCTGGTTCAATAAGAAACCCAGTCCAATCTCTGGATAGTTCGAAGAACAATGTGTTCGATAGCCGCAATCCATCCCCTGCCCCGCTTTCCACGAAATACCCATTGGTTCTTTTCTGCAACCATTTATCGATTGCTTCAGAATGGCCCACCTGAGAATTATGTTTTACCGCGAGGGTGGAGGTGGTTCCGTTCTTTCTCAGCTTTATAATCTTCGTCCTCAGATATTCCACGAGTCTCTCATCGGACATCGACGTATTCGGTGAAAAAAGAGTAAAGTCGCTGGAACTCGGATTCGGAACTTCGTTTGCAATCAAAATGTTTGTCGTTTTGATCTGTGAAAAAAAGTCTAATCATCAATATGTTTTTGGCCAATAAGCGTTTTCGTACCATTACATTTGTTAATGCTTTGTATCACTGAAAATTCATCGCCGGAACATTGGAAGGAGCCTTTTCCAATTCCCCTTACGCCACAACATCACATACTAGTAACCTAACATATAAATACTTCGAACACGAGTTGTACTTGCCAAATTTATTTGCTGTTATAATAATTTAATTTTCCATGAAAAATAAAATAATAATATAACCAAATAAATATGGCTAAAATCAGAGAATTAATGAATTATAACAGCTATGATTACAGTCCAGATACTTTTCTAGATTTCAGTGTAGCAAAATCGCTGAAGTTTAATTCACGCAGTACATCTGAATCGATGCTCATGATTTGTAGACCATTGTACTTGCCGCATATGCATTGTGGTAGCTTTGCACGCGACAGTTTCTCAGTTCTAAATCATATCTTCAGAAATTCCATCAAGGCGTTGAACATCTGTTGAGCGCCATGGCCTTTGTTTGCCATGAATGTTACAAATCGTTCCATTGGGCCATCTTTTTCCATGTACCTCAATACAAAGGTCAGTTGGTCAATGTGGGCTGCATCGGATGTAGAATCCAAAGAGATGGAGTAGTACTTTGATTTCTTAACTCGAGAAATGATTTCTCCGAGGACTTGTTCACCTATAAAACTGATAAGCTCTTCCATTATTGTAGATGACAGATAGTTTGTGTGTCCCTTGCCGCGATTGGCTTGAGTTTCGATATGCTGTGCAAGAAAGTCGTCGTACTGGGCAATGAGTTCAAGAATTCCCAAAAAGTTTCCATTACTAGGTGATCCAACTTATTCGTTGTCGCCTCTGAATGCTATGAATGCCGGCAATAAATTCAATGACATTAACTACTCGTTTCAGTACTGATCTCCAGTACTCGACCTGTTGGCTCCGTCCATCAATTAGCCCTATTACTTTTAACCTCTTATATATTCTTAGATATTCTGTTGACTACTTATGATTACGTAGATGTTCTTATGAGTGTTTCCAATCATAGAATGCATTTGACGAAAGGTGAGAAGACCCAGGTTTTGCTGTATTTGAGTACATCAATCTGCGCGTGAAGCAGTAAACACATCCATAACCAGTTCCTAGCTATGAATTTCCCATTATGGTTTTGACGACGGGAGAGCTCAAGCGTGCACATTCTCGGAATGTTGCGGTCATTTCTAGGTTGCTGCACCGAGTGCGCAGAGGACAAACTTTCATTACAGTGCTGAACTGTTGATGCACACCTTTTCAGCCAGTATTCCCGCATCTAATTCGAAATAATGGATGGCCAAAGTCCAATGTCATTGCCCCCTGGTGTGACCTCAACTTTAGCTTCTATACTATCTGTTGGAATAGCGACATCAATGTTTTTATTATGTTAATGTTCTCTAGTTGTGACCTAGTCATGCTGTGGAGATATATATAGTTCCTTTGTTACATGTTTAGAGTTCTAAGCTTTTGTTCTCTAGTCGCCATTGTGTTGTTGAGCTTCTACTGGTTTGTTGATTAAACAACGTTTTATTTTATCACTATCAGCCTCCATTTCTATATGTTCATCAAGTGGACTTACTACTTCTGCATTTTCTGTGTCAGGATCATCCACCATTTCTGCTGGAGCATCTTCAGGCCGATCAGATTCAGCACTCCTTTCTGACATTTGTATTGATTGAACAGTGAAGAAGTGGTCCAATTTTCTTAACTTTGCTACTTCTGCTGATGATTTCATTGCTGCTTCCTTCGCTTGACGCCTTTTATAAGCCCCAGACTCTAGAATTCTTTTTCGATTTCTGTTTCTGCCTCCGTCACGATTGTCCATGCTGGTAATCTGAAAATAAACAAAATGACAATGTACAGAGTGATTGGAAAGTAACTTCCTATTTTTAAATATTACTAAGTTATTTCTGAACTATAATTCTTATGAATATGAGACGCAAGTGTATAGCATGAAGTTTTATCTAAAATAAATTTGATAATTATTATATTGGTAGTGATGACGAAATCATCACCATCAACATCTCCACCACCCTTTTCATCATCAACAACATCATTACCACCACCATCAACATCACCATCGTCATAATTAAAATATCAATTTATTAAACATCAATCTTCATCGATTCATAACTCAACCATGACCCGAAACATTTCAATTCAAATAAATTTCAACAAATAAACGATCTAAAAAATAAAACAAGAACACAGATTTATATAGCAATGAAATGCATGCAAGAAAAATTTTAAATATATTACAACATATTAAAAACTTATTATCATTATAAAATAAGGAGTTACTTGCCGATCACCTTATAGATAAAAGAGATCTGTATTTAAATGCCAATAATACGCCAGGAATACTAATATCTGGTATAATATATGTCAGGTTCTTCCAGTGGCATTGCAACTTTTTTTACCGCCCCCCCCCCTCTTTACCGTTAATAATCCGTTAGTAGGTTGCAAAACGACTATTAAAAAGTGATCCCTTGGTGTGTCAAACCAGCCTATTCAATCAGTCTTGGAAGTGCCTAGCACAGGCAAATTGTTGTCCCAACAACTTGTTCAGAATAATTATTTAGGCAACAGATAAGTAAAAAAAAATAACCATTGAAAGAAAAAAAGAAATACTAATCAAACTCACCGAGATGCTTTCGAATCCAAGTTATTCAATGTAACAATTGAGAATGAACGTAGTTCCAGCAATCCTATGGAAGCAGAATGCACGAACGATGATATGCTTTGGTCTCGGAGTAGTTCCATATATATTCTTCTTATCAAAAGAAATCACTGGATGATCTGAGGAACAGGTGTGACTTGATGAGGGCCTCCTAAGGTGATTCTCTTTGATGCGTGGCTCGCATATGTACTATATCAGTCGATGCGCTAAACCAAATGCCAAATTGAAACCTAGCTCTTTGGGATTTATTTTCATTTATCAAGGACTACTTATTTTGAAAGCGTATCATACTAGACATTTTGCATAAATTTGATCGAAAGTCAATATTGGTGGGTGGCCCTGGGCCCTCCCCCTTAATCCGGCACAGGAAATAATTGTTATTACAGGGATTGCAAAAGCTGATTATTGCAGTAAGGCTCCTTAAAAATGCATAAATGATAAAAATTACATAAATGATTAATAGTCCGTAAGTTGATCATGTAATAAAAGTACAGTCGATAAGCTATGTTAAATGGTAGTCTGAAAGTTCAGGGAGTTCAGCTGGAATCATAAAAATGCTTTTAAGCGATGAATTTTCTGGATACCAACGTTAATATTTGTTAGCTTATTTTCATTGTTCACTGTTGGAGGAGATTGGTAGATTCTTTTTTTTTTATTTAACACAGACTAGAAGCACAAAGATACCAAATAAACATAAAATCGTTTGTGTTCAAGGGCACATTCCCGCTTACGGATGATAGGTAGATGATCTGTAACAGTGGAAACACCGGTTTTTTTAAAGAAAAAATCATCAATATGTCCTGCTTCAAATTTACACCATTGGAAAAGAAATCTTGGAAAAGGAATGCTTGTTTTTTTTATATTTTTTCAAAAACCAATCGGGGGGATTGGCAGAGCAGCCAAATAAGTGTCCAGCAGCGGCGTTTTAAAATACAAGAAAAAATTAATTCAATCTATTCTAAAAGTGTTTTCACATCATATTAGGATTCATAAGGCATTCAACAGATCGCATAAAAACAAAATAAATAACCAGCTCAAGAAGCTCTTTTGTATTGTTTTTATGGCCGCCTCTTTCGAGATCGCGACAACAAAATTGCGGCAGTTTATTTGATCGATAATAAGTGGGATTTTAATATATACCTCCTTTCGTAAAATAGCTAGAAAATTATTTATAAGTCGGGTTGGAAGCTACTTACGAGAAGTTCAGGACGAATTATGTAGACCAGGAACAAATTGAAGATCGTTATGAACACAAAGATCCACCTGCTTTGAAAACAACACCATATCAGCTGAACAAACTTTTTCCAATTTAATTTGAGATAATTTTAGTTAGATCGACCCTTTTACTTGCACTTTTTGTAAGCATATGTTTTATTTATATTTATTAATGACTTTCTATAATTATGTAACTTGTCACTGCTGCATACACATGCAAAAGGCAAGCTCTTAGTTACAAGATGCATGAAATATAAGGAACTTATTGAAGTTTAATATTTAAGAACTTAACACAATAATAAAATAAATTTACATTATTACCGCCATATTTTACAGAACCGAAATTTTAAGTCGCTTATTTGCATTCTAAGTAATAACATTTAACATAAGTAATAATTATTGATCAAAATACTCAGTTGATGGGCAAATTCGTAGACTCGCCTTGTGGAAAAGAAATGTCGGCAAAAGCCAAGAGGCTTCCTCAGGCAGTTGTCCAACAGTTCCATGTCAAATTTTCAAATCGTGCGATCCAACTGCAATTTTAAAATTGTTTACATGATTAAACCGCTTTCGACATACGTCGAAGCGTTGTCACATACAATTTAAAAGCAATCTCTTATAAATTGCCTCTTACATAAGATATCAATTCTAGCAATTATGTAATAATTAATGTAAATAATCTAACATCTGGAAATAAATAATGTTTGGTCCTTCAAACTTTAATAACACCCTCCCTTCTCTCTAGCAAGGGAGACTCGTCACTGAGTGGACCCGATTTTTTAGCACTGTTGCAATTTGTTTTTAGATCGAACGTGAATCAAGACAGTCAATTTTATTTTTTGTTGCAAATCTTAATTATCTTTAGCATTGTCTCAGATTCTTCAACGCTCTAATCGCAATTCCTAATATATGATTTCTTTAATATATAATCTTCAAATCTGGTCACGGGTCGTCATACCTGCCTTTCACCCACACCGCACATATCTCTGGTAGACGCGGGTTCAGGTCAACAGCCAGAGGCTCCCTCGTCAAATCATCTGCCCATCTACCCGATGTGTAACTCCGGGTGGCAGGTTTGTCGGCTTGCAGATGTGAAATAGATACCCCCCATTCTGTTATCAACACTGGCTTGGTCGGTTTTTCAACTAAACTTTTCTGCCCAGGAAATGCCAAATGACCTGAAATATAGAGAATTAGTAATAAATGACATTTTTAAATTTTGAGCAGACAAAATTGATTTTTATTTGGAAGTTCAAATTTCCAAAATTATTTTAACTGCATGGATTCTATTTAACAGCTTTGATAGCGTACATTCGTATTTAAATTAAATGGCAAGATTCTTATCCCATATTTTCGAAATGGGTCAGCAATAGCTTTTGGTAGCAAATGGTTAAACGTGCCCCTAAGTGCTGCCAGCTAGTGGACTAAAAATTGAGCTAGATAATCATAGCCTGACACTTGGCTACTTGAGTCATGTAAATTGACACCGTGCGTGTAAAAAGGTTACAAGCGCCCCTCAAATGTTGCATAACTTTTGAAACATTAGAGTAATCAGAACCAAATGTGGAAGAGACATGTAAAGTTTGATGTTATGTACTTGTCCCAAATTAGCTTTCGATTGAACAAAAAATGCTTTCAAAATCAACAAAATGTCATATTTAAACCGTGTAAAAATCATCAGTCAGAGCCGCCATGATTATCCAGGAAAGGAGGCGAAAAGTGGAACAGGACCGAGTCACGAGGGCAGTTCAGCAGTCACAGCAGGGTAAGTGGACAACGTGGGAAGACGTGATGCAACGATCCCTTACCTGGAGCGACATGTGGAAAATGTCCCCGCTCCGACTTGCCTACGCGATAAGGTCAGTGTACGACCAGTTGCCCTCCAGGGACAATTTGCAGAAGTGGGGTATGGTGGAAGACACCGAATGCCGGCTCTGCGGGGTACTGAGACACTGCACCACGTGCTCAGCAATTGCACGTATGCCCTTGCCAACGGTCGGTACACATGGCGACATAACCAGGTCCTTCGAGAAGTGTGCGAAGCCGCAAAAGCAGCAGTCTCCAAAGCAAACTCGCGTACGATCGCAAATCAGCGAAAGATTTACCGTATTTTCACCCATATTACACGTGTGTTATGTTCGACTTTACTTACCACGCACCCCCCTATGCGTGCTATAATCGTATGCGTGTTATGCTAGATTAAATTTACATGAATTTGATTTCCGACCAACAAAAAATAAAAACATTTAAATGTTAGCACAGATTGTTGGTTGTTTTTGTAAAAGCTTTAGACTATATTTTTAATTTTAAATAGTTTATAATTGATTGGGCGTTAGTGCATTGCATAAAGAACTTTCGATATATGCTTACAGAAGCATGTGACAAAACATTCACGCTAATCATTGCATTGTCCAGCTCTCGAATTTATGACGTCAACTTGAATTTAACATAAATTAATTGATGGTAACTATAGGAAACTTGTAGGGTGTTGTACTATTTTATGAATTTTCATCATAATTTTTCAACTCTTTGTTACTCATAATTATAATTGGAGCTAATGTTTTCAGTTTGTGTGACAATGTTTTTTTCAGCACTGGTGGTTCAGACAGCTTTGGTTGGTGCTGTTTAATATTTTAATAGTCAAACATCACATGCATGGACTTATTGTAGCAAATGTCTTCAATCTCTTAATGGTCTTGCTATAAAAACTCTTTGAACACTTCTCAAAAGCATGGAACAAAATAGATACAATCTTGGTAATAGTGTCAGTTATCAGTCTTTTGCAGTCTTTATTGGAAAACAAAATGGAAGTCTTAGCCCATTCTCTTGGAACTCATTATGAAGATTCAAATTGGTAATTGTAATGAATTACCACCACTTATCTGGCTTTTTCTGGTGATGAGTCACTTGATTTTCTACATTGCTATAAGAGAAAATCATGAAACCCATTGGATGGTATAAATTATATGCAGCTTTTGGCCACACTTTTATGTTATAGTTGATGCACTGTTTGAACCTCAACAATGCCATACCTTCACAGTGAAGCTGTGTCCCAGAGCATGGTACAAATGCATAACTTCAGTATTTGCTTCAAGAATTGATCTCAATTTATTTAAAAAAACCTTGTTTCTTTCAATGCAATTATAAAGGTTATTGTACATGAGCTGCATTTCATGCTCAGATCAATGATCCATTTATGGTTCTTGAAAGGGAGACTTTAACCTTGAAATCTCATGAAATTTCATGTTATAATTGATGTACGGTTTGGACCTCAACAATGCTGCTATACTTTCCATTGAAGCTGTGTCTCACAGCATGATGCATCTGATTTACTTCATCATCTACTCCAAGAATTGATCTCAAATATTCAAAAATGTCTCTTAAGATTTGTACATTTAAAATATGTGATTTCCATATTTAGGGAGTTATGGGACACAGAGACTTGTTAAGCGGACTCTTTGCAGCGTGGAATTGGTTAACGAGTTCGTTACCGTCCTTTGAAGTATTGCTTCACTTTTGTCTTACAAATTATTATGCGTAAACAATATGCATTCCAAAGTAGGAAGTTGATGCAAAAAATAGTTTCGAGGAAGAATTGAAGAGAGAACGCAATATCGAAGCGACTCGTGACCAATTTTGGTCAATTGCAGCGAGCTCATGAATCGTTAACCAGTTCTTTGAAGTTTTTAAACAATTTATTAACAGACATTCAAAAAATCAATCATAAGACCAATAATTATTCCTCATCATCAGCTAAGCCTTCAAATCCGTCAAAAGTCGAACAGTCTTCATATTCATTTTCGGCTCTTGCCGGATCGCAGGCTAGTTCAAAGTCCGGGTGGTCACTTTACTCCTTTCCTGTAGACTTAATGCCAGCATTTCTAAAGCCACTCAGAATCAAATCAGGAGACACTTTGTCCCATGCTCGTGCAACCCACGTGCATAACTCGGAATACAAGGCCTTCCTGTCTCGTCCAGACGGTGTGTGAGTGTATGTGCCATTCTGCATCCATTCCTCCCTCTCAGATCTGTCAATTTCTCAACGATTTGTAGTTGCAGTTTGGATGATAGACCACCCGGGATGATTGCAATGTGACATCCGCTTAAGTTGAGCATCTTCTTAACTGACTCCTCTTTATGAGCAGTCATTGCATTCATGATCAACCGCGAGCTCTTTGAAAAGAATCCCCTCTTTTGAGAACATTTCTGAATCCAGAGCTTCATGCTGAAAATTTTTCGCATTGTCTCTTGAAAATCAATATTGGTTTTGACTTGGTGCCAGCCGCAGAGCATCCAAGTATGACTGTGAAACATGTCCGTTCGTAACCACTTGTTGTTATTGCCACAGTTCTGGCGCCAGATGCTTTCACTAGCGGGAATGTCACAAGCTATCTCTTCCTTTGTTCCAAGACCCATAGCTTTAGATCAGACTAACTTTGGCCATTTCGCATTTTGGCCAAGGCATGCACGTTTTCTCAGGTTCAGTTTTCAAGCAATCATTCCTTCTTTCTCCATTCGCGAACCGACACTTCATTAACGTTGAACTCCCGAGCTGCTCTGTTACCTTTGCCTTTTGCTCTAGAAATGACTTGAAGCTTGTAGGCAACAGTGTACGAGTTACGTTTATCAGCCACTTTCTTAACGACGTCGATATTTCAATCTATTTATTTATTTGATTATAGTCCGTTGAATGACTAAGATGATTTTGACTTATATTTAAATCAAGAGCACTTCTATCTACATATCACTGTATTTATCACTTCAAGCATCGGCCGCTCAGCCAACGGAAGATTTTTTTACAGCTTTTATATTTGATTGTTTTATATATTAAAAACTGCTTCAATTTAATATTTTAATATATATAATTTTAATTTAAATGTTAAATTATTTTAGCCAAAAGAAAAAAAGGCGTCTATTGGTGCGTGTTATAATCGTTTGCGTGTTTTATAAGTGATTTTTTACATAAATTGGAAAAATTGCGTGTTATATTCGTCCGCGTGTTAAATTCGTCTGCGTGTTTATTTCGTGAAAATACGGTACTTCTTGCGCGAGAGCTTCGCACACCTCTGCAAAAAGAGATGTCAAACCCCAAGGCGAGACATTCTTGCAGAGGCAAACGACTAGACCATCGCAGCCGACTTAGAAGGGATGAGGCACTACCCCCAGGTGCTGATAGAAAGTGGCAAGAGGCCGGATCTAGTGCTCGTATCGCCGTCGACGGATGCCATCATTCTGGTGGAGCTGACGGTTCCTGTGTGAGGACAGGCTGCAATACAGCAATGCGCTCAAAGCAGACAAGTATGCAGATCTTACGATGGACCTGGAAGCGAGAGGATACCGCACAGACCTCTACCCTATCGAGATTGGCGCAAGGGGCGTGGTCGGCAAGTCGACTTACGCTTTCCTCACTAAGATCGGATTGTCAAGCCGAGAGAGAACAAAGGCTATGACAAGGATGTCTGAGGCCGCTGAAGCGGCTTCATTCTGGATCTGGCATATGAGAAGCCAGAAGAAGTCTTAACAGGCCACTACATGAAACCTGGGAAAGCCGTCGGTCTCCGGTATGAATGATCCACCGAACGACGGGGCCAAACCATTGGCCGAGAGACGCGGTGTTGTCGGGAGAAATGAGCCGACCGCGGACTCGCGAAGCAACATGAACTGCGGTCCAAACCGCAAAGGCCCGCGATCGAGTCCCGAAAATTTCTATCTCCGGCTGCCGCTACAAAGAAATTATAAGGCCCAGTTTGCATATATTAAGGCGGTGTGAAGAAGCCACTGAGAGCTTGCATGACCGCTGTAGGCAAACTGGGGTGGAGGCGATCGACATAACAAGGCCAATGAGAGCCCCGCATAGTCGAAGTTTGCAGGCGACAAACAGACAGCATACCACATGAAGGAGCCATTGAGAGTTTTCGCAGTCGCTCCAGTCCAGGCAGCAGTGACCGGCATAACAAGGCCAACGAGTGCCTCTCAAAGCCGGCGGTAAGAGTTGGGTCCAGCAAGACCAAACCGACAAGGACATCTGGCTGATCACCGGATGCGGCTCGCCCCCCGAAAACGTAAGGAGACTCAAAGGGCCGAAAAGTTTGAAGACGGGGGAAACTCCTCTGAGGATCCCTGTCGGAGCTCCAAGGCGGAGTATTTAGTAACGTTACAAGCTCTTTGGGAAAACACATTATCAAATAATTAACTTTTAAATTTTATTCAAACGATATTTTTAGTAATTAATAACATGTCATTTATTTTATAAAGCTTGTATGCATCTGTATTTCATTGATTTAATTAGTGTTGTTAAATAATTGCCTCCCAGGCTGTTCTATGCTCATTGTGGCCTCTTCCAGCTCTTTTTTTCAAAATATGTATTTCCACCTCTATATACTTCATTAACAACTTTTCCATAAATGTTTTCAATAAGGTTGAGATCCGGGGATAATGCTGGCCAACTCATCTTGATTTTCCTTTCCTGGAAAAACATTCTCGTTAACTTGGATGCATGTATGGAGGCATTATTCTGCTGAAATACAAAATTATCGCCAAAATTATTATTGGCAAATGCTAGCAGAAACTTATCTAATGTCTCAACATAATTGTGAAATTTTTGTCTTCCCTTTGATAATGCCAAAGACATTGTCCCTTTTGACAAAATTGCTCCCCAGATTATAACGGAGCCTCCTCCTTATTGTCTGCCAAGGTAGGTCTTCTTTTCCATAATTATGTGATGCCATTAATATTGGCAGCCATCTGGTTTATCTAGATTAAATTTTATCTCATCAGAAAAAAATTGTTTGGCCCATTCCATATTGGCATCTTTCTGCAACCTTCTTTGAGATGCTGAATCTTTAAACGTCCGTCCTATTTGAATTTTATAGTTATTTAAATAATTGCAGGTTGTTTTCTTACAGACATTTAATTTCAAGCTTGTTATAAGCTAGTTTGCAGAGGGATTTTATTTAGAAGCTTCTTTTTTCGCATCTTTTGTTGAAGTTTTTGATGCCTCCCCTGACATATTTTGTTCCACAGACTTGTAAAATCTAGAAATAACAAATTCACCTTTATTTAATAGCTTGGCAATCTTTCTATGCGAAAATATTGCTGTTTTGAAGGCCAGAATTTTTCATTTCTCTTCAGCTAGTTAGTATACTGTTGCGGCACTACAATGATGTAGTGTAACTCAGTGGTTCTCAACCCCCGATCCGTGAATCAAATGTCAAATTGTCAGGCATTTACCGGTCCGCGGCGAGAAAAAGGTTGAGAACCACTGGTGTAACTAATACTCGTAATTTTTAGAGGTTTATTAACAAGCACGAGATAGAGTCTGGAGACAAGCATCGAGAGCCCATCGATGCGGCCAAGCGGAATCGAGGAAAGGGTCAAAACCAAGCAAAGTAAGAGACGAATAAGGCGAGCTGATGAGAGTCTTAGTCCTACAACACTCCTTACCCATGATAAAAATATTATTTACTAAACTATCGACTAAGAATACCCTTGATAATTTTGTAGTTCATAAATTATAATGTGATTACTTTGGAAAAGCTGGTAAAAGTTTGATAATAGATATATCACTAAATATTGCAAAGCGCTTGTAACATTTTTACATGACCTAAATAGGACATTCTGATTAATTTACAAGCGTTTTCATATATGTAAAATTATATTGCATTAAATTGTGCACTGTAATTATAATAATAACTAAATAATAATTAAATAATCAAATTATGCAATATAATTTAACAATATTTTTATAATGCATCCGTTATCCAAGTCCGAAGTCAAGCAATTTTAGATCAGAGGTTTGCAAATGTTGCAAGCCAATCAAGTAGTGCATGAATAATAATTAGGAATTAAAACGTTTAAATACAAAAAATATAAAACTATTTTAAATATTTATGTAATTATAGTAAAAATAATTTAAACTACTAAAAAAAAAAAATACAAAAAGTGCACTTAATTTAGAAATCACAATTTGATCAAACCAATTAGGAAGCGAGTAAATATTAATTAGGAAAATAAAATTGTAAAATAATTAGCATAAAAACCATTAAATCTAATTAATTTAATGTTAAATAAGAAAATACACTGATCTGAACATTTTGAAATTAAATTATTACTCCTAACATTAACCTCTAACACTAACCAAAACCCCAAAACTAAGTTATTAAAAGAAACTTAACGGAACCGGCTAGACAAACAATCACAGCGGAATGCCAGCGGCGGGATTCGAACCCGTGCTGCCGCCGGGAGAAGGTTTAATTCCAACCACCACGCCACGCGGCAGCCCAATGTTCCACAGATATTATTTTAACTCAAAACGTCAACAGGTCGATTCCTGATTAATATTCATGCGCTATCACATTGGCTTGGCAACATTTGCAAACCTCTTGTCTAGAGGTGCTTCTGGTCCGAAGTTAGTTTTGTTAAATAAACGGCATTCATCACTTGAATCATCACGCGTATCACAATTATAATACAGAGATGTTCAAAAGCAGGAATAACTTTTTATGCCAGCCCTTCTCAAATATCTTGCTGGCAGAAAAACAGAAGTTCAGAGCATCCAAATTCTTAATAAACAGTAATCCTTTCATCTCAATTTGAAATAAGTGACCCTAGCAATAATCATGACAAATGCGAAATTTACTACAAATAGCTTTTAAAAAATACTCTTGCTTCAGTGTGCTTTAAATAGTATTTCCTGAACCTGCCATAACCCACCCTTAAACTCAAATTTCTGCAAACTGCTTCATGAAACTAATGGATCTCAAAAATCAGCCCACCTCAGCATGCCCAACAGGTTACACATCAAAATGTCGATCCATAAAAGCACAAAGGGTTTTAGGAAATCTAATCTATGCCAATCTAATATTGAACATCATATTATAAATTGCTACTAGAACAAGCAACATCCCAATGAACCAAGAATATCATAACTATCATGGCATAAGCACCAGAGATCACTTCCCTTTTTGCATTTCACTAATCAGGGATTTATCCTATTCCTGAGCAAGTCCACACAATTCAAGAGTTCAAGAATTTTTATCAAAGCTTCACTTAAATGGCAAATCCAGCAAATGAGAAAAATGGGGAAAAATCTAAAGCAAGTGTTACTGCGAGGTCCTCTCGTCATTCCGTGTCCATCCGCAACTATGCCAGACTGACTGTGGTGCACTGACGTCGCTAAAAACGAGGGATAAATTTAGTAAAACTTGCAACAAGCACACGTCTGCAAATACGGTAGAACAACGAAGACGACGACGCATCCTAGAAAGTGCTGCCCTCGGGGGGCTGAGAAAGTTTACAATTCTCTTTTAAGGTCATCAGCCTCCTCAACTCTCTCAGCAGGTTGCACAGGGTGTAACTGCTGATCCAGTGGGAGAGCATCTGTACCTCCTTTGGGTTGACCTGAAAATATGGAGATGTATTCCATGAGTGTTTGTAACAAATTGTGAATTAATTGTTAGCATTTATATATTATAGTTAAACCAATTAATTCTGAAGGCTTTATTGATAAAAATCAAGTCAAATCAATAAGTCAGCAGAATAATGTAGAAAATGTGCAAGTATATAATTACATTAAAAATTGAAAGATTTTGCCAATTACCTTTCCGTTTGACTCGACTCCCTTTAGGTTGATTTTTGATAAAAACCAGACGTTGGGTGGTTTCTCGGGATACTCTGTTCCACATTCGATGCGCAATTGGTAGATCCTCCCCTCAAAACTTGTCTGCAATTGAAACTTCATTGTCATGCTCACATTTGAGAGCAGTGATAGATGTGTTGAATGCATGAGGCGGTAACAAAGCGACAACAGCCGTTTTGTCATGCTCACAACCCACCCCAAACTGCCATATAAATGGTGGATTGATTAAGAAATGCCTACATATTCTATTCAGATACATTAGGCACTCTAAAATGGGCTAAATACAAATAGAAATAGTTTAAGTTCTGAACAGTAAATAATATCTTCATTGTAGATAGTTTGACCATATTATTAAAATTAAAGGCAGTCACTATGAACGAAACAAAAAATAGAAATTCTGAGCTACAAAGACCCCATATTCCATGCATATCTCATTAGATCATGGTTTGCATTTAATATTTCTAACACAAAACTTTCAGAATTGCTATGAGCCATCAATCATGCAAAACGCTACTTAAATTCCATTTAAGCCATGCAAAATGTGAGCATTTAAACCAACCCTTGGTGGGCCCAAAATCATTCCATTCCAAATTCTCAAATCCATGTCATCCTCTTTCTCCAGACCCCAACTGACGCTTCCATCTCCAACTCCCTTTTGACCTTGTTCGAGCTCATCAAGGAGTCTAAAATTTCTTGGAACTGAAACACCAATTGTAATGTTATTAAAATAATTTGAAATCATGGGAATGTCCAAACTAAATATTGCTGCTAAAGAAGCTAGCAAGAAACTTACTAGCAAACGTTTTTATTCAGCTATTCATCACCTTATAATAAATAAAATGAATGCATCCAAACCATGGAGATTCTCAACATCCTTAAAAGATACTAAAGTTTAATGTGTACAAAATTACGCCCCCACTCTGCAAACATTAATTACCCATTCAGATCCCACGTTAAGCTTCATAAATTAAAATTAAAGCCTACAAAATATCGCTGTCTGCTAACCGCAACCACCAGACATTAACTCAACCACGAAAGGTAATAACTACAAGCTCATAACTTACTTTCTTATCACTAATACCATAACCGCACATCAAGCAACATCAGAAAACAAATTTCATAAAAAATAGAGCACTTAAATACATAATTTGAGACATATACCTGTGACCGCCATATTGTTGATAATGCATGTGCACTGCAAACTATTTCGATGTCTATGCCTTCTAGCTTATTTGCGATGGCTTTTAAGGACTTTTTAGAAGTTTTGGCGGTTATTAATAAAACAATAAAATTTAAATGCTAAAACAATTATTTTATTTTATAATAATTTTAAAACAATATTTTAATATGATTTTCTCGCAATCGATCGGGATTAGTGAGTTCTTTCAGAAAAAATGAATGAAATGATTTGTCATTCAGAGAACCATTTGCCACTCAAATTTCAAAATATTTATCATTCTAGCAGATAATATGTCATTTTCCTATCTATTCGTTCACATTCTCATGTCATTTTGCTATTCCAAAATCTTGTAGAATTTTTAAACATCAAAGTGGCGAACGGTATCTAAAATCCATCTGAATTTAAGAAAATGAACTCTTACCTCAAGAATAGCAGAAAGAAGCCGCTTTAAAGGAGCACAAATTTAACTTCCCATATCTGAACTAACCAATTTAATGTCTACCACGCACATTTCACAACCATAAAATTCCTCGATATAGGTAACATAAATTACAGCCATCATGATTGTATCCCTAGCTTCAAGGCATAAGATATCTAAAAGAATAGTAAGTTACAGTATTTATAACGTGAAGTTAGTGAACTAAAAACACAGCTTTTTTTGTTTATGTTTTTATCAAATTCATTTTTCGTATAAAAAATTCGATCTGATATTTCCATACAGTCTGTCCAACATAGCCAACACTTTCGCTTGGATTGCATCCACTTGTTCAATAGGACAATAGTCATCCTGAGAGGATCTGAAAATAATTTTAATTATTAGTGTATTTAAAATGATAACATATAACTATATGCAATAATGAAAGTAACGGTTGAAAAGTAACAATATGAACAACATCACCAAAGCAAATAATGGAGGCAATTTAAGGGCTCTTTTCACAATAACCTTATCCTTCAGTCTGATAAGTTGTGATGTTATAAAATGCCCATAATGACAACAACATTATAGCATTACTTTGCAACCAAAACACCAGTTTATATATTCCCCATAACATCAGTAACAAAACAGCTAAAAAAAACTCACTTCTGGTGTTATGGTTGCAAAGTAATGTTATCAACTACATACAATGTTATGCACAACCAAAGAGCCCTACATTTTCCCCCATTTCAATGCGATGTAAAAATATTTTAAAAACAATTTCAGATCCAAAGTTCCAAAAGGATCCCACTGAGATAAGACATGATAGTGGTAAATAATGAAGCACTAAATAAC
This sequence comes from Whitmania pigra, assembly GCA_021613335.1. NCBI lineage: Eukaryota > Metazoa > Annelida > Clitellata > Hirudinida > Haemopidae > Whitmania > Whitmania pigra. The sequence goes on along the minus strand of JAJTWR010000251.1, from coordinate 3,732,795 downwards.
GTGCAAAACATCTCATAACACTGTTGTCTTCTGACCTTGCTACTAATATGACAGAGGGATTAGGTAATTTTGATAACATCTCCTCCATGTAGCAGATGAGTTGTGTTATTTCCTCCTCGGTGCTCACATGGTGTGGGAGAGGACAGTCGTCCATTCCTGTCCCAATCTCATGGAGCCACATCCAATCATGACTTTGCCCTTTTGGGAAAGCATTCTTCAAATTGTCCCAAAATTGTGACTTTCTGAAAAGAGGATATGGATTTATTAACAATTAATTCACCACCCTTCTGGCCAAATGATCGAATGTGTGTTTGCAATATTAAGTAAGAAGACCATTTCGACAAAACAGTTTCAATTTTAATGTTGTTTTCCCAATAGAACAAAAACAACGACTCAACACAAAAGTCAAGGCAGGACAAGCCTGGACCAGCCAAGACTACCCACCTCTTTTATCCAGTAATTAGTTTTACATTGATTAACCTACAGGAGAATCTTAGCAAAGCATGTCAAGCCAACACATGACATAACATAAACGTAAATTGTGAAAGAATAATGAAAATTTAAAAAAGTTCTAGCACAGCTGGAAATTCATCTTAAAGGTTTAGTCAATATTTATTGTAAGCAAAGAGTGACATTAATCAGCTTTAATATAAAAAGTCAGTTTGCTTCAAAATTATAAATAACCTTTCAAAATGTTGATCTCCATTCGACAAAGATTCAAAATAGCTTCTCATTTTCTTCAGCTGTTGTCTCCTAGCTAACACACACTTTCTAATGTCCTACACCAGAATAATGATTTTAGTCCAGCAATGGTTAATAGTAATTATTAATAATATTAATATTACATTAACATAAATTAAATTAGACTTCTGAAACCTCAAAGAATCAGTGCAAATCCAATCATAAACACTGATCTAGTGAATATACAATAATAAAAGTGAAGTATTTAATAACAAATGATAATTATGAAAATATTCTGAATAACTTTAAGAAGACAGAAATTAATGTGAACATTTCTCTGAATATTGGTTAGTTATTGAGTAATTAAGAAATTATTTAATGATAATAAATAAAAGGCATCTATATACAAGTGGTTAAGGCATTTGCTTTGTTGCAGCCCCATTAGGAGTTCAAATCCTAGCCAGTTGCTGGAGTTTCGATAACTAATAGGCAATGCTTACAGAGAATATCTTGTAAATTCTTAATTATAAAGCGCACCTCCAACAATACATAGAGATCCATTTATTTTCGCAATAAAACATGTATTAAAATAATTAAATTTAGCTTTTTGCTTTTACCTCATCATCAAGAGACGTAGGAGGTGAAAATTCATAGGAACGCTTCAAGAAGTCATAGCATTCAATGCCCATCATATCCAGGAAAGGATCTTTGGTTGAGAAGAAGTCAAGGTCAATGTCGAGGATGAAGGCATTTCCTCGACTTTGAATTAGGTCCCTCAACATTTTGACGGTCTCCAACTGTTTAGATGTTGCCTGCTGATATGCTGGATTGAACTCCCGGACTACAAAGCGAACTTCCCGGCAGTCCGCAAGCAGTTCCTCGTGTTCAAAACTGTCTTCACTCAAGAAGTGGTTGCTTGACAAAGTTACTCTGTAAAGAGGCCTCAACTAATAAAATATTGGACATATTTGAAACGGAAATTGTAATATTTGAAATAATGAATATTGCATTAATTCATTTTTGAGTGCTTCATCATCAGGCCATCGCTGCAAATGTTTGTCCCTGATTTGTCCAAAGACACTCAAATTTCATGAAAAATTAATGACAGAGGTTTTAACAATGTGAGAATTCTTTAAGGAATTCTTTTAAACAAACTTTAAGGAGTTGCTTTCCATATATCTCCCTACTTTAAAGGAGCTTTCCAATTGGAATGAATGACTTGTCCAGTGAGGATGGAACCAGACTACAGAGTCAATATGACCAGAATACAAAGCAGGAATGATCCAGTTCTCAATGCTTACATGGCTTTAAAATTATTTAAAGATTTATTGAATATAAAGCAGATATTTAATTAGGTAATTGGTACTGGTAGTAATCATGAATTATCACCATTATGAGGCTTAGTAATTTTTTAAATAAAATAGTGAATTGATATTTATAAGTTAAATAAATAAGTTGTACCTGAAAACCTCATGTTTTGGTAATGTGCCATCACTAAAAGCAATTAGTTCCTTTGGAACAGACATGTCTGAGTGAGAATCAAAATGTATCATGCACATCCCCTCAAATGGCAATTTCTTTGAACCAATTTTACGATAAAGAGGTACTAAAACCTAAAAGTTTATAGAAAGCATTTAAAGATAACAGAATTTTTTTGACTGCATTTATAAATAGTAAAAAAAATTAACAAAAATAACTTCGTCATGGTCTTCCACTACAAACAAATCCAGATAGTTTGGCGCTATAGCTGCATCCATGAATGCCGTTCGAGACGGACACAGGCTTTTAATGAGATGCACAGAAAAAATAAAGCTCCACCCCGAAACAAATTAAACTCCACCTAATTAAACAAAAAACACATAAATATAACACATGGTAGCAAAAAATATATGTAATCTAACTTTAATCTTAGTTTGACTCTAACCTCTAAGATTTCAATTTAAATTAATAAATAAACATAGCGGAGGAAAGATTTACTTATTGTCATTGTAGGCGGAGCTAAATTTATAGGTGGAGCTTATTTTTGGAAGTCTGTGTCTTCTCGAACGGTTTTACCATCATTTTAAAAGCTTATGAAAACGCAAGCTCAATCACTTTATTACTAATTTGCCATTTTTTGCCGGCATCTCATTCACAAGCACCTCGAGCACGATAATTTTTGAAGCAATCATCAAAATTGAAGTGCTTTTGGAATTTAATTTTTAATTTTATAGGATGATACGGTTTAAAATGCGTTAACTACGAATAAAATAATTAGTCGTGCGACTAATCGCGATTAAAAATTTTAATCGATCTGTAGCCTAATAATTATTGAATGAGAAATAGCAAACATATCAGTCTTTAGATTTATGTATTATGTTTATTATTCAAACTAGGCTTTGAGACGACGTGAGTTGAATTGAATCACTTCTTTTGTTTCATCTTTTTATTTTTAGGAATTTCCATCCTGGGTTGTTTGATTTTTTCTTTTCTTTCTGTTCTAGTTGCAGGTTTGAAGCTTTCAAGTTTATCGAGCAGATTCTTGAAGTTGTACTTCACACGTTTGAAATCAAATGGATCCTGCAACAAACCGTTAAATATAAATATCTATACAACCATCCGTGAATATAAAATGATGTAATGAGTTAATTGTGGAAGAACTGATAGATTAATAAGTTAAATATTAATAATAATGCTGATAGGATAAGTTATCATTAATAGGTGATGTCTTAAGTATATAAGTAATAAATAATTATTAACTAATAGCTTACGGTTGCAACAGTTCCATCGAGTTTCAAGTGTTCCCTGCACAAGTTTAAGTAGTGATCGTAGTTCTCAAAGAAGGTTTCCTTGATCTTTTCTCTTAAATTCAAAAGATGATGTCAGTTAAAAAACGCATTCAACTTTGGAAATATGTTGAAGGCATTTAAAATCATGCCAAGATATATTTATGGAATAAAAAAATTTTGTGGGCAGTATTATTAGCTCACTAGGCTGGAATGCGTTGAAGTGCAAATTATTTATATTTGCTGACATATGTCGTAGATGACTTACACAAAATATTCAGGATACGTGTCTCTCTTCTCATAAACATCGCATACGGCAATTCTGATTGTCTCGTGTTGAATCATTTTGTTGTAACGCAAAGCTTCCTCCTCATTGCAGCACTTTAAATTAATTGAATTATTAGAATTCTATTTTAATCAAATGACAATAACTGCATTAACAATCGGTTTATGTCAATGTATAAAAATTTACTTTTTTAAATCCAGGCTCGTTGTAATAAGGCTTTTCGTTCATGAGGGATTGAATGGATAGTGCCACTCCAGAAGCTGTTATTACTGGTGTCCAAAAAGGACCAGGGTACGTTCTAGGGAAAGTGAATGTCATCGTCATATTATTATTAATATTATTATTATTATAATCATTATCATTATTATTATTATTGTGGCTTGTAAGCCTAACAAATGCAAGAGATCAAAATATGGTAAATAAGAGAAAGACACACAACAATGGTATGGTAAAATATAGCAGGTGAAAACTTGTATTCCTCTCAAAGTTTTAAATGATCACTAGTTAGGTTAAGCTTAAATAGTAAATTTTAATTAATAATTAAAGACTTTATTATAGCAAAGTATTGCATTGATTACAAATATAACAAGTCTGCCAAATCACAACAAGCTAATCTTAAATCTAAAACTAACCAAACTTACCCTAAGATGCTAAGGCATACCATACCATTGGAGTAAATATTTGGATGAAAGCGAACTCCAGTTCCACAAGATGTTGTACACTTTAATCTTGGGGGGCTTAGCGGGTAATTCTCAGTAAAGTCAAAAACGAAGCTGAACATGCCACCCTGGTACGGCGTGTCCTTGGGTCCGATCATCAAAATGTGCATCTACAAATGTTCAAACATGCTTTATTTAAGGTACATGAGAAAACTTATGATTGAATAATTTTATAGAAAGTAAGGTCATAATTTGTGCATGCTTTAAATAAATAAATTGACATTCAATATAACATCAAATATACAATATTAGTTTTGCTATGTTCCTACAATATTTATGTCATTTTCTTCCGGGTAGCCATATATGCCAGGAGGGGGACTGTTGACCATTTCGTTGATGTCCCTGTTTGATGATTAATTAAATGCGTTTAAGAAAAAAATTATTTTATTAATCAAACATTCATGTATTGCGGTGTTCGAAATGCGAAGCTAACATATTAACTTACTATTAATGTCTTATTGTTTTTGACAATTGACCAAACAAATAGCCAAACATTTTTATAATTGCTTTAATAATGAATCGAATTAACTATAGCTTCAATTATTTATATAGCGTCATAAGTTGAGTACTGTGTGCAAGTGTGGAACCCTCATTTGAGAAAGGATGTAGAGTGTTGGAAAGAGTACAAAGAAGGGCAACTAGGATGATAGAAGGTTTTGGAAAGCTGAGTTACGAGGAAAGATTAAATAGATGTAAATTAACGACTCTGGAAAAGAGAAGAAATAGAGGGGACCTCATCGAGACATTCAAAATTTTATCAGGAAGGGAAGGCCTTTTGCCTGAACAGTTTTTCGAAGCCACAAAAAGTGCTTCTACTAGAGGACACGATTGTAAATTATATAGGAAGGCTTCGGGAAACTTGAAAAACAATTATTTCAGTTCAAGGGTGGTTTCCTTATGGAATAAACTAGATAAGGAAACCATCCATGCGGACACAGTAAATAAATTCAAAATTTACTTAAGTAAATTCGGTTATTAGGACTAAAAAGAGTGGTTATTACACAGATCCTGGTCTTCTTAACCACTATAAATAATTGTTATGTTATGTTAAGTATGGCTTCAGAAGCACTGGTTGCTAACCATTTTAGTGCTTGAAGAGGCCAAAAACATCATAATCACCTACGGCAGTAACACAATTTTCCAAGCTAACTTGCACTCCAAAAATGACCAAAGCGGAAGGCAAAATCTCAACAAAAAATACGTGCCTTTTAATTCGAGTGATACATCGAGGTGGTATACCGGTGTATCTTTTCGGCTTCCATTTGTTTTTTTCTTCATCGGCTTTACTCATGGTAAGGAATTGAAAGTGCTCCCAATTATATGTATCTATCTACAAATGTGCAAAAAAGAACAGTAGTTGCTTAAGATTCTTCTAAGCGCTAGACATCAATTTATAAAGTGCATTATGGTTACTATTACATTTGGAAGAACTTTAATGCTATATTAGTAGAGACATTTTGTAAATTTTTAAAATATATAAATTATTTTTATTTAAAAATTTATCTTTTTATTGACAACTTATTTTAATTCAGATTTCATGGGAGTCAAAGTGATTTATGTAAGACTTGAAAATTAAATCGCAGAACCAGCTCCAATATCTTAAAAATGATATTGTACTAGATGATGAGAATAAAGAACTTAATATGGTTATTGTTATGGCCTATGTTGTTCCATTCAAACTTTAAGGAGGAAGAACGTTTTCAAAAAAGGAAAATGAAAGTATTCAGAGCGCAGTGAAATCCGGCTTGTTGCTGTTGCGGTAAACATCAGTGTTTATTCAAAGGAAAATCTGTTACATAGGCAACAGTATCTGCTAATGCAACTTATTACAAAATCACTTGAGAAACTCGTAAAATACCAGAAGATACCTGGATGTGTATCACGAAATGAACATTCATTACCAATTAATAGCTATTTAAAATACTAAATACCACTTATTTTAAATAAGTCATTTAATATGTTAGACGTGATTTCCCCAAGGCTTCAGTATCATTTATAACGATTTCAATCCAATTTTGTTAGGATTTACTTATTGCAATTAGTAACAAGACCTCATGATCGCTCAGAGATTTCCGAAATCTTCAGTTTGCCTATTAGCTTTTGAAAGCACATTTTCCTTTCCCACCAAACGGATCACAAAACAAACATTGTATTAATTTATTTAATTTTCTTCGTTCTAGAACTTAAAAACAATTATTATCATTATCATTACCATTGTCACTGTCATTATCATATCATAATCACTATCATTATGCTAAGAGCATTGTTGTTTCTGAAATGAAAGGAATAATAACACAGTAATTTTTAATCCACATTTTACTAAAAAGTCTTGATTGTCTTCCACTCATTCAACCTTGTTTTGTTCCAAGATTTTGACAACATCAAGAGGCCCTTTACCATCAAACGCACTGGGATCTCTGTAAGTGCCGAGCAACTTGTCCCAAAAAGTGAAGTACTGCCCATAGTTGTAGTTGTAGTAAAGGTGATGATCGGTGTGGTGGGCAGAGCCGTTGATGAAGGGTCGAAGCTTTTTTGGAACTCTGAAGTCACCATCGTGTATGGATACTGTCCAAACGTTAACCAAAATGTAGAGAATTAAGTAAGCAAATTTGTGCATCGGAAAGATGAAGACATAAAGATGGTAGGGCAGGCTTTGAACAAAGCCGTCGATGGGATGGAAAGCATGACTGGCAAAGGGAGTTGTTACCTTCCATCTGTGATGTGGCTTGTGGATGTTTTTGTAAAATATCGGATGGTGGAGGTAGTAGTGGATGAAGTAGATGAGGCAATCTGTGAACAGAATGAAGAGAACCACCGATGTTGCAATTGCAAGCCAGCCTGAATTTCAATGCATTTTAAATTCATTACTCAGCAGATAATGCTTTTTAAAAAGTCAAATTTTTCCAAAAATATGTTTATGATCATGTAATTATCAAAATTATATTATAAAATCTGATTTTTTAAACCAACATTTCTAAAGCAATTCTTAACCTAAGTTTCAAATTTACAAAATTTTTCAAAAGTTACCAAATTTTGAATCCTCCACCACATTGTACAGCCTAGAGTATCCCCTAACTTCACCAAGAAAGCAGACAGAGGACAGAATTCCCATGAATGGTATAGATTTGCAGGTATAACTAATCTCGAGCCATACCTGGTTCTGGTGAAAAGTAGTATTATCATGATCATCATTATTTCATAAAATAATTTTCAAAACCTTCAGCATGAGTGGATGTCTCAGGAGTCTTTTATCAAATACGAAACAAAAGCTCAGAGTTCCAAACAGGAAATAAATCACAACGGCGCCCAAACATGCAATAAAGTTGAGAGATAGAAACTGCCTCAGCCAGTAATTTTCTGGCCAACATTTTGGATAGAGAAATGGTGTGAAAACGTTTCTGTCTGCTATTTCTAAGACAACATCCATCGTTAATATCTCTTCATAAATGCAATAATCCTGGTTAATCTCAATTTATAATTTAGGATAGTTACAATATTTACGATTTTGTAATCTCAGAATATTCCGATTAGAATTTTTTATTTTAATCGTAATGATGCCGGCTTTCTTCCACATTTCGAAATCTTAACCAGAAAACGACATTCAACCTCAACTCGACCCACCCGTCCCGATGGTTGAAATTTTCCAAGCAAAACATTCCATTTCAGGATCACGTGAGAGCTACGAAGTTTCATTGGCTGTGACCTTTAAAAAGTGAATGGTCTGATCTCTCATTACATCAGCAACGTTGAAATACATGAACACTTCGTCTTTGGATTCTTGATTGGTAATTTCGATCGGACTTAATTGCACAGGTGTACAATCTGTCAAATGGACACAATTTGTGTAGAAAAATTTCAGCCTTAATACTAAATCTCCCAAGTTAAGAATGAAATAAAATTACAGTACAATGACAGGAACGAAACTAAATGAACGTTTTAATTAAGCCGTTGTCTTGTGTCTTCCTCACTCAGTTCCTAATTTCCGTCGCTTGTCTCAGGTTTCACAAACCTCGGATATCAATTTCGGTGCAAATCAGTATCGTCGGGTAAATTATCACGCGGCTTTGAAAATTGTTTGTTGTTATTGTGTTTGTTCTTTATGGATAAAAAAAGTACGATAATAAAATATGATATCAAATTGTCCACTGATGACATCATACTTGTAGCAGAAGGGATTCGAAGCTGTTTTTTTGTAAATTGCATGATCACGTACTATTTGATCCAGGACGAAAATTGCCAGAAAATCGCTAAGACGAAAGTTAACTTCAGATGATTTAGTAAAGGATTATTACGTAAGAAGATAATAGTTTGAAAGAAATTCTGATGTTTACGAATTTTTATTTCAACATATTATGTAATTGTTTTGTTTATTACAACGTTATTTGCATCGGTCATTATTTGAGATTTCAAACTAAACTGATGTTAAATTATATTGATATTAAACGTAACTTAAAATAACAATTTTAAACAGGTGCGATCGACTGTGGTTTAATCAGATATTTTCCTTCGTTTATCGATCCTGCTAATTCAGTTTGGAAGGTAGATATAGCTGACTAGGTACTCCCGGCACTAGGCTGAAGATTCGAAGATGGAGAATTTATTAAAATATATAATTTCCTAATTTTAGATTATTAAACTTCTCGATTTACTAATAAATTATTTTTTAATTTAAAATTTTTTAATTTTTTCTGCAACTGGGACAGTTTATGAATGAATTCGACAAGCGGTTCATCGACATTATTGATATACTTTAACTTTGCAGCAAATAATGACCATATGACCGGTTTTGCTCTACATTAAGGTGTCTCTATTAAACCATAGGAAATAATAAACCCATACAAATTTATATAAAGAAATCAATTTACCATATTTGTAGACGAGACTTAAGATACTCAGCTATAACAATTTATAAAAAAACTTTTGATAATAGTTTGATTCTTTCTGTGTCATTTAACTTTGCCTTCCAGATCTTGTATTGAATCTTTGATAATTCAAATGGTATGTCTTCTAAAGAAGATGTTGAATTGGTGTAGAATAATACTCAGATGTTTTATTTCAGACTTATTGACTGGAAATAATCGCTAATGTAAGATCAGGTTCATTGACAAAGCCATCATTGTCATTGTCATCCAAAGCAAACAATTAACAAATAAAACTTTGTGTTTTGTTATTTTTTTTAATTCGACAGATAACAAAATATATTAATTAGATAATTCTCCATGCCCCATCACAGCGTGGCTCCATGCTCGTTTTAACTTGGTGATAACTGTTGACCAGGGTGATGATGATGATACCTTTGACGATGATGATCACGGCTATAAAACAATGGATGTAACATTGATAACGACGACGACGATGACGATGTCTAAGACAATGATGATCTTGATAACGGCTAGAGTAGTGGTTTCGTTCCTCCGCGGTTGTCCTCACTGCACAGGTAAACAACGAGGAGACAGTCAAAGCAGACCCTCACAACCTCCTTGCAACATTCCAACTCGTCCATCTTCGCATTCAACCTGCTGTCTTTTATGAACTTCTCCCAGCATCTTGATAAATAAAGATAGCTAAATTTTTTCAGCTATAAGAAATTTTAGACAGAAATGTTATTTAATTAATTTGACTAAAATTGTGAAGTTTATAAATAATGACGTGTTGTCAGTATTAATAATAATAATAGTAATAATAATAATAAAACTACCATAACAATACTATTAGTAGTAATGCCTATTATTAATTTGGCTATAATCGTTAAAACTAATTAACCAATTAAATACCGGTTGCTATGGAAACTCTCCCAGAGATTCCTCCCCATTCTGTTGAAAAAACGAGAAGAAATCCTGAAGACATTTGTTCTTCTTGGTTCTGAGATGTTCGTGCTGGTCATGACTTGATCCAAACTTTTCATTGCCATCTCTATTACCTGAGGAAGTAATAATAATTATTATGATAGTGATGACAGCAATAATAATTAAGTAATAAGCCATTATTACATGGATTATATATTAAACAATGTGACATCTTGAGGTATTGACTTATAAAACTTTTAATTTTTGTAATAATGTTAATAACATATACTATATTTTACACACTAATAACGATAATAATATTAATAATAACAGTAATGTTAATAGTGATGTTATTAAAAGCAGTAATGATAATAACATCGTTAATAACAAATAAAAACTTTGCTCTCTTTTATAATTTTCGCCAGCAAGGGAAATTTTATTATCAGGAAGCGTTTCTTTGAGGATATTTTTTTAATCGCAGGAGTTGAGGATGTGGCACTTGTGATTCATTTTTGCTCATCCTTTGAGAATAAATACCAAAATAATAATAACAATAGTAATATAAACTAAGTGATATATTTTTCTCTTTTAAAACCCATTTCATGCCCCAGGGAACTGAGAAGTTCCTGACACATCGATGAAATGTTGAGAATCCAAGAACGATATGCAAAGAAATTACCGGAAGCTATTTTTAGAGAATCGTGATGATGGCGACTACGATGATGATGACGACGGCGATGATGACGATGATTATGATTGCGATGGCGATTGGCTAAAAAGGTTGCATTCCTGCATAGGGAATAGTCGGGCACATCCTATTCGTAGGGCACTCAAACGATCAAATAAATGTAAATAAAATACAAATGATCTTCATTAACATTTGATGATGATTACGAAAATAACGAATTACAAAACTACGTGAACTACGAACGTTGTTCTGCCTTCTTCCCGCCAATTTTTCAAACCAAAAACGACGAATTTCCTTTTCATAGAATTCCCAATTTTTTCGCATCTACAAAAAAAATTCTATAATCTATTAATAACAAAAATTTATTTTACAAAATAATATCCAAGTAAAAGATTGCTTATTCAATCAAAAATTGTTTAAAAACGAACATTTTTGATGATTAAAAGAAAATTCGTTGTCTTGAAAAGAAATATTATTTTATTGAAAAACTCACAAATACCGAAAAAATATTCAAACAAATATTGCTTGGCAATATAATTACTCTTAAGGTGGCAATTATTTGTATGCAGTAATGTATCTGCTGAATAAATTTTTTATATTTAATTATCGAAATTCATGGAAATGACTTGCAAGAAATATAAATTAAAGCCAAATACATGAATAATTAAGGGAATTAAGGGAATAAATGGTTGACATCTTCCTGCAACTCCACTTGAACTCAATGAACTTGGTAACCTCTTCCAATTGCTTTTTGGATTGAACTTCATTTGATCCTGGAATTGAAACTTTGAAGTTTCTCAGGTGTTTCAGAAGATAACGCAGGTGTTCGTCACTCACTTCAACCTTGAGTTTGAGAGATCAGTAAGTATAATTATGTTACAATTATTAATTTCATTTATTATTATTATATTTTCATTAAGTTAATTGGTTATTGTTAATCAAAAACACAGATTAGTTTAACTTTTTACGCTTTTAATTTTCCTGAAATTTTTACTCCAATAAAATTATGTAAAGTATTAAAAACAATGCTAAAAAATTAAAATTATATACACTAAAAGTTGTACTATTATTCAATTTTGCATCTACCCTTTTTTTTTACAATTTCTGTCCATGGAAGATCATTGCCTTTAGTGCCAGATTCGGCTGCCATGACAGATGTAGAGTCGACTATTACTAGTAAGCTCTTTACTTTCTCTTCCAGCCTTGAGACTTTGTTTTCCACCAGATCTTCTCCTACTTTACTGCTTTCTATAGACTTCAACTTTTTTTCGAGCAACTCAACTTTTTGTCTGTGTTCATTATTGATGCCGGTGAGTTCAAGTCTTTCGCCGACGTCTTTCATGAACTGTTTTATTCGCACGCAGTTCTTGCAAATTTGGTTTGGATTCAAACCCTCGACACATCCATATTTTCGCATTTATCGCATTATTTGGAGTCTTTAATACTTCTCGTAGTCATTTTAGCGAAACTTCCACTAGAGATATTCAGAATTACATTTCCAGCCATTAAAATACGTTTTCTTGGATGATTTTTACTAATTAATTATTAACTAATACATTTGTGTAGCATACTTACAGCTACAATTAAATTAGTTCACATATTAAAAAAAACCTTTTTTAAATAAATACAATAATAATAATAAAAATAAAATTGTCATAATAATAAATGTCCTTGTTGTCTAATACTAACCATTTCGACTAATAATAATAACAATACATTGACGTATAAACCTGCAACTGTTTCCAGCACAGATGCCATTTATTTCATAAATAACTGGGAATTGTGTTTACTAAGTTCAAAGGTCATCAAATTGACCCTTCCAGGTCAACAACCATTTAACATACCAATTTGGTTGCCCCTTCTGCTTTCTTCTTCTGGCTTTCTCTCAGCTTCAGTTTTATCTGCATGATTATTACATTATTACTAAAATATTGCTTAATTAACTTTAATTTCATCAACTTAGATGAAGCCTAGATGGCGCTGTGGAATATAATTTAGAAAATGTTTTATTAATGTCCGTTTCATATCTAGATGATTAGGACGGTGTTCCCGCAGCGGGGTTAAAAAAAGGAATAGATGTTCTATGAAAACTGTGTTTTTACATCCTCTCAACGGTGCAGATTGACAAGTAAATTAGTTTTAATAAACTTTCGCTTTACCTGCTCAGTAACAATAAATATTTGTATCTATAGTTGTATAATTGTATCCTCCCTCAACTAAAACTGGAAGTTGTGGCGCATCTGGCATCCAAGGATTAAGCAATGATGGAGAGCCATCTATAGACACTTTCAGCAAATATTTAATACCAGATTCGACGACCTTAATAATAACAATATTCACATAACACCAACTTCATAAAAGAATTATTTGTTAGTGAATTCAATTTTTAAATTTGATTTCCTATTTGGTTAACGATTATTTCAATGAAACTGTTTTTTAAGGCCACTACTATTAATACTATTAATACTATTATATTTTTTATGTTTATTTTCTCATACAAACAAATGTTTAAACTCGATCATAGACGATATAAAAAAAAAAACTAAACAAATATTTAAAGTCCCCATTCTGGTTCTGAGAGAACCCCGGGATGTAATGCGCAAACCATAGCACCATCAACACTTAGAAAAACAATCCGTACAATACCTAATAAATGTATTATTGTTTATTATTATTATTATTATTATTATTATTATTATTATTATTATTATTATTATTATTATTATTATTATTATTATTATTATTATTATTATTATTATTATTATTATTATTATTATTATTATTATTATTATTATATTATTATTAATTATTATTATTATTATTATTATTATTATTATTATTAGTAGTAGTAGTATTAGTATTATTATTATTATTATTATTATTATTATTATTATTATTATTATTATTATTATTATTATTATTATTATTATTATTATTATTATATTATTATTATTATTATTATTATTATTATTATTATTATTATTAGTATTAGTATTATTATTATTATTATTATTCTTATTCTTATTATTATTGTTATTATTATTCTTATTATTATTGTTATTATTATTGTTATTTTAATTTTTATTGTTATTGTTATTGTTATTGTTGTTGTTATTGTTATTGTTATTGTTATTGTTATTGTTATTGTTATTGTTATTGTTATTGTTATTGTTATTGTTATTGTTATTGTTATTGTTATTGTTATTGTTATTGTTATTGTTATTATTAATTATTATTATTGCAACCTGCATTTCCAGGAAGCGACTCTGCTTCGAAAAAAGTTCAAGGTCTTTGGGTGGCCTTGACTCTTCCCATTTTGAAAAAATCGTTATCAAGATGTCCATCCATAGTCGCCTGAAGTTTTCGTTCTTTTTTGAAGGACAAATTAACTTCAGGTTGTTGATTTCAAGGCTTGGATCATCATCATCATCGTCTCCGTTGATTGGCTGAAGAATATCTTCCTGGAATTAATAAAGGTTAATGCTGAGAAATATACAGGTAGACACGAGCATGTATGATACATAATTTGAAATTTATTTGGTTTGATTTTATTTAAAACTGTATTAAATTAATAAATTATTCGTTATAATTTAATTTCTAGTGATTTGCTTAAATAAACTCTTACATAGCTATTAATGTTTATTTTATTAAGTATTTAATATTATTAATTTACCAAACAAATTTAATTATTTAGAAGTTTGGTTTGTTTAAATTTTCAGGTATTCCGTTCATTTCAAACAAATATATACATGAATATATACTCTTATACATAAAAACAGCAATAATTGTGCCTTGAATTTTTTAACAATAATTTTTGCAGTTTGAACTCAGAGAATGAATTATCACGATTTCTAATATTAATCTTTACCAAGAATGGATTTAACTTGTGATTAATCCTATTCCAAATTCAATTTTTTTTACATATATTAACCACCTCAATAGCGTCCTCAATGTCATCATCCTGATAATCACCAATCATATTGGAATTGAAAAGGTTTCAAACAAATATGCAAATGTGACTAATTTGATTCAATACCGCAAGTTTTTGTAATTTTTGTCTTTTTGAATTCCCCGTGGAGCTTTCTGATTTCACGAATGTTTGACCATTTTTGTGGCAGGGAGATGCTTCCTTCTTTGCGATGCTGGATGAGAAAAATTAAGAAATTAACAATTATCTGACGAGTTTACTTTTTATTTGAATTAATTAGTTGAAAGTATAATTGACTGCTTTTAATATTTCAGTAGGACTAGAGTGTCAACTAGCAAATGAAGTGAAGGAAAAAAATAATCTAAATATTAAGTTAGCTACTGGTTCATTAATTTAGATCAATGAACTTTAAGTCGCATATCTATTAAGCATTATCTACGTAATCATTATCATTTATCATTTAAGTAAGTTCGGCGTAATGTGAGGTTGAAAAAGTAAAATTTCTACGATAAATTGGTGATTATAATTATGTCATAAAATGTACATGTATTTGAAATTTATAAAACTTTTCAAGACATTGAACAGGTTAACTAACCCGCATTTGATTAATTGGAACAGACTGAGGATGAGGCCTCCTTTCACGTGGAGGTCAACATCGTCCTCGACCTTCAGGTTTGGTGATTGTTTGACCTGATATATAAGTAAATACTGAAATAACAAATTATTCTATGAAATAAAAATTTAATTTGCAAAATAAGTTATTGAAAGTAATATTCAAAAATTCACAATTAAATAACTTGTATTGGACATTAATGTCTTATCTTACTTAAATTACACTAAACAATGAATTTCACATTTTAAATTACTCTTTAAACATCAAAATATTTCTAGTTCCAAAATCGACAATAACAACTCACAGCCACAAGCCACATCATTTGGTTGGCATCGAGAAGCAAGTCAAATGCCAGGAGTTCAAAGCAAACAGAAGCTTCTCCATTGACTCGACGAGGACGACAAACATCGTAACATTCTGCTGCCCTGGGAAGGCAGAGAAGGATTGTCTTGATGACCACATTTTCCAGGTTCACCCAAAAGTTTTTCCAGTTGAACTTCCTGCTGGATAAGAGTTTGGACAATCCGTCTGCCGTAAATTTGTGCTTTTGCGATTTCCCGGGAACGTGCCTGTTTGTCTTTGAGAAATAAAGTAATGACGATAAGAATAATAATAAAAACATTTGCATTAGAAATGAAAAAAATTTGGCTGGGACAATTTTACCACGTGTTATCAATAAATGCTTGCAAGTAAGAATAAAATCTGTAAATCTTTTAAACTTAAAATTATTGTAAGCTGCTAAAGTCCATGTTCACACCGATTTAAACAATATTATAATTCAATTCAATCAATAATTAATTAATACTCAATTAGTAATTTAATTTAACTAAGTTAAATAACATCAGCAGCTAAAACCTAAAAACAAACTTTCAGCTCCTACTCACTTTGACCTCTTCAGTATCAAGGGAGGCCAAAATATCCTTAAAAAGAAATATTCTGATTGGACTGAGGCTCGTAACGATGGCATAACTTCTGATCCTAAGTCCTCGACCTTCTACGCTGAGCGGTTCGATGTGTTCTTGTAAAAGCATCCTTTCTGACCAGTCGTGTCCTTCCCTGTTCAACTCTTCTGAAGAAAAGACTCTAAAACTGAAAAGAGTATGCAGGGTTAGAATGATGATTATGTACAAACAAAAAAATGTTATTCTTAGCATATTAAGATGATGATAAGGTTAATAACACGTTTAAATAATACCTTTAATTACATTAACCTTTTACATCCCAAACCTATATAAAAATGCTGCAGACACATGAAAGTAATTAGAATATGTCAATGCCGTATATATTGAAATAAAAATTTGTTATTTGAAATTTTTTAAAAACGTGTCATTTGTTGTGACTGTTCCACAAGTGGAAAGTTTGGAGCTAAAAGGTTTTAATGCGATGACGTCGCCAATTAGCACAGTATTTAATTGTACTTACGGCCTTTTTTTAGGCGGAATTGATCGAGAAATGAGTGATATTTTCCTCTTCTCTGCCAACAGTTTTCTACTAAATCTTTCCAAATCTTTCCTCTGATCAGGCCACAACCAGCTCAGCGGATGAAATGAATAATCATGGGGATAGAATTCGGACATCCTGAAAAATGGTAGAATTTCATGAGAATGGTAAAATGATTTATTTTATTTTTATTTTATTATTTAATTATTTCAACCAAAACGAGGGTCACAAGTGACCGCTGTCACAAATTGGTGTCAGATAATCTGTATATATTATGCTGCAACAAAATCTCGTCCTCAAAGTAATTATTACAAACGATTTATAAATATTTTACTTTATAAGCAGCTAATTAATTGAGACTACATTCGTCAATAATTTATAATTTGGTTAACATAGTACTGTTCATACAAACCTTGTAAGTTTCTTTGCCAGCAAGTGCTTCTTCGTGATGTCCTCCATGGCTGGAAAGTGATTGATCCTCTGACTGGGACTCAGTTGAGAGATCAACTCCATGGAAACGTAATCATCTATCCAGATCAAGTTGCTTCTAAGATAATACATTCAAATTACATCTAATTATTTGAACTTACAATTCATTTTCAGCAACATGCTGGTTGTTGTTTAAATTAGTAAACTATCTAACGAATATATTGTTTTTTATTAAGTAGCTTCGTTTGATATGTAATGCGCTTTGTAATGAGAATTCGTTAAGAGCAGAACTTACAAATGCAACCAAGTTTGACAAAGAATGAAATGCAAAAATACCTTGCATCAAAATCTCTGACGATGGTAAAATTCAACTGCAATGCTATTCTTCTAACTGCGATGAGATAATATTTTGTTAGCATTTTAATGCTTTAATACTTAATACATAGTACGTATTATTAATATATCACGTTTACTTGGTTACTAATACGCAAGAAAGGTGTTTTTAAAACAGCCAAATGAAACCATGGATAAATTGAAATTCATCTGATTACCTATTTCATATTTAGACTGAGAAAGATCGGCCTTTATTTTGAAATTCACGTCCTGATCAAGAATGGTAGAAGATTTAGCGGTTGCGCCAATTTTCTCCCGCTCTTTTGAATGCAATTCGCGTTTTTTGAGATCGTCCCTGTGCAATTCCTCATCCCTCCAACTCACAGATTTGCTCCTTCTGCGTTTCGTTACATTGTCTGGTGATTCAGGAAGTGAGTCAACATCTGAAAATGCCGTGGAGATTTTGAGTGACGTTCTGTCGTGGCTTCGGTCGACTGATTCATGGGAATGGTTTGGTTGAAAAGTGGTTTTAAATCTTTCGGTTGGGTTAATTTGAGAGGGCAGCTTATTCGAGCGAAAAAATTTCGAAGATTCAAAAGAAGTTTCATCGGAGAAAATCGAGTTCCTTTTCATTGTCAAAATCTGGGTTTAGCTTTTCCTGAATTTCTCTGAGCTTTTAATTGAAAACGTACATTTCTCTTGGAAGTCAAAATTTTCATCAAGTCAAGTCATTTGTTGCTGGTAGGATGTTAAACAAACACCTTTTTTGCTTTAATTAAATTGGTGGCTACTAAAATTTGTTAGTGGTGGAATGATATAAATTCACTGTTTTTCCTCAACTCGTCACAATTTCAAATATTACCAGCAGTGTGTTTACCTTAGGCTATGCATCACTATGGTAACAACTACAGGTAAACGTATATATGTTAAATAATTTTCATAACATGAATAATTTGAATTATTTTTTGCTATTTTTTTGTTTACAACTTTGTTCAAGTTTACAGTTGATACAAAATCAATTTATAGTTAAGATACTTCAAATTACTAGAAACAAAATGATTTTAAATTTTTGTCAATTATAATGTACATTTGACATTTGAAAATGAAAAACAATAAATTATTGTAAACTTCACTAGTTCCACAAAAAGAAAATATTACGAAATAAATAGGTAAAAATAAAACACATATTTAAATTTATTTAGATTACAATATCTATCTAAATATCTTTCACACAAGGGCTTTCATTTATTTATTTATTTGATTATAGTCCGTTGCATAACTCAGATGATTTGGACTTAAACACAAGGGCTTTCGCGTTCATGCATTAATATCTGTCCCGGAAGTGGGAGGAGTCGCAAAGAGGGAGGAGCTATATTCCGTAAACAAATTTTGAGAAATGTCGAGCTGCCAGCGTCTTCACAGCTAACTAAATATCTGCGCACTTCCATGACTGGAGTAATCGCAGTTTAATATCTATACAGACATTCCTTAGTAAACAAAGATAAACCACGCCCCCCTATTATAATAATAAATTATGTATATGTTGAAATAAAACAAAACAAATTATTTCAACACAAAACGTTGTTTAATTATTAAAAAATTAGTGAAAATTTATAATATATATGTATTTAGAATATCTGTGTCACTTAAGATAGTTACACATAATGAATGTCGCTTTTGTTAAACATTCAAAATGCTATTCCAAAATTAAATTTAATTTACTTTTAACCGTATATATATAAATATTTTAATTTGACAAAATTGTTTCAAATTATAAATATATTTTATATGCTCCCAATATCAATATGTACTCGGAGAGGTATAAAGAGATTTTTAACCGGGCTAATTAATGAACATTAACAAAAGACAAATAACACACAAAAACAGGTTATTTAAACTACACATATAAATGATGCAAGTGTTGAAATAATATTCAGCGTCTATAGCCCACCAATATCCATATTGAGAGCTAAAAATAGATTCTGAATATCAAGACTCTTTAAGCCATACAGATAATGAGGCTAGCTAGTCAAGCGTTGAACCAATATTATAATGAGTGCCTCTTTCCATATAGCCCACCAATATCCATATTGAGAGCTAAAAATAGATTCTGAATATCAAGACTCTTTACGCTATACAAATAATGAGGCTAGTGTAATATTAATATTATAATGAGCGTCCTTTTCCCTAGCCCACCAATATCTATATTGAGAGCTAAAAATAGATTCTGAATATCAAGACTCTTTACGCTATACAAATAATGAAGCTAGTGTAATATTAATATTATAATGAGCGGTCCTTTTCCATAGCCAACCAATATCCATATTGAGAGCTAAAAATAGATTCTGAATATCAAGACTCTTTAAGCCATATAGATAATGAGGTTAGTTTGACAAGCTATGAACCAATATTATAATGAGTGCCTCTTTCCTATAGCCCACCAATATCCATATGGCGAGCTAAAAATAGATTCTGAATATCAAGACTCTTTAAGCCATATAGATAATGAGGCTAGCTTGTCAAGCGTTGAACCAATATTATAATGAGTGCCTCTTTCCTATAGCCCACCAATATCCATATTGAGAGCTAAAAATAGATTCTGAATATCAAGACTCTTTACGCTATACAGATAATGAGGCTAGCTTGAACCAATATTGTAAGTCTAAGGTTTACTTCTGAAGAAATTTAATTTATCTTTCTCACAATACTAATCTATTTGTCATCAGACACTTATTTTTCAAGTTATTTGCGCTTAACAGCTTTGATTCAAATTCGTTTTGTTTTTATGCTACAAACTTGACAGCAGGGTTGTGTTGTTACTATACTAATCATTTTGACAGGAATTATATCCCTTGGGCTACAACGTATATTTTTTTGTTTCTTGTTCAGAATTTTTAAATAAACGAATTCAAACAACTAAAAACAATACAAAAATCTTCGGTGAATTAACAAAAGACAAATAAAAATTACATTATTGGTTACAAATTTTAATGAACTGCAACAATTGGATTCTTGAAACAAAAATAATTGCTTATTCATTGAAGTAAGTTCTTAGGAAATGTTTGGGTTGGCAAAAAATGCCGTCGACCGTAAAATAGCGGACGTTTGCGGAGGAAGGCGATGGGAGACAAAATCTGCAATTTTTACGGACGTCTTTTATAGACGCCTCCTGCAATATACCGATGATAACTTTCCACGTATATATAAAATCCTTTGTATAAAGTTATAAGCAGACATTGTTTTTATAAGCTCTTAGTTATGCAATGGACTTTCATCAAATAAATAAATATGAGCGCTGCATGCTGATTGGCTCTCGCTACAACCGCTCCGACAACTTGTTATTTGGTTACTCTAACATGGCTCTTTGTAAATGGTTTTTTATATGAAACCATTTAAAATGTCTAATGACGTCATTTTGGAGATGACTAGGACCAGGGACGTTGTCCCCCGACTTTAGACTAGATGGAAAAAACATCATCTTGTCATGATTTATGAGGGTTTGGCCTCGTGACTTTTGGCTAGAAGCAAATAAAGGTCTCCTCAGTTGTGCGAGGGTTTGTCCGCTAAAAAAGCTGAAATGACTAGGATGTGTTGTTGCAAATTCCAATAGTAATGAAAATAACAGTAATAATGAGTAACATCATCCACAAGAATGGATGTGTTCATTTCTTTCTGATTTGATCTGTCATTCATCAACTAGTCATTTAATTGCTTTGACCATACCTCCTTTAATGAATAGGTTGTTCAAGGCTGATATTTTTTTTGTCGGTTGAATAATACTAGTTATTATTTACATCGTTTTAATAATTTTTTGTTTTGTAGTTAATAATAATATATTGCATCAACTAACGATTTTGAGTTTAGGCTACGATTCCTTTTTAATTATGCGGAACGAATAAACGCATTTCAAAGAAATCTTGGAAAAAGTAGGTTTGCTGTCACGGAAAGCTTTTCTTGTTTTAAAGTCTTTTATGTTAAAAATAATGTATACAATAAACTATATAAAATGTTGAAATTTAGCTTTTAACCAATAATAACCCAGTTATTTCGGTATTTATTAGAATTAATAAAAAAAATAATAATTAGTAATTAATAATTAATGTTTTATTAGATTCTATTAGTCTACGTTATGTTTTAAAAATTTTATTATTTTTATTATACACCAGATTATGAAAAATGTCACTAGGATTTACATTACCCACTAGTAGATTTGGAATCTCAGGTCGTGCATGTTTCTCGATTGACTACTTTATGGTGAATATCTCTCAAACTAATTTGAATTGGAAGGTCAAACTTCAGATTATGGAAGAAAACTTCATTTTCTAACATGCTTAAAAGAATGGGTTCTCTAAAATTGGTTGAAGTCGAGATTTTAGGCACTTGTATGTTCTGCAGAACATTTATAATATCTTTCTTAATATAACGTTCAAACGTTTTTTTCTATGATTATAATGTTAGTTAGATTGTAATTACCTATACTTTTATAAAGTGATTCTTAAACGAAAATGAATGTTTGTTTTAAACACGTTTTTATTAATATCTTGCTAAATATATGTAGTTAGAAATTCAACTTCAGACATGTTTGTCTCCAAGTCATGGGTGATATTTAATTTTAGTACTTGTACTTTAGAATGTATTATTGAAAGGATTTGAATGCAATTTTACCCTAATATATTCATTTCAATATTGTTCACTTTTAAACACACTATACTTTCTATCGCCTATTGATTAGATAAGCTAAACGTAATCGATCTGACAAGAAAGATTTAAAGATATACATTTAATTCTTAGCACGGAATATATGCATTAAAAAATAAAACCTTGGTCTAATCGTAAGTAGACCTTAGGACAAGGGGTCATTCAAAAAAGCTCGCAAGTGGGGGGGCTTCAAAAGCATACTAAGAATACTGAGAGGGGAGGGCAATTGCTTTTTGCGAAATAAAAACGAAATAATTTATTTTTTTATTGATTTTATCTTTATTTCTTAAATATAATTTTATTGATAATTTTGGGACCGTCCATAAAATATGTCACGCTCGAGGGGGAGGGGGTAAACCTCTATGTAACGTGACACAAATTAAAAATTAAAGTTAAGGTTTTTTGAGGACATCTTTTGTTGACGACCCCCAATGAAAAAAGCGTCCTCAAATTCAAATTTTGTGTTTCCCTGCGCCCCAATAGAGATCTGCCGTCATAACTCTGCTCATTGTAATATTAATTCAACATTAGCCACATTATCTGTATAGCGTAAAGAGTCTTGATATTCAGAATCTATTTATAGCTCTCAATATGGATATTGGTGAGCAATAGGAAAGAGGCACTCATTATAATATTGGTTCAATGCTTGACAAGCTAGCCTCATTATCTATATGGCTTAAAGAGTCTTGATATTCAGAATCTATTTTTAGCTCTCAATATGGATATTGGTGGGCTATAGGAAAGAGGCACTCATTATAATATTGGTTCAACGCTTGACAAGCTAGCCTCATTATCTATATGGCTTAAAGAGTCTTGATATTCAGAATCTATTTTTAGCTCGCCATATGGATATTGGTGGGCTATAGGAAAGAGGCACTCATTATAATATTGGTTCATAGCTTGTCAAACTAACCTCATTATCTATATGGCTTAAAGAGTCTTGATATTCAGAATCTATTTTTAGCTCTCAATATGGATATTGGTGGGCTATGGAAAAGGACCGCTCATTATAATATTAATATTACACTAGCCTCATTATCTGTATGGCTTAAAGAGTCTTGATATTCAGAATCTATTTTTAGCTCTCAATATGGATATTGGTGGGCTATATGGAAAGAGGCACTCATTATAATATTGGTTCAACGCTTGACAAGCTAGCCTCATTGTCTATATGGCTTAAAGAGTCTTGATATTCAGAATCTATTTTTAGCTCTTAATATAGATATTGGTGGGCTAGGGAAAAGGGATGCTCATTATAATATTAATATTACACTAGCCTCATTATTTGTATAGCGTAAAGAGTCTTGATATTCAGAATCTATTTTTAGCTCTCAATATGGATATTGGTGGGCTATAGGAAAGAGGCACTCATTATAATATTGGTTCAACGCTTAACAAGCTAGCCTCATTATCTATATGGCTTAAAGAGTCTTGATATTCAGAATCTATTTTTAGCTCTCAATATGGATATTGATGGGCTATAGACGCTCAACATTATTTCAACACTTGCGTCATTTATATGTGTAGTTTAAATAACCTGTTTTTGTGTGTTATTTGTCTTTTGTTAATGTTCATTAATTAGCCCGGTTTAAAATCCCTTTATAGCTCTCCGAGTACATATTGATATTGGGAGCATATAAAATATATTTATAATTTGAAACAATTTTGTCAAATTAAATATTTATATATATATACGGTTAAAAGTATATTAAATTTAATTTTGGAATAGCATTTTGAATGTTTTACAAAAGCGACATTCATTATGTGTAACTACCTTAAATAGGACAGATATTTTAAATACATATATATTATAAATGTTCCTTAATTTAAAAAAAAATTAAACAACGTTTTGTTTTGAAATTATTTGTTTTATTTTATTTCAACATATACATAATTTATTATTATAATAGGGGAGGCGTGGTTTATCTTTGTTTACTAAGGAATGTCTGTATAGATATTAAACTGCGATTACTCCAGTACTTCCATGCTTATTTTGTAAACAAAAGAGGTGACTTAGGTTTGTTTTCGGAGAGAAGAGTCTTGGTCGAATATTACTGAATAGTTATTTGTACTTCAGACTAAGTAAATTAAAGTTGTTCAATATAGAATCACCCAAATATTGGCGCTAAGATTTCCATCTGCAATTGTTAAAGTCTGAGGAAATAATAGTCATAATGCCATCAGTTCAGTTCATGCTCTTTGACCCATTATGCAAATTTCCCTGCTTAAAGTTTACTAAAGAACTAGCTGGTTACCCGGCTTTGCCCGGTAGCATATTTACAAACCCGCGTCTATAAAGGCGCCGGGCTAATTAATATTCATCTATTAGCTAATATTGGCGCTGCGATTGGACAGATTTTCCTAAAATGGGTCACATATATCGTTTTAACTTCATAAAATATAAATTTGATTAAAGTGACCATTGCTTTAGTTAATTTTAATAAAAAATTCGACATTATTTTTTTGACCCATACTGTATCCGAAAACTAGATTTTGCCTGCAATGTATCTGTAATAGTGGAGAGTTTAAATAGTTCAAATAGTTTTAGTTTAAATAATTGTAATTGTAACTTATTTTATATAGCGCCATATGCATAACGTCAGAGGCGCTTTTTGTAACCATTTATAAAGCGCTCCTTCCCAAGGGCGCTGGAGGCAGACTGGGTTTCGAACATGACACATACGCCGTATGCAGGCAAGTAATCCGTTCGGCTAACCTGCCCGCATCCGCCCAGTTAATGCCTTCTCTTATTGTCCTCCTTTAACCATCTCTGCAGCAGTAGCTTATAATGCAGTAAAATGTTTTACAAAATCCTTTTCTGATAGGGATTTGGCTATTTTCTGATATCAGGAAAACAACAAAATTCTCTAAATACTACAAATTTACTTACATTCAGATACAGCATTATTTGCCTTGAAACACCTTTGTTATGATTAGAAATTCATCGGTTCCATGACATTGAGCTTTGGAACTTTGACAAATACAGAAAGCAACCTAATACAATTGTTACTTTTTAAACCCAAAATCAACATAATACGACCATAAACTATATGAATTTATAAACAAATCCTAAATGATACATCAATATTTGAATAACACATAAATTGTCTGGAAACAATTGCTTCACTGCACTCCTTTGAGTCTGAGATCCATCAGGCATGGAGTGGGAGTTCCAAAAATGATAGAATTGTTTAATGATACTCAATGCTTCACGTATATCAGCGCTTGTTTCATTAGCAACACAAACAGTGCCACCGTGCACTGATTGCTGTTTGTCCCAACACACAACAGAAATAGAAATAGGGAAAATGCATGCCTGGAAGTTCTATAAGAAGCATGTGTAGTTCCCATGACTACAAAAGTATTAGTTAAAAGTTATTAAATGAGAGAACATGAAAAAATCTTCAAAGACTTTGTAAAGAAAGAGAGATATTTAAGAAAGTGAAAATATCCATGAATTTATTCCAACTGAATAGCAATGGGTGCTCTTGAAATCATTATGTCATAAACAATGTTAATAATAATTCACTAATTTCCTAAATTATACATTATAAGTTAAATTACAGACATCACTTTTTGTGACAGTACATAGCTCCTCCCTTCTTGCGACTCCTCCCATTTCCGAAACAGATATTAGGGGCTTTAAGCTTTTTTTTTAAGTTTTGTTCTAATCATCTAGTTATGAAATGGACGTTGTCCATAAAGAACCAACCAATCAACCCTCCAGCGCCGTTCATGCCTAGTGCAATGCCCGAGCATCTTGTCCCTTGTGAGTATGCTTGTTCTCATAGAGACCAGATATTAAAATGCTTTTCTTTAACTTTATAAAACGTAACTATTAAATAAATAATGTAAATTAAAATAATTCATTTAAATTTTGTATTTTAATATAAATTAATAATAATGACAATGAAGCTGTCAAAGTTTGTATTTTTGGTTCGTACTTCTAATCACTTTTAAATTCATTGCGCTAGGCATAATAATAAGCAAAAGACGTGAGATTGGTTTGCAAGAGGTTAGATGGCACTTTTGTGGAAATGTTTTGAGGAAAATTTTGATAATAGCTTTTAAGTATCTTTGTGTAATACATTTGATATGCTTACTTTTATTAGTCTAGTTGTCGCAACCATTTTCAGGCGAACCGGTTGAAAAAAGCCATTGTTAAAATATACCTAGCCGGTTGAACTTCTCTCAACTTGAACTCCAAACTGAACACATCTAACTTAAATGTAAAATCACATAATAAATCAAGAAACCTGCTACTACTAAGTACTGATGAAAATGTTTTTCCCAATCACTTTGTATTAGATAATTGTGCTATATTTTTATGTTCTTCATAATAATGTACATTTGCGAAAAACCTAGTCATGTCAAATTTTTAAAATTTTGTAGACACCTCGCGACATATCGGTAAACTTTTAATTAAATATATATTTACTTTTAATCAGTACAGGCGGAACTAATTTTGTTGTTGGGGTGGAGCTACCTTACTTATTTTTCACCTCGTTAAGGCTGTGTGCAGCTCGGGCGGTTTTACTAAACAGGAGTTCTAAGTCATTATATATAGACCTCCATGCGCTGAGTACTAAAAACATGAATCAATTTGTCATAGGTTGAACTCTGTATATATAACCTATTTTAAAACAAAAAACATCTGATTAATCTCGAAACATTTAGCAATATTTTCATAGCTTATTCCAAAGATTAATTACTCTGGTGTTGAAGTAATTATTTTTCAGAGTACTCATTACTTTCCTATAAAGCTTACAACCATACCCTCCTGTGGAACTACATTTTTGTTCTCAAAGAAATGTTCAGGTCTTAAATTATCTCTTCCTGTTAAAATTTTAAATGTTTCTATGAGATCACCTTTATTTTTAATTTGTGAGCTTACATCTTAATCTCTTCTCATAACTCAAATTTCTTAGGCCCTTGATCATCCTTATTGCTCTTTGTTGCACCATTTCCAAAGTTTCAATATTTTTCTTCCAGTAGGGACTCCAAACTTATATGCAATATTCAAGATGGGATCTCACCAAAGCTTTGTAGAGCTTTCAACATGATGCTCTAGTCTAATACCCTGTTACTCTCTTAGCAATTTCTGTACATTTTGTTGTGTTATATTTTCCAACTTTTATGCATAATCACATAATCGGATTTCTTTCTTGTTCCAACTGATTTAGCACACCTCCCGCAAACTCATTCTACTAGCTTATTCTTGCTTCCCTTATGCATGACTGAGCACTTGCTCACATTGAATAGCATCTGCCTCTCCTGCGACCACTTGAATAATTTACTTAGATCAGTCTGGAATTCATCCGCATTCTCTTTCTTACTGACATTCCTGCTTACTTTTGTGTCATCGGAAAATTTTGATATTTTTGATGATATTCCATCGTCAAGAACATTTATGTAGACAAAAAAGTAAGGGCCCCGGTACACATCCTTGTGGAACACCACTCAGAACAGATCAGAGCACATTCCTCCCATTCCTTTTTGTCTTCTGTTGTGCAACCAATTTACAATCCATTTTAAAAGTCTACCACTTACATCATATGAAATAAGCTTTTTCTCTAATCAATGGTGTGGTACCTTATCAAATGCCTTTGATTTACATTCAGATGTGACAATATCATTTTGATGGCCAACAGCAGATTCTTGTAAGCGCTTATAATTATTTTTATAACATTCTTATTTAAATATTTGATTTTGCTAAATAAAATAGGAGGCTGAAAAGTTATTTTCTATTTCATAACAGGCAAAACCATGCTTCTTGACTTGGACAAAGACCTCGTGAATGTGAAGAAAGATCAACTTGTGCTAAAAAAAACTCCAACCAGTAGGTTATCATTTAACTGATTTAGCAGAAATTTTTTTGTTTACATATGATTGGTTTTTAGGTGAAAGAAAACGGCTCGATTTTGACTCATGATGCTTGAAGTGATTGATTTTTTCTGGTCAAATGATGAACAAAAAATTATTTATGTCTCTAATTTCAATGCAGAATCAGAGGATATTGCCACAGTATGGAGTTTATTTTTTATTAATTTTGTATCAGTTGATACATGTAACTACACTCCATTTTTAGAGTTTCTTATACAAAAGTCTCAGCAATTTAGGCCCGATTTATGAACTTGTGATATTTAATTCTTTCACCAAATCTAATGAAGAAACTTTGAATGTCTCTGACAGCAGGATTGCATATGGTAATAATTTGTTTAGACATTTTAATTGAATTTTGTATCCCACATGTTCTATACAAATCACATAATAACTGAAATTAAAAAATTTGTACAACATACTAGGTGATGAATCGTTCTGTGCTTTGGTGAAATTTTACTCAAAAAAATCTGCTAAACTTGCCCTTAATAGTGAGATAAAATTTAAAGGACAGAAGCTGAAGGTCTCTAAAATTTCATTTATCAATTAAATATAATTAATAATTCATATCATAAGTTTTTCAGTGTTTATAAAATTACTTTAATTATTTCAGCTTAAATACTCAAACAAAAAGAAAGCACATCTACCCAAGATTCTCTATTACAAGAAATGTTTTGAATTGGCCAATTATTATCTTGGTTTCAATGGGTGGTTGCTACAGGTTTTAGATGTCAGTGACACACCGTCATCGTGGTTTATTCTTGGATGAGTTTCACCATTTCAAGTTATGATGATTATCTGTAGCAACTGAGATCATTAAGAGCTTATTGTTATTGTTGAAATTATTGAGAGCCTTACTTGAGTTATAAGAATTACTGTTTTAAAACTAGACTGTACTTTTAGTATCCTTAAGTTGAAGTTGAGGATTATATTAAGATATTTAGCAAAATTGTATCTTGTCAAACATCCTTTTTTTTCTGTGGTAGTTATTTATATGTATAACTCTTGTCCTCAAAACAATCAGAAATTTGAAGTCAATTTTACAGGCTCTGCTTATTCATTAAACAAATTTGAATTATTGAAGCTTAAAGAGATCAAACAAACTTCGGGGGAAGACCCTCTGCCCATCGTGGCATTCAAATGTGTTGTCATCGTCAGCATTCCACAAGGATCCATCGAGAGCCAAGGACATGGACAAGCTTCTGAATCTTATCCAAAGGAAGGTTGTGCTAGTTATTTTGTGGCCTCTACATTTGCTGATTAAAATCAATTCTTTTGAGAGCTTAATCTATCCAAAGTGGATTTGAGGGTAGTAGTGACAATAATAAATAAAAAAAGTTATTAGAGTTCTTGTAAGTATCTTGAAGAATTTGAGAACATCATAGAAAACGCACCAAATGAAAGAACATTACAGAATATTGTTTTTACTCCAAAAATACCCAGATTTTCAAAGAAAACACATTCCAGTTTTGCAATTTCTAGGGATTGCAGTTTCTAATTAGTTGCTTTAGTCTTTTCAGTTTTAGTTTCTACAAAGTTTTGTAAATTTTTTAAACTTTTTTGTTTCTATATAGTTTTCATGTCATAATTGCAGTTTCCATTAGGTTTCAGTTTCAAAATTACATTAAAAAATCCACTCTTTTTTTCCAAATTTTATTAAAATTCAGTTTTTGCTTTACTCTAATTTCCAATAATTTTGACATACCACAAACAGAAAATATTCTCCCTACATAAGTCT
Organism: Whitmania pigra; assembly: GCA_021613335.1. Taxonomy (NCBI): domain Eukaryota; kingdom Metazoa; phylum Annelida; class Clitellata; order Hirudinida; family Haemopidae; genus Whitmania; species Whitmania pigra. Next base: position 3,702,811 of record JAJTWR010000251.1, on the reverse strand, counting down.
ATGGTGTTGCAAGAATGTCAAGAGTCATTTCTGCCAGTCGCCCTGTGTGACCTGGTTATCAATCCAGTATTTCAGAGCAGTCTTATTCAGTTTTAGTTTGAAGTCCCATAAGTAGCGGTCAGTGGCAAAGAAGTATACAAAGTCTTTGCTGTGCCACTAGAATCTACTAAAGCAGAGATATTCTTGAAATTTTTAAGAGAGGGTCCAGTTGGAATCAACGTTCCTTCTAATTTTTTTGGCATGCACAGAAAAAATATAGCATCTGTGCAGCACATGTTCATGTTTGTACACCTGAATTTTTTTAACATATACCAACCAAGATAACAACAAAATCTGTGTTATTTTTTCACGTCTTTCTTTAGCTACCAGTCTGAGTACACATTGTCCAGATCAATGTAACTTTACAGTCATTTTGAAGATAAATGTGAGCACTATATTAATACTTAGATATCTTAACAATCCAAAGCTTTACAAGTCAGTTGAGTCACAAGATATCACCACATTGATTCGTTTGTTAGTGAAACTTCGATACATGGAAATCAGCCATATTGTATATTTATGCATTATGCATATATATATACCTGATTTACTGTTATAAATTTGGGTTGGATTGTATTGCTCCATGTTACATGATTGTCAAGTTATGTTAAAGAACCTAGTGCTTAATTCACTTTCAGCTCCTGCAATGAAATACCAAATGTACCCCAGAGTCAGAAAAGAAGCCTACAAACTTGCTGTTGAGAATGCCTTCTCACAGATTCTGCTGGTCGTCCTTGACAATGGAAAAGTTCACGTGGAGCATTCCGGAGATCAGGAGAATTATGACAACAGTGAATTGCTGACTGTAAGTCATTTAGAAGAGGATAGGTGTATGGTTCAATATTTTGTTGTGTTGGTAAGCTATTTGAGATGTGCGTGAAGTTTTGCCTGGCATTTTTGATTTTGTTTAAGGCATCCCTGCATGTCATATTAGCAATGATAAGGATGTTTATTATGTGATTTTAATTGAATATTTGTTCTTCATTTAAGGTCAATGAAATTGCCGATTATCCTGAATCCGATGTCGAAGAATTTTTACCAATGGATGATGAATGACCCTGCAATCTTTTACAGACATTAATGCATTAGTTCCCTGAAGGGAGTACCTAGTTCTATCACCTATTTGGTTCTCAAGGCCTCTTCTGTAACATTAATTTAAAATAACTTTATTGAAATAATTCTTCATCTTGTGAACAGTCAAAAAAGATTTATTTACAATGTGATCCTAAAAGTTGTCTTCTATTGATTTGTTTTCCCCTACTTTTTGCAGGGGAACTTTGAGCGAAAAATAATTGAACGTTGTCGTTCTCATACTGATGTGACGTGTATAAGTTTCTGCAGACTCATGTTAGGCGAGTCGCTTTGTAGGAAAGGCTGCTTCTTGGTGCTTTTGAGTGAGCGATTGGTATCGTGGAAACAACAATGGGCCTCATTCTTCCTCTTCATGCCGGAGCTGTTTGCGACCCAGCCGTTGGACTGAGAAAATGTTTTCAAGTCTGCCATTTGGGAAACCCTGGTCGACGCTTCGTGGTTTGAAGGGCGCGTGTAGTGACGGGGTTCCTTGGAGTTGATGGTCCCTTGTTTTCTCCCGTTCACCCTGGAAGGACTGGTATCGTAGGTTTCGAACATGTTTGATATGTCTGCCTTTCCATTACTCTGCCTTTTCTGGGAGTAACCCTCTTGGTACTGCCAGAGAGGCTGGAAAGAATTGTCTACGCTACCTTGCCTTGTCGATCTCTCGGAGTGGGTATCGTCCGTCTCAGACAAGAGTGGTTTTATTAGGTTGAGATTGTTTGGTCGAACCGCGGTATTGAAGTAACTGGTAGAGGCATTGCTTAGCGACTTGTGGTTTAAACTTTCGGACTTCGAATACATAGGTAAGGGCTTCAAAGATTGCCTCTGGTCATACCAATTTTCCATCGGACTGGATATGTTTTCTGGAAGTTGAAGGATCCAAATGTTTCCGTCCGGACCCATGGACCACCTGCATTTTCCTGAACTTGTCGAATAGCTCTTGTTTAAACAAGACCTTTTAGAGCTGAACTTGTTTCTCTTCTCAGAAGTCAGAGGGGAAATCAGGCTTCCGGCTCTGTCTCTGACCTTAGGGGGAGAAGGGCGTCTGTTATCGTTAGGTAAAACTTGCACCAGAGTCAGTACTTCTTCGTTCGTTTCAGGTTGATAAAAGCGTAGATTTGATTGTTTCTGAGTGCAGCCCCCTTGAAGAACGGAATCAAAGCTGGTAGTTTTGTTACATGGAGTTATCTTGCTGATCCTCTGGATTTGTTTCATGCTCTGAACGCTGGAAGTCAGCGGCGTCCATCCATCTCCACCGATGAAGTTGTCCAAGTTCTCGCTGGTCAATGAATGGCCGAAAGAAAATTCCTTGAGTGACCGTCTTAAAAAAATTAGATTTTATCAAAAAAGGCCTTGTGCTCTTTGTATTTTATAACCAAATTCAGTGCCATTATCTTTCTCTATAACAGTCCGCATTATTTGCTTACCCTAGTTTAAAATAGAGCTAATTGGATTTAAAAAAAAAAATGAGGAGCGATGATGAGAACCATCAGCAACTGAAAGATAACCAATCTCACCTGTTGCTGTCGTTAGAATTGTCATCGGGGCCTAGTGGCTGACCAGCCTTCACATAATAGTCATCGCCATTTGATCTTTGACTGGCAGGCTGGTACTGATCCTTGCGCTTCCTTCTGGCTAGAGAAATTACCAGCAAAACGATAGCCAGCGCATAGACCAGGATAACACTGCATATGTAATAGGCAGCTCCTTTCGAGTCGTACGAAGTTCTAGGTTGGCTTAGAGTCGTTCGATTAGAGACTTCGGGTGAAGTCAGATGAGGTTGAGGGCTGGTGCCGAATATGCTGACATACTCTTGAGTCGTTGAGGAAAATAAGTATGATGACAAGCCACTGCTGTTTACTAAAGAATCTTCAAGTGTAGTCAGTCTTGATGGTGAGTGCCACGTGAAGTTAGACACGACAGTCAAAGTCAAGCCTCTGGTAGAATTAGTGACAGGAGCAGAGGTGGAGCGCTCAGTGCTCAAGTTCATAATTCAGATTTTATTGGATTTCATACTTCTAAGCATTAATGCTTTGTCGACAAATTCTAAACATCGAAGACAATGCAACGACCATCTATGCGCATCGATCATCCCCATTTTGGAAATGCTTTTCCCTCCCGAAAAAAAGAAGAGAGTATCCGAATGTTGTGCACTGCGATGGAATAAGACGGTGCCGTCGTCCCGGCGCGGGTTGCTCCAGCTGTGGGTGCTCGGTGCAGCTGAAAGCAATCCGGAAGGGAGCTGTTTTTGCTACCCAGCTTTTGAAATTCATATTTAGACACATACGCTACATGTCGCTCATAGTTTTTATCGCCCCACATTCACTTTCTTCGGTTTTAGCCGTAAATTATTGAAACTATGAGTGATTTTAATAAAAATTTAAATTACTAAATCGAAGCCAACAAGAAAACAGTCCTTATAAAAGCGTGAGGTTATAGAAACAAAAAAAAAACAGTTTCCATCCTGCCACATTGAACGGAGAACCACTGATTAATTATTTTTCGTCACAGCATCAAAATCGATTCCAACTTCAACTTCGTGTGTATCAGTTGCTCCAATAAACGTATCAGGTCCGTTAAGCATTTCTCCCAGCTCCTTTTCATGGCCGCAAAAATCCTCTGAAATAATCCACACGCACGACTAATGACCTCTTTAGAAGTCGTAAAAATAAAGTAAAACCAGCTCATCTCGAAAACCCACCGACGTGAACGACTTCCAGAAAAGTATTCCACAGAATTGGGGCATCCCCCATTTCTTTGAGCAGCTTCATGCAGTCGATCAAGTAAACTAGAACATCTACTGGTCTGTTCCACAGCAGTCCAATCAGCAAACACTGCAATGAGTTTCATATTCAGCATCATCTCAGTAATGAGTTTCGTATTCAGCATCATCTCAGTAATGAGTTTCGTATTCAGCATCATCTCAGTAATGAGTTTCGTATTCAACATCATCTCAGTAACGCTCAAAAACCTTCAACTCACCGGTGTTCAACTACTTAATTTATCAACGAACTATTTTTGCAAGTGAATAATTTGCCTGGAAAAGGTTGGAAAGCTGTTTGTCTGTTAGATACTCTTTGGCCTCTTCCCTAGCATGGCGTTCTAGTTTAAGCCAATATTGCAGCCTTAAATAAATCAGATAACGGCAATTAGTGGGCCGTCCGACGACCAGACGTTGCTCTAAACAATCCCGCCAAGTTTATAAACCTAAATTGACTCACGCGACGTCTACAAAGTTTCTCGAGCTCATTGCCGAGTTTATCGGACCCGCCATTCTTTGCAGACGCTTTCCTCCTACGTCACAGAGAGGCGAAAAGTGAATTCACGAATCGTGATTAAGAGCTTGACTTTCGAAGAAAATTTAACAGCCACGCAAAATAAAATGTTTGAAGATCAATCGACCAATACATTCCACCTTCCATAGTTAAACTGCTACCGTACAGTCGAGTTCCGTTCCCGAATTAGGCCGATGCACACCGAATCGAAAGTAATCTAAGACACGATAAAATGCTCAGACACAATATCGCTGGAAGAAACAGTGGGCACAATAACAAACACCAAAATCTGTCAAACATCAGCGAACGGCCAACACTAAAGAGCTCAAAAGTTCTTGGACGAGAGATTCTCTGTTAACCTGCCAGACGTACGAGTAATATATGCTGCCATGTTCATGATTGAATTTAAACAATCACTCGGCCTCGAACTCCGCTACGGTCACCTCGCCTTGCGGAGCTAGCATGCAGACGACTCATTCGATGCTCGCGTAATACAATACATCGATGTAAAATCTTAACAAACTTGCTTTAGATCTCAGTCACTGCTGTTTGACTCAACAAGACAAATATTTAAAATCCAAAAAGGCTATCAAATGTCGTCAACTATTCACAAAAAAGCAGTATAAAATAAATCCATCGAATCACGGTCCGTTTGTTTTCATGAAGGGTTTGGCTCGATGCCGAACAGGATCCCTTGGCTCATGTTTTCGTCGTTGAAGTGGAGCTGCACGAAATATCACTGTTATCATTATCATCACCCACATTATTATTAGCAATAACAATGGTCACTGTTATTATTTAAAATCAAATATTGCTGTCATTAAACTTATTAACTAACATAAATGCTAATAATATCACTGGCAATGACATCACCGGGATTGATCACTGTCACAAGTGTATTTTTTCATTACACTATTAAATGTTGTGCAAATCTTTACATTGCATTATTATTTGTTAGGTGTGGAATAATTTTTACATGACATTACTAATAAGTCGGACGCATCTCCACAAGCAATGACATCAACAAAAGTAAATCGCGACCTGCTTCAGTTTGAAGAATATTTCGCCAGTCAACCTGCTGTCACTCCCTGCCTGATGTTGCTGCCCTATCCTCTTCACCTAAGAGATAATTAATCGTTGAATAACGTTGTCCAATTAAATATTATCTTGTTGTTTTATCTTCTTCACCTAATAGATGACTAATTATTAATTAACATTGTCCAATTAACTACTGGATTACATCAATTACATTTTGCAGTGCTTCAAACACATTTTATAAAGAGTGATGGAATGAAGATGAACGACAGAACGGTCGAGGATGAGAGAGTTAAAATGAACAAAGGACAGAAAGAAAGACCTCTAGCTGGTCAGCCAATTCCTGGAGACCACCCCTGTAAATGTTGTTCGTGAGATGCTTGATGTCGTAGAGGTTCTTAAAATAGATCCTCAGCAACTGGTAGAACTCGGATGCCTCACTAGGCAGAGGTGCACAGGTCAGAATTTTCAAAAGGTAAGCAAAGTCGTAGGCGCTGCAAATAAGATTTAATCAACATATTTATGGTTAAATAAGATTTAATCAAAGTATTTGTGTTTAAATTATCGAGCCAATCCGTGACTATAACGGAAGTATACTAACAGGCAACTCTGACATTTTAAATACATATTCTTGACCGTATTTGAAATGTTATGACATACAAAACACTTCCTTGACTCAAAAATTGGCATTTAATCAATCAACATTCAAACGAAAATTGCTGCATTTTTTAAATTCGGGTTTTAAAGCTCACTCGAGATGCCAGCATCACCACCTACGATGCTCCCAATAACCCACCTGTGGAAAGTGACCCAGGTGACGTCGTCCACCAAGACGAGACCGGAAGCCGTGAGAAGCTCCCCGAACAGCTTCAAGTCGATGCCTTCGTTTTGGAGTCGGTCGAACTGGATGCCCGACTTGGTGAGGAGCTCGATGGAGGGCAGCGAGTGACGCTCCGTCGTCAGGTCCCATCTGAAGTTGAACTGCCACGTCGAAACCGGCTTGGCTCGGTTGCCGTTGACGTCTGAGAAGGTGAGACCGAGCTGGATGATGGTCAGCACGTCGACGTTGCACTTGATGAACTGGTAGTTGTGCAGGAAGCGCTTCTCCTGGCTTTGGTCTTGGGGAATGCAGACGACACCGGGGAACTCTGTGTCCTGAGTATCACCATCATCATCATCATCATCATCAAGTGTAGGGTTTGTTATATTTAGTCTGCATTAATGATGCTAGAATAATACTGTATTAAATAATAATCATAACCATCACATGAAGATACTCCATTATAGTTAGATCAGTCGAACCAGCCACTTGATTGTGACAAAGATGGATTGCTCGTTATGTGATGATCATTAAGTTGTTATGAATTAAGGATGGATGAATGATTGGATTAAAATTAATTTAAAACTATATCAGATAAAAATTCATTGCCACTTCAAAACTGCAGGCAAGCAAACACAAAGATTAATTGGGAATCAAAGCGTTTTAAGAGGTGCAGAGAATTTTGTCAGGAAGTCTCAAGTGACAAGCTGGAGTGGACGCTCATAAAAATCTGATAATTTTAATTATCATTATTTTTTTATATTTATGTCATTATTTTTACTATAATCATCGTCATCACTAACACCACTGCTGAATTTGCAGTCGAGAACATTAGTTATATTGTAAAGGTTTGCATTTTCAATTATCATCATCATCATCGCTCGCACATCGACACAGCTGGTGCATCTAACACCTGCTCGAGGAGTGGGCAAGAATATCATTAAAAAAGTCACTTGAAATATGTTATTCAAGAATAAGGACATTGACAATCAATATCCAACAATTTAACAACAACAACAACAACAAGGTTAACAACCTGTGATAAGCATAACCATAACATATAATAATAATAATAATAATAATAATAATAATAATAATAATACAAATAGGTGATTAACAACAACTCAATAGGTTAACAACAACCATGGCTATGACTGGGTAGTTGGCGACAATATTCCTGATGACCTTGAACTCCTCTTCAACATTGTGCTGCCAGACGTCCCTGATTGTGTCCTCTTCGTTAACAACTTCACTCATTGAAGGCATTTTGCTCTCAGCAATTTATCTGCTGCAAAATTATGACAAGAATATGAAGCATGGACATTGTGAAGGGCATGTTATAAACATATAAATTGTGATGGGCATTATGTCAAAGTTATTATAGGCATAAATGTGTGTATAATTTGGTATATACATGTTGAATATACAAACTACTCAATTGTAAGCACAATATAACAAATCAATACTGCAATTAATTTGTGAATCATTACTAAAATTAACATAATTGTCATCAGTAAGTAATAAACAAATGTCAATTAATAATGTAATTAATAATTTAATACCAATAATGATAATAATAATAATTATTATAATAATATAATAGTAAATATAAAAAATGCATCAAATGGAGGTGCACTCAGACAAAATTAGTGACAATAATTTGGACCTGGCTTGGATTGAGGTTATACATTTGTTCAAAATCAAACAAGAATGAAAACAGAATAACATCTTCACCACTTCAAGTCAGAAACACTCAAAACCTGTTACCGCAAGAGGATGGTTAATTGCTTTTAAACAACAAAAGCTCGCTTCATGCCAATTTATCCCACAATCTTTTACTTTTTATACATTTTTATCATCAATTTGAGAAGTTTAATTTCTAGTTATTACATAAACTTTAGACCATAAAATTTGCTGAATGCAGAGCATTTGACATTAAAAACAAAAAATTATTTTTGGAACACTTTCAATGTATTCTGATATGTATTCATGTTAATTAGTCAAATTAATTTTGCCTGCAACAGCCAACTTGCTTAATTGTATCAGAGATTTAAGGGAAACTAATACATCATACTCAACATTTAATAGACTAGGCACCATTTGAGATCATAAAGAATCTCTCTACCGACAATAACAATATAACAGCATTAATAATGCAACAACAATAATTACAACCCACAAACATAATAATAATATAACAACAATAATTACAACCCACAAACACATCTTACACCAAAGGTGTAAACCTGCATCATCCTACAAATGAGTCTCAATTCTGACACCACAAAATCTTATCAGAAACTGCTCCATGATATGCTTCCCCCAAATTCCCACCAGAGAAAATGTTGCTTGAACAAGTGGTCCAGAATGCCCAGAGTAGCACAACCAATAGGAGCTTAGATTCCGTCCAAAATCTAACCTTAAAGTCGGCCAACCAGTTTGAGTCTTCAAAAACTAATCAACAGTCATTCACTGTTTGAGATTCATTTTAAAAAGCAAAAATCCATTTTCAATGAGACCCCTAAAAATGACATTCATTTCACAGCAGAACAACGAATGCATTGTTCCTTGCCAACTATTACCATATCCAATGTATTGTACGAAGCATTCGATGCATGAACATGGAAATTTGATTTTTAAAAGCGAATTTCAGTTTTCATCCCACTGCTCCCTAAAAGTTGATATTTCTGAAAGTATATCAAATGACACACATCCTTTGAGACAGAATATGCTTCAATAATTAATGCTCTGAGCAGAATAAAAACAATTGCATCCAACAACAAAACATTTTATAAATTTTACAACATTGTGAGCTTGAACCACTATAAATACAACAATAAAACATTTTATAAATTCTACAACATTATGAGCTTGAACCACTTTAGAAGTATATTGCTTCAGCCTTATCCAACATTACATGACTTTATAATAAAAAATAATAAATATGTATGCATCCTACACAACTGCATGTAAAGACTAAATAATGATATGAAAGCTTATAATGCATAGTTTCAGCCAAAGAGGAGCATTTTCAGTTTGGAACAAAGTACATATAAATACAGTTTAATGCAAATGCATTAGGAAGAGATGGATTTTTTGTTCAATATAGTAGAAACAAAACTTTAATTACTTGGACTACTGAGTGACTAACAAATATAGCAACTCATTATCAAATTAAAAGCATATCTATTTAAACTAAGATCAACAAATATTTTAAATGATAACATTTAAGTTTTACATAAAAATGATGTCATAATGGTTAAGAACAACTTTGCCCAGAAGAACCCTCACCTAAAATCGTTTTACATGCAAATAGAAACTGTATTTATTTTAAACAAAGGATCGGAGATCAACTCAAATTGAAAGTTAGCTTTAATTACTGTATAAGGCACAAAATAATTGCTCCCATTTCCAGATGGAGTCATAGAGTCCAACAAATTATTATTTAAGAAAACAATTGACAAAACTTACATTAATCTTGGCAAATAAACGAAATTACAGACTCACCTCAACCCAGCCGGAACGATTTGCAACTGTGCTAGGATAAATACTGCACCAACCTGAAGAAATATTAGAAATGTCCACTCAATAAATCAATTACTGTTGCAAGTCAACATCACTATTTTAAATTAAAAAAATAAATCACGACTGCACAATTCCAGAGCTTTAGCTCATGAATTGACACGAGGATGATATAGTAGCAAATTTTAATAATAATAGGATGTGTATTAATATTAAAAAATAAAATTATGATCTTTGTATTTATTTTTTTTGACTTAATGTTCACTTACATGAACATCATTTACATAACAAAAACTAAATAAATTTCTAATTAAACTTTTAACTAAAATTAATGTTTAAATTAAATTTTAAAAAATAATAACATTTTTATTAAATGATTTTAATGCTTTCTTCATTAAACCAGCTGATTCCGATAACGATTACAATTATAAAAATATATTAAAATGGGGAGCGCAGCGTCCAGCCTCCCGGAAGATACGTTACAAGAATACGCGGTACATTATTTGTATTAGTTACAATTTTTAAACTATGGGTACAAATGACTGTAACGGCTATAAAAAGACCAATTATTGTTAAGCAGCAAGTTGTAGTGGTGTGAATGATATGCCAATCTCTCAAATTAAATTATCTGCCATTGATATTTTGGATTAATTCTATTACAATTTAATATTTAAATTTTGACAAGGCGCAATTAAATATAGTTTTGTGATAAAATATTGAAACAAATATTTAAGCAAAGAATTTGATGATGATAAACTGAATGTTAAATCTAAATCGTTTTAATAATAAATAATTATACTATCTCATCAAGTGTTTTTGTCTAATATTTTGCAGGAGTTAACGTTTCTTTCAAAGAAAGAGATAATCAAGTAATAAACATTAAGAATTAGCAGGTATAGTGTCAGTGTATTCTCAATTCTAATTTTTTTTTCGTTTAGAGCTTTGCATAAATTTCAAGAATGTGACCCAGAACAAACTATGAAGGACTTGTCAGTTCGACTAGAAAAGTCAAAAATCATGAATCTGCCAGAATTGAAGGCACTTTTTGCGATATTCGTGTGAAATATTAATTTACAAATTTTAATAAGCTTAAAGTTGCAATGCAATTAAACAATGCTATCCATTTAAGATGTAAACCCGAGAGGATTAATTCATTAAACTCAGGTCAATCCGTATGCGGATAGAATATGTGATGTGTTTTCATCTCAAAATGATGGAAAAATCTCATTTGAAGATTTTCTTGACATGATGTCATGCTTCAGTGAGCAAGCCTCCAGAGATGTAAAGGTTGATTATGCCTTCAGAATTTTTGGTGAGCATAAATAATTTTGCTTTTATAAAAGGTTCTTCAAACAGTTTTTTGATGATATTGAGTTCATGTGTCTGTCAATTTCACTTTTGTTTTGAAAGACTTCGACAATGATGACTTCATATCCAGTGATGATTTGAAACAAGTCATCGACAGACTCACCTCGCCTCAAAAACTCGACAACAATCAGATTGAGCTCGTCATTGAAAGTGTTGGTTGGAAAGCTTCAAAGCTGAATTTCATTCATTGATATGACTTACAATCACAAGGAATTTTAAATATGCTTAGTGATAACCGTTAATTATTCATTTAAAATGTTTCTAGGAATAACATAACCATATCAAGTTGTTGAATTGTTTGTGATGAAATTGATACTAAATTATAATTAATAATTATTAACGAATCCAATGTAGGTTCTTCACGAGTCTGACCTCGACAACGACGGCATGCTGTCTTTTGCAGAGTTTCAGCATCTCATGTCCAAATCTCCAAATTTTGTCAAGTCAGTTGAACTTGAAATTATGTTTCAGTTTGTTTTTCTGAAATAATTTGATGGAATTTGTTGGCAGTCGTAGCACTATTTGTTGTCATTTCAGTGTGTTCAGGATGCGGCTATGACAACACACTTGCTGAGATGTGGCACATTTGGAAGCTTACTTCTTGTCATTATCCTTTGATTAATAAATAAATCACCTGTAAGAGTCTCGAAGAAACATTTTTAGTTGCATTTCTAAACCAAAGTTTAACAACAGCGTTCTGCTACTTTTCCTTGAGGGAACAGTGGTTGTGCTTATGCACGGAAGTAATGATGGAGAGTTTGCTTGCCACGTCCCTGTTGGAATCAAATAAAGACCTCATCCTTAAACTCTTGGATCTCAATAATCAAATCTACCGTGTTTCCCTGATAATAAGCCCTAGTTAAGATCACCAGCCAGTATTTGCATTCGTACCATAGCTCTGTTACAACACTCAATGACACATTGAAATTAATAACAATATCAGTAATCAGTAAAATTTTAGTGAAATATTAATATAATTACTGATAATGAAAATTATGATTTCTGTATGTATTTGCATGTAAAGTATTGATGTGTAAGCAGACAAATGGTTCTAAAACGCTAGTGCGTCGGATTGTGTTTGTGAATCTTCTTAATTCAGTACGTCGTATACGTACTAGAATTATCATTAATTGTTATTTCCACAAGATAAGTTCAAAAAAGTAAAAGCTATTCCATTGAACGCAAGAAAGGAATCGTGGTACAGTCGCGTGATAAGAATGTTACAGCTTTCTGTAGAGAAAAGGAATTGGATATCCGAATGATCCGCAGAGTGTGATGACCTCAGTTAACATTTTGGACGAGGAAAATACTAAGTCAAGTATGAATAGAAAACTTTGTGAAGCCTAACCTGTGAGAGATTGCGAATTAAGAAATCAGTGTTTAAATCGCTGGCAGTTGTGTTACCAAGTGACGAAAATATTCATCTTTGGAGATTTTTCGCTCCTAAATGGGAGATAGAGATTCCGCGGGAAATGGATTCGCCTAGTTATTAGGGTTAGTTACTAAAAGTCTTGCTAGTGGCTAGGATTTGAACTACTACGGGAGTCGCACCAAAGCCCTTTCTAATATTCCTGTAAAATAATACTTCTATTAACAACCATGCTCCTTGTGGCATAATAAATTGTGTAACACGAAAAATAATGCTGATTGGTTATTGATCATGAAAATATTAACTCGTTTAAGGTTGATCATCATCGCCTTTGCAGAGAGATTGAAAGACACAATGCCAGGAGATAAGATTTTAATGTTTTTATTCCCAAAGATGCTCTAAATGCAAACACTGGTGGATCAGCTAACAACGTGTTTGAATGGAGTATTACCTCTGTATGGAGTGGGACGACAAAAAAGGTGACAGAAAAAAAAGCATCACAACTTCCTAGATTACCATAGCCTAAGATTGTTCATAAGATGTTATCATAATAAAAAAGGTTAATAATATCACAAAATTCAACCCAAAAAATGAAATAGAAATGATAGCTGTTTCATTATTAACTCAATCTGAAAACTAAAGAATCAGGTGTTTGGCCAATGCCTGGTTGTTACAATAGACTGGAGTTCACTGTTTCAAGGACTTTCTTCTCTCCTTCCCCCCTGAAGAAAGTGTCGTGCGTTCCCTCAAGGACTTCGATGCTCAGTTTTGATGAGCAGATGGTCCTCATGCCATAGTCCTCGTCCTGCTTGGCAGAACTGCCGGAGGCCCGGAAGAGGGTGACAGAGGAGGACTCGATCTTGCCCTGGGGTTTGTACCGGTTGATGATGTCGAGTTTTTTGTAGAATGTCTTGGCGGCAGTCGTAACGATGTCGGCTTCGGTAGGTGAAGAAATCTTTCCAGCATTCCGTAGTGTCTCACACATGGTCTCCAACCTGGTATCTAGGTTGGGCATGTTGATGATCTTTGCACCGAGCTCTGTAATGTCAATTTCTTTGGTTTCCTTGGCACCAACACGCCTGATTATGTGGTCCACGAAGGCGCAGATCACGGCACTTTCCAATTCGTTTTGGTCTCCAGATGCGAGACTCTTGGAATAGCTGCCGATGATAGAAAGAACATAGTTGTGTGAACCGTCCAACAGCGTTACTTTCTTCACTGCAGACTCAGACGGCAGGGTAGATTGGAGTTGGAGGGCCACCTCTACAGCCACACATCCTCCAAAGGAGTAACCAAGAATTTGGTAGGGACCTTCCCTCTGGATGCTCTTGATCACCTGCAAAAGGAACAAAAGACAATGGATTTGGTGAATTATTAGTATTAGATAACTAATCATTTGTTAATGTCATACCACTCCTGATACTACTACAATCTCAAACGCAGTACCTCAATATAATGGGCTGCAAGTTCCTCCACGGATGTCAGAGGAACATCGTCTGTGCACTGGATTCCATAAACAGGACAGGTGAACTGTGCAGCCAGAGGCTTAAGCAGAGAGACTGTTCCTTCGATGGGTGGAATGATGAAGAGGGGAGTCTTGCTTTTGTCAACATGAGGTCCACTCATGTCGATGATCTTTTCCTTAGGAATGATGTCTTTCAAAGAGTAGAGGGAGCTGTTGGAGTCTCCCTCTGCATTGCCCGAAGTTTGCACCGATGATTGATCATTTGTCTAAATAGATAAATACAAAGAAAGATGAAATATTTTTTTCATCAAGAAATAACAGACATAAATCTCATTAAGACTAACCTGATCTGCCAGTTTGTCGAGGACAGTAAACGTGAGCAGTCTGATTTCCTTGATGGGCAAGGCAAGGTCGTAATCCCTCTCGAGGGTTTGTTTGACTTCAACACTCATCAGCGAATCGAGGCCGAGATCACCGAGGGTTTGATCTTGATTGATTGCATTAACATCTTTCACCCCTGTAAAAAAGAAATAAACCATTTATTAAGAAAGTGCAATAATTGGCGATAATAATACAATGGGCAATATTCAGAGACTGATAAACGATTGTAGTCTACAGTTGATGACGGGTTCTCAATTCCAACTCCAACAAAGCAAAGGGAACTCACCAAGAATTCTTGCCACAGATTCCTTCAAGCTGATCTTTCCTGCATTCTGTACTTTGGTCTTCTTCTTAGCAGCAAGGACAAAACTGGAGACAACAGGGGCAGGTTGATTGAGGAATGTGTCAAGAGTGGCCAGGCAAGAGGTGATCTTCTGAGGAAGTGTTCCACCCACAACGACATCATCACCACCCATGGTGTCCACCACCACTCCAACATCACCAATTGCTCCCCATTGGATGGAAAGACCTGATAGAAAAATGCATAGCATGAGATTTATGATAAACTTCAATTAATGTCATTTCTAAACAATTAATGAATGATAAACTTTTCAACAATTTATCATTTACAATATTATTAGTAACAAAATACATACCCGGAAGACCATCCTTGACTCTGTTCTCACAGATTCTTTCCATGGTTGAGTTGGCAAAGCCATAGTTGGACTGACCAGGGTTTCCTCTACCACAACTGACCGACGAGAAGGTCACGAACCAGTCCAACTTTGATGATTCAATCTTGGACGTGCATTGCTTTCTTGTCTCGAGATCAAGGTTTTTTGTTCCAATGACTTTTGGTTCTGCTACTTCGGCAAATCTGAATGATTGTTAATTAAATGGTTCATAATATGAACAATTAAACGTGTGATATTATAACAACATACATATGATATTGTACTGAAAGTATCTTAAATCAATGCTTGTAATTTAATCACACTCAACAAACTTAGAAAATTATTTGCAAAACTTAAAAATTGCAATAGCCATTATAATTTAAGGAACAATATACAACGCCACTGCTACACGAGGTAAATGAAGAAGCTGACCTCTCAGGTGTCTGACTGGAGATGAGACCATCCCGAAGAACCATAGCCAGGTTGAAGACTCCACCAATTCCAGTTGCACCTTCGACTGCAAGGCACTCAGAAATAAGGAGAGCTGCCTCGCTTGAGTTGGCAGCATTCCTGGTCGATACGTGCACATCCACACCATTCCTCCTCCACTGGTTGACCCTCCTGGATTGGAATCCAGATCTTATGCCCGACCTCGAGGTCAGCACGAGCTTCTTGGCTCCCCTGTTGACCAACCATTGCGCCAACTCCAGCCCGAAACCTCCGAGACCCCCGACGACGAGGTACACCTTGCCCGGGTGACAAGCCACCCTGGACAAGGCCTTCACCTTGAATCGACTCGAAGATGATTTCTGAGGCGACAATGTCTGTGCAGCCTGAGGTTCTCCTCGAACCTGTTGAGTAGTAAGATGTTTGATGAGGAAACATGTAGGTGTATTGAATAATCCGAATCACTAATAATAACAAACAATTCATCAATTAATTCAACAACAAAGACATTTAACATATTGCATTCAATACTAAACGAGAGCAGAGTATTAAAACAACTAAAGTAAAATGATGCCTCCAACAAAATTTCCTCGATTACCTTGATGACAACTTTGCCAATGTGCTTTCCTTGAGCCATGAACCTGAAGGCCTCCTCAATAGCATCCCGCTCAAAGACAGTCGTCTGCAGAGGCAAAACCACCCCTTTTTGGATGCCATCAACAACCAAGTGTGAGACAACATCCCAGTCACTACAATCTCCACTGAAGAGAGCATCCAATAGGATTCCATGAAAGGAAATGTTCTTCAGGAAGATGGCCATTCCTGGAATGATGATGATAATATTATCTTGTTCTGTGATTATGCTATTGTTAACCATTTTTTAATTGTTACAAATGCAGTGCTTCTATCATAAAAATGCCAATTTCAGGAATGTTCTGATTTTACAGTATAAATTGAAATCAATATGATGAATAATAACTGAACAACATTACTCTAGAATCTGATTAGAAATAAATTAATATAAAATA
The DNA here is from genome assembly GCA_021613335.1 of Whitmania pigra. Classification (NCBI taxonomy): domain Eukaryota; kingdom Metazoa; phylum Annelida; class Clitellata; order Hirudinida; family Haemopidae; genus Whitmania; species Whitmania pigra. Next base: position 3,686,314 of record JAJTWR010000251.1, on the reverse strand, counting down.
ATTAACAAATTAATTAACCAAATAAATTATCATTTAATTGAAAAACAACTCACCCAAAGGGGAGTCATTGGAAAGATCAAACTTTCCAATTTCCAAGAACCTTCCATGCTGGGCGAGCAGTTTGACACTCGACTGGAGTTTCTCCTCTGCCAAAGAATTGAGGACAACATCAACTCCATGACCTCTTGTTGCCTTGGCAATGGTGCGCCAGAAGTCAGGATCTCTCGAGTCGGCAAAGTTTGAGTCGTTCAACTGGGGAAACCTGAATAAAAGAGAGATTGCTGGGTGAGCTGGGGTAAATGCGACACTATGAGCACTACTGATTCAAGAGAATCACATATTTTAGACAATCTAATCCTTCAGGCCATGCTTACCTCTTCTTGAGATAATTCCTCTTTCCCTCAGAGCCAACAGTGGTGAAGACCTTGCACCCAGCATTTAGGGCGATAGAAATGGCAGCCTGACCCACGGCTCCACTACCCGAGTGGATGAGCACCGACTCACCCTTCCTGATGCGACCTCTGCACACCAGGGCATAGTACGCTGTGGAGTAAGCAACTGGCACGGTTGATGCTTCTTCGAGGCTCCACTTTTCTGGAATTTTCCACAAGAATTTCTTGTTCACATCGACGACAGTCGCGAGACCCTTTGCATCGAGGAGACCCATGACTCTCTCGCCTTTAGAGTTGACGCCAGAAAACTCCATGCCGAGGAGACACTCTTGCGAGGCCAGGTCACCCGGGATGGCATCTGGAGGTAGTTTTCCAGTTGCCAACATGATGTCCCTGAAGTTGAGCGAGGTGTAGTGGACGGTGCAAAGTTCCTTGTCGGGCTCGAGTGATGAGTCAAAGTACTTGAGAGGTGAAGCAATCCAACGCAAGGAGGACAAGTCACCCCTGGTCAGAACATTCACGTAAGCTGCATGGGTCTCGACCTCCTGATCTGTAATGTCAACACAAAAAATCATAAATAACAAAGTTGTATGTGTCAAGGAAATGGTAAAATAATATAAAACTGATTAATTCATTGATCATTAATTAATAAAACAATGTAGTGATAATAGATATCAACCAACCAGACAAAAGCGGGAGGTGCCTGAATGAACCCCAAACTCCATTGGAGAAGACATTCATGACGAGGTCGCTCTCGTAAACCTGTTTCAACTCATCACTAGACAGTTTCTTTCCGTGTGTAAACAGACACCTGTCCAATTAAGAAAGATCTTAGTCTGTTTGTGTTTTGAAAATGTCTTTGACTATTTCAAAAAGAAACTTAACTCTTGGTTAATGTCACATGTAATATAGATGTGAATAAAAACCACACAAGAATTAAGACATTATTTAATAATTAGTTAAGGCACAACACAAGGTAATGCATAATTGACATTCCACAAAAAACATAAGCAAAGTGAGTCATACCTGATCTTTTCACCATCTGGCTCTCTCCTCAGGCAACTGACGAGACCTACGATTCCGGAGCTCGGATCATCGGTCTTCAACCAAATCCTTTTGACCTCCGATGCCACCATGGCAGACTTCACCTCTTCCACCCAAGCATAAGACTCGCTCGAGATGACAATAGACTTGATCGCTGATTCTTCTGGAACTTGAGTCTTCTTCCGCAGGAGGAAAGCAGAATGGAGGAATCCATCCGTCACCTTGGATACGAGGTTGAAACCTGCTTCGTTAAAAATTTCAAGACATTTCTTGTCATCACAGAACATCGAGCATGTTCTCTTGTCTGAGATCTTGAAGGGCATCAAGTTGTTGGAGTAGAGCAAAGACCAGGCCAGCATGAAGTTCTTCGTGGGTTCAAAAACAAGGAGGAAACCATCGTCCTTGAGAAGAGAAGCATAAGTCGAGAGAGCATTCAAAAGGTTTTCCTGTTTGTTCAGAACATCACCAAGGATGACAGCATCGGCCTTCCCGGCGATTCTAAATAAATATTAACAAATATTTGGTTTATTAACACATCCTTATTCTTGTTTCAGCTAATACTTAAAACTTCCACAGACTAATAACAACTGTTAATATTAAGATGACATTATAACAGCACAAAAATAAAATACCTGCTAATTGGTTTGGTATTTGTGTCCCACTGGATGGCCTCAACTCCGATGCTTTCCAAGGACGACTTGTCGATCGTGTCGACTCCAGGTCCCGCTATGAGATATTCAAACTTCAGCCCTGGTTCTGTGGCCAGTCTGGTAGCAGCAGTCTCGTAAACACATCCACTGGTGGCATCGACTTCAACGAACAAGAGCTTTTTCTCAGAGGGACTGTTCTCGACGACCACGTCCAACAAAGGCCGACGTCTCAGAAGTCCGAAAGTCTCGTCCGAGTGCAGTTCGGATCTTGTCAGAAGAGCGTCCGACTCTGAAGAGAACATCTTGACTAGGTGCTCGAAGAGACCATTCTCCGAGGCCTCGTTCACATCGCCCGAGGGATCTCCAGTGATTCCATTGATGTATTTTGTCTGAATAGCAGAGTCATTCAAGAGGTCCTCGAGAAGTTGTTTCTGTTCTGGAGATGTTGAAGGGGAATTTACAAGCTTTTTGAGATTATCTTTAGCAAAGGAGAGTTCTTTCAGAACTTCGTGAGATTCGTGACTCGAAGCAGCATCACTGAAGTAAGGCACAAATGAGAAGCTTTCCAGGATGGGGGCTGCTTGTCCGTGGGGTCTCCTCGGTGCCACAGTGGCATGGAGGCCGAGGATTTCGACGCTGCCCGAAGTACAGGAGTTCAACTCCTTGTCATAAATTACAGAAATAACTGCAAAAAATTATTTTTGAGTTGTAAATAAGAATATGAATAATCTCACAGCACAAATAATAAACAACTAATTAATGCTAACCAGGTGACACTAATTATTATTATAATCAATAATAGCATATTTATTAAACTTAAATGAGCAAATTCCAGACATTACCTTTGGATCCATCTTCTTTAAGAACAACATTGTTGAGATGCGAGATGGGGTTGATCTGGATTGATCTGATTCTGGTAGGAAGTCTCAAGTCCCTTCCAGGCAGTCCCACCACTTGAACCTGGAGCATGGTGTCCAGGAATGAGGTCCAATTGTCATGCCATGAAAGTTCTCCGACATCTCCTGATTGGTGAAACGGTGCAATGTCAGTTCATTTTTTAGTTGGCTGGTTATGTAGCTGAACACTTTTAGTAACTAACTATTTAAGTAACTGAACATTGCAACAAACATAGACTTATTTGTACATTTATGAACATCCACAAATTAAGCATACCTTGTTCTGAGATGGATTTAATTCCCTTGAAGATGGAGCCATACTCATAGCCTCTAAGTCTCAGCTCCTTGTAAACATCGGAATTGTTGAGTTTAACTTCTTTGGACTCAGAAGCAGTCGGTAAACCGTCGAAGAACGAGTCCAACTTTTCTGCTTCCGAAACAAAAATCTTTCCACTGACAACCATGTTTCCACTCTCAGAAACCTCAAAGTAACCAGAGGAAGGAGTGAGGCTCACATCCAGTTTCACCTGCCCGGTCGGAGGAAGAATGGTGGCCCTGTGGATGTGCACGTCTTGGAAGGTCACCGGAAGTTGGTCGTAGGTTTGTCCTTCATTCTTGGCCAAAGTCTTCCATGCGAGGACTAAGTAGCCAGTGGCTGGGAACAAAACCCTTCCATCAATTTTGTGACCACTAAGGTAGAGATCTTCAGAATCTGGGGCCATTTCAAAGGTGAACGTGGCAGATGCTGAGTTTGAAGATGAAGATTTGGTGAAGTCTTTGTAAGAAGGAACATCCCACTCAATGGAATGATCCCAAGAGATGATGGAGGACAGAGATGGAACACTGTAGTCAACAGGGAAGATAGCTTTGCTAGGAGCATAGAGAGAAAGTGGGTTGAAATCAACTCCGCATCTGTACAGCCTGTTTTGGACATGTAATTATTAAAGTTTAATAACTTGAAAAAAAATTTAAAAAGTAATGAATGTTTTTGTTTCGACCGACGTCAGAAGTGGAGGTACAAAAAACACAACTAGAGAGAAAATCTGAATTCTTAAACAATCCTCAACTCAACAAACCTTGCCAAAGCAGAGAGGAAGAAAGCAAGATTATCGGGTTGAGTCCTGTTCATGAGACCAACAAAGGTGCAGTCAGCAGACAGACTTCTCTTGAGGATGGCCTGGAGGAGACAATGAGAAGCAATCTCAACAGTGATGGCATTGGAAGGTACTTTCTGGAGAGCTTCTTGGAAGAGAACCGGACTGATGAGGTTGTTGACATGGTAATCGGCACTGGAACATCTAGCAAGGTCCGAGGACCACTTGGATTCGGGGATGGAGGAGCTCACCCACTTTGATGTTCTGGGCCTGTCCTCCTTGATGATCTGTCAAACCAATCAGGATCAGTTGAAGAATTGACAAATGTCATCGTTGATCAAATTATTAACTTCTTTTTATCTCAATGACATTGGGACAATAAGCTTAATTATTAATTATCAATAATTGGAATCAGTTAATAAGTAAATTCATCATCCATACCACAACTCTTTGCCAAAGGCTGTAATAACATGAAATAATCATCAACATAAATGTAAAAAAACTGTCATAACAACACAACAATAGTACTTATGTCTAGACAAACAATGGATGCCATAACGAACAAATAATAATCTTGGTTAGAAAAGCATTTATGGTTACACAAAAATGAGAACATTTTTACCTCCTTGAGTCTGGCCTTAAGCTGAGGTGCAATGTCTGCCATGTACTTGGAGTGGAAAGCTACTCCTGCACTCTTCACCTCTTTGGCAAAGACACTTTCACTCTGAAGCTGGCTGACAAAATCTGTCACAGGTCCCTCAGGTCCTGCAAGGCCATCATATATATATTGACAAATTATATATATATATATAAACCCATGGGTATATATGGTTAGATACATGTATACTTATGTTTGCTTTCAAATTATATCTTGATACATAATGCGCTTAAATGGCCTGCCTAAATACACATATTGACATTAAAGTTCATTTAATACTCATACTCATTTAATACTCATGTCAATAGTTGTTGACTTTACATACAAAAAACACATTCACAAATCAAATGAGAGTCATCTGCTTCATTCATTATTTATGAGGTTTTATAAGATTCAGAGAAGAACAAATTACCTGAAATAGTCACAGTGTCTGCAGAGTTGTGGCAAGCAGGCACAACACCTTCAGGACATCTTTTTGCAACCTCAGCCCATGAGAGACCTGTCATTGTAAGGAATAATTCTATGCTCAGTTGGATCCAAGTATACCATTTTAAAGTAAATTTACCATAATAAATAATAACTCTTATGCTACTAATAATAACAATAGCATTAAATAATGATGATATTCAGAAATAAAGCGATTGGAATCGGTTGACTTACCTACGGCAGCCATCTTTCCAGGGGGAAGGTTTCCTTCAGAAACACACCTGCCTCTCCAGTAGGCTGCAAGGATGGTCTCATCTGCAGTCAGACCGCCATCAGCATAGGCACATCCGAGTTCTCCGACCGAGTGACCGATCATTCCATCTGGCTCAATCTTCAACTCCCTCAACACATCCACGAGAGCCACCTTTAAAAAAAATGTATCCACAATCGTGAAAGATTTGTCCCAAACATCTGTTACAGTTCAATTAAAAAAAATTGTGTGCTACATACACATGCAATTTTTATTATATGAATTGATCGAGTTGTCAATGACTTTTGTCATTGTAGTTTCTGTAGTTAATTAAGCAATATTATTACTAAAGTTGTCAATGCCTCGATTTAATAAAAAAAAACCTCTAAAATTTGAATAAATAAATAATTAATATATTCCAACCAACCTGAATGGCTGCAATGCCGACAAATGACTTAATAGTGTCCTTGTAAGTGTCTTCGTGAGCATTGGCAATCATGTTGTAGAGATCAATGCCAAACTGCTCGAGTAGGCGAGATGACTTCAGAATGGACTTTTTGAAGGTGTCGATGCACAGTAGGTCCCTGCCCATGCCATCCCACTGGGTACCCATACCAGCAAATATGAACCACAGAGGTCTCTTCTCCGGTGAGGTTTTCTAGACAAGAAAAAGGGGTAAACCCAATAAATATCACAGTTAAGTCACATTATAAATAGTTCTATGGTAATGTTTGACTCATAGATCTGTGGTAACAGATGACTCAGACCATGATCTGATGAAAGAACAACCTCATAAGAACCTAAAAAAAAACAGTTCAAGTTCACAGTTAGGAACTTACCTCCACTACAGATGCTGCAAGTGGACTCGTTGAATTTGTAAGAACTGAGCCTCTGTATGGGTGAGATGAAGGTGGGAGACTGCCAAACGATTCCTGGAGAAGAGCCTGTGCTTGGATGTTGTTTTGGACTTCAAGACCTTTTTTCAGGATCAGTTCTGCTCCTTCCTTTGTTCTCGAACTGCACGTGACAAGTTTTACTTCAGAATGTTCTTCTGTAGAATTCACAGGATTGTTTGTTGAATTGTTGAGGGGTTTCTTGTAAGATTCAAGGATCAAATGGACGTTAGTTCCTCCAAAGCCAAAAGAACTTATGGCTGCCAAACCACCATTCCATTCAGTCGGCTCGGTGACAACCTGAAATGATGTGATTATTTATTAGCATTTATTAGCAATTTTAAATAATTTATTTAATATCTTAGGTGATTTGCATGGAAGGTGAAATTAATAAAGTAATTTTCCACTGCATCACAAAATCTTGCATTTAAACTTCATCATCACTACCATCCTCATCAACAACAAGAAATTACTCAAATGACCTTCAGACGACCATCCATGAGACCAGGAATGTTTGTGTTCGGCTCACTGAAGTGGAGATTTGGGGGGATGACGCCCGAGTGCATTGCAATCAGAACCTTTGCCAAGCCCACCAATCCCGAAGCTGGTTCAGGGTGGCCCGAGTTGGATTTTGTCGAGCCGATCAGCAAGCTTCCATTGCGGTCTTAAGAGCAAGGGTCAGAATTAACATCATTTTCAACAAGTAATACATAATTTTTTTATCTTTCCTTCCAAAGTGACGAGACCACTTTATGAAATTATGAGAAAAGTAATAAAGCTTGTTAACATTAGCAGCAAAATAAGAAAACAGGGACTCAAAGAAGCAATGATGAAAGCAGTTTAGATTAACTCAGAAAAGTTTACACTGTTGACTTATCAGAAGTTACAAATACATAAGTAATTACAAATGCTATAGTAATTCAAACATATTTCAAATTAGTCAGGAGTATCAGAGGTAAAGCATTATAATATAATTATACTACCACTATTATTACTATATTAATGTAATTACCAGAAGTGCAGAAGACATCTGTGGCAGCATTGGCTTCCTCAGGATCTCCAGCCTTGGTTCCTGTTCCGTGGAGCTCAACATAAGAGACTTTGCTTGGATCGATTTCAGCCTCTTTGTAGATTTCAAGCAACAATGTTTTCTGCATGTTTCCAGATGGATATGTAATGCCTGCAGTGAATGCAACAAAATTACAGATGTGGCAACCTGACATGTGAGTAGAGCGTATGCAGTTAAAAATTTAATTGCTGACTATACTTAATCAATTTAACACATGCAATGGGCACCAATAAATAAAATAGTCAAAATTAGCAAATGATGAAAATCAGAAAATGACAATAAACTGTTGGATCTGTCCATCTATTGGAAACAATTCCTAAATTATAAAGCGATATGTAGAAATAGTATAAGTTAGTCTTAAGCTCACCCTGCTCCTTGTAACCATCACTGTTGCTCTTTGAATGGAGGAGGGATGCATAGATCCTCTTGGCATCCTTGGCTTTCTGCAGGTACATCACTACCACAGACTCACTTCTGCAGTATCCACTTCCTGAGAGATTTTTTCAAATATTACAAAAGAGTTACAAACTGGCAATAACAACAACAATAATAACAACAACAAAACAACATAAGCTTGATTACAACAGCAGCTTAACTGCACAGAACATTCTCATCCATGCAAATTTGAAAATATAAAACAAGTCAAACCTGATGCATCAAAAGACTTGCACATTCCATAGCTAGCCAACATGCTCAGTTTTTGAAACTGTGCACTGGTAGCAGGTCTGAGACAAAGGTTGCATCCTCCAACGATGGCAGCATCGCAGAGTCCTGTCCTGATGGCATGGAGGGCCTGGTCCAGCACCAACAGACCAGAGGAGCAGGCACTGTCAGCTGTGTAACTGGGACCTGAAAAGTTGAATAGGTTCATGATTATTTTGAAAAATAGATGTTTTTAATAATTACTAATAAGCCACGATTACACAGCTTGATGCGCACACTTTCTCCCAAGGAAGTTGGTCAGTTTAAAGTTGTGCAAACAAATAATAGCAACATGCAACAGGTTAGAGGCCTGACAATGATAATGAATTATGCACCCATTGTGTTGTAATTGAGTCGTACTTATAAAAAATGATAATCTCCTTGCAGACATCCTATTGGTCAGAACAATGTCTGAAGACCTAATCTGGCATGTTAGAGACTTGTTTTAACAGTTAAGTGCAAAAAGACCCAAACTCATGAAGAAAGCAGATGCAGACGAAATACTACTTTTGAGATTAAAAAAAAAGATCGAAATATCAAGAAAAATTATTAATTTTAGTCAGCCCACTAGAATCAAAACACACATAACGTGAACAAGGTCAGGCAAAACAAAATATAACAAAATACATTTATAATAACTTGTAAATAAATAAATAATAAGAATAATGAATATTAATCAAAACAAAACAATAACGAAAAAACACAAATTAGAATAAAATAAAGGTGCTCAGAGAAATGTACTTTCACAACTGCCTGAGTTTAAGGTAAGAAGAGCATTGATGGCTTACAGTTTAATAAAAACTGGAGTGTTTTGCCTCTCCAAACCAATCAAAGTTCAATAGAAGTCATCCTTAACCTTTGCTCACAAAAAGTGGATTCTCAAACAAGGTCACTTCAACAATGCATGACTAATGATTCTACTAATAAGTCTACTCCAATGGTTAATTAGGAATTAGGAGGCCAATAAAGTTAGTGATAGTAAGTAACTAATAAGTGGCTACTAGATCAATTTATGTTTCTAATTAACCATCATTAGTTGGGGTTGTATAGTTATGTTAGTCACAAATTGTATTAGACTAGTAACAATACTAATATCAACTCCTAACAGCAATTTATCCAACAAAACATCATCTACTATTAAAGCCACCAACTCATAAAAAGATGATGTTCAAAGACCCACCTTTGAAGTCGAAGAAGTAGGACAGTCTGTTGGCAAACATGGATCGAGTGCAACCCGACATTTCGTACCCGGTCAACTTCTCCATCTCGTTCGACCAGCCGTCATGGGATTCTGAGCCACTGTTTCCCATGAACACACCTGTCTTCGTGCCTCTCACTGAGAGCGGGTTTACACCTGGAGAGAATTAATAATCCATCGATAGGTGAGCTGGTCGTGCACAATTAAACAATTTGCAGAATCATTAGAATTAATGTTATAGCACACTTTGTCTCATTAAAAGAACATCATTACTAGTAAATCACTTTCACTGTAAAAACAATTATGTCTTAAAAAATAAGCAATGTTCCATTATTATCGCAACATATGCCACCACTACAATGAGCTGCATTGCGTCCAGTTACCTGCATCAGCAATTGCTTCGTAAGTTGTCTCCAAAAGCATTCTGATCTGTGGATCCATGCGAGCTGCCTGTTTCGGGTGAACTCCGAAGAAAGATGCATCAAATTTTGATATGTCTTTTATGATGCCACATCTTTTTGGGAGGCCATAAAAACCTGGCAAAGAATCAAACATGACTCAATACCAATCCAGCCATTAATAATTTCATCCAGTGAGTAAATTATTGAATCATTCAACCTTCAAACTGTCATTATTTTAAACTACACATGATGAGGCTACAACTTACCAGGAGGCCATCTCAATGTGGAATCAGTAACCATGTCAACTTTATTCATGAGGTTGTGCTTAAACTCTTCAATGTTATCTGATGATGGAAATCTACCAGACATTCCAGACACCACAACTTTCTCAAAATGGCTTCTGTCAGGTAAACCATTTTGGCAGTTCATTTTACTGCTTTGTGAGCAAGGTGTCTCATCAATTTTTCCAGGCATTGTTTCTCTTGTGTATTATCTGAATGCAAACATAAATATACAAAATATAATTATAGCACAAGTATAAATTACTCCATAAATATAAATAAATATAAGTATTTTTAAAATTCTCCACTTCTGCTTCCAAATAAGTCAAAGACATAAAAAATTTTCACACAAAAAACACTTTTCATACCTCAGCTTACCTTACCTTGTCTTACAAATCAGCCTACTTTGGTACTTTTAGTAGCATGTAGAGAAAATATTTTAAAGAAAATCGAAGTAACAATATCGCCAGTGCTTTGGCTTCCCTCTTCTGCGAAATTTTATCACGAATAAAGCAAAGACTCATCCAATGGTCCCTACTAACTTTCCATATTAAGTCTTTGTTTCCACGAGAAAGGCTATTACCTATTCTAGACCCGATTTTTCATAGTAGCGCCATACAGAGTAGACACAAAACAATGATTTAAAAATTTAAAAAATGTCCACTTAACTAACCTTTAAACTCTAATAGCAGAACACGCGCTTTACTCAGAATTTTACCAGTACAGGCCCCACTTGTTGTCATTAGCTGATAATCATAACCCGGCTTGGAGATGAATTGCTTTTATATGAAACTCAAAGCAACTAGGTAGAGCGGTTTGATGCATGGTGCTTCTTTGTCATTCTTTACTATTTTATAGCCTTTAGCAATTGTTATTTGTTTAATTAACATTATTATATATTCTTTAACTACTTTAAAGGTTTTTTATGAAAACAAATCGGCTCATTCTTTGTTTGACGCGCTAATTTTATCTACCTAGTTGCTTTTCTGGTGTGCCTATCAGGCGAGGTAGTTGCAGGACCGTGTACCCTGTCCCGCTGCGCACGCTTTATTTGCTTATGGTATGGCGTTGCATCATAAGTTTTAAGTCACCATGTGTTTTAGAGGTTCGAAAGTCTTTAAATTTTAAATACTGATATAGTAACATAAGCACCTGTCGCGAATACACCTGTCTTGCAAAGGAGCTTGCTTCATTTCATTCGCTAAATTCTCACTTTACTTTCACTTTAAATTCACTTTTTTTTATACGTTTTATAAGTGATGAAAACTTATTTTCATTATTCTATATTTATATTGTAATGCAGGGGGCCGATTACGTGCCAGTTTTTAACAGGGATGTTTGGAAGGGTAAATTTGGTTATTCCCCTACTTAAAGAGAAGCTCTGGAAAAAGCCCAATTTCCTCTCTGGTCATTAAGGTGCATTATCTACAAATTTCGAATGCCATCTCAAATGGTCACTATTTCAGACAAAAGGCAACCAACCTTTTACTCGTTTTGAAGTTCGAAAGTTAGTCATGGAGTGACTAAAATGAATTGAGCACCTGCGACATTCGGCGCGCATAGTTTAGTTCACCAATAGGTCATTCACAATCCATACCCAGATCCGATATTTATTTTCAATAAGCACATTATCAAAATACAGTGGATCCCACTTATCTCGACCTCGGTTAACTCGCCAGCCCCATTAAGTCGACGCTTTTGAATTCCGAATTCCCTCTTTGTCTTATCATTTTCTCATCGGTTACGTTGATTCTTTTATTTCACCGAACCCAATTCACTATTGTTGATTTGCCGTGCATCCGCAGAATTGGGGGAAAAAATCAAGCCTTGCAGATGCTGTCTTGGAGGAGGAGGCGCAGGAGTTAACTCCAAGAATTCCGAGATTACAAAAACATCGAGAAAGACATTACTGATGGCGTGACCACCAATGAAGACATTATATCAAGAGTACAGTCAATACATGCATATCTGCATGGGGTAATGTCAAAGAATATGAAGAAGATTCGTACGAAGATTGCCGGTGAGTTGGTAGAAATGCTACAGAAAATGCGACAGTATGGTTCTTTTGTAGGAAATGAAACAACATCAATAATAATGAAGCACTTGTTTTCAAGCAGACTGTTAAACGAAAAAAACCAACAAAGCCCTTTAGATTTTGTAACGAAACTATAGTAACTGCTTGCACGTGTTTTCAAAGGTGTGTCAGAACAAAACGACTCGAGAATTTTGACACAGTAAATTTTTTTTGCAAAAATGGATTACACTCCTTACATTTTGGGAGATTTTTGTGAGCGATCTTTGTCTTTGCAATATAGGAAAAAATAATTAGAAGCGTTTGTATCGAGAATCGACGGTAGTTCTTATTGCATATTGGTGTATCTCTGCTGTTGGTTTGCACATGCCTTCTGTTGTTAGAAAGCATGTATGTTTACATATTGCTGTTATCAATATCAAATATCAATTGATGTTGTGTAAAAAAACCCATTAAAAACACGTGCATGTACATTTTTATTTATTAACGCACATCATGTACATAAAGAAACTGCAAGCATGTTAATATACAGTCACCATATTGATTTTCGGTTATCTCGACGCTTTTTGGCAAACCACTAGGCCGGCGACATAACCGCATTCGACTGTATTAAAATCTGATAACGTTTGTAGACCTTGTGCCTTGCCAGTGAGAAAGAGCAGTTGAATAATGTAATGAGATTAATCAAGATGGCATTATTAAATATGCACGTGAACCGGACGAGGCATGGAAAAGTGACACACCGTAATCACCTGTAATTTTCAGACCATCAAATCAGACATGGCAATTATCGTTTGCGGCTCATCAGGCGACTCCGCCTCTAAAAAGAGGCTTCTCGAATCGTTCGATCTGGCAAGCAAACATGGTGCTACGGCACCAGGCTACGAAGTACCAGCCAATGCTGACTCATGCAGCGAGGTAATCAGACCTAAGTACAGGTCTCGCTGTCCAATAATGAGCTTTGATAACTTGAAGCTGGGCCAAGTGCGAGCTAAACAAAGGTGTGAAACATTAAAAGATAGTCGCTATGTGAATGGGTAACAATCGAAATCGTTGAAGCCATGAATATGAATGTAAATATCATAAAATAAATAAACTAAGAAAATAAATAGACGATATTTATTTATGAAAATTAAGATTAGGCTGGTTAATCGTTGGTTGTAATATCGTGTACAGTAATCAGCTAACAAATGGCACAAAAATCACTTCCAGACTTTTGAAAGCTTATAGACCACAAAAGACACAATGATAACAGTGCCAAGGGTATGCAGCAATGACCATTCGTCGAGAATAAAAGATGGTTTTGCAACCTCATCTGCTCTGCAGTAGCAGGTGTCCACAAGATCTTCATTCGAAAGTAACTTTTGATCAATATTATAGAGTACCTGAAATGTAGCAAAACTTGTTAATTCAAGCTAGAATTAATTAGTAAGTATCCAGGTTTGTAAACAGGTTTTACTTAAATTCATTGAATGCAGAAAATTTCACAAAATTCTGGAATTTATTTGCTCTAATTTGAGCAACTTATTCAGTACATAATGGCAAAGATTTCTAAAAAATATTGGCATAATTTCTCGTTATATACAAATAAAAACAGTGATTACATTATATTATTCACTGATCTATCCATATTTAAACTATTGTAATTTAATTTAGACTTGTAACTACTCAACTTGCTTAAAACCTTTACTTAATCTTCAAAAAAAATTCTTATGTGTTGCTCTTTGTTCGCCATATAATTCTCATATCGATCATGCATTAGCAAATTTAGACCTACTTAAAATTCATCAAATAAATAATTTCCATTTGGCCATTATGGAGATCACCATATGTTGCCTTGTCTTTTGAAAAGTTTATTTTCAAAAATAACTTCTTTACATAAATACTCTGTTTGCTTGTCAAATAATTACAGATCAGCTTTTGTTAAATCTGCCACTGGCTCTCGTATTATTGTTTGCATGGGAACCAAGATTTACTCTATTGTTCCACATAATATCACCAACCTTTCTAACCTTTACGCTTTTAAGAAGGCATTAAAACACTTTATTATTAACTCTAAATAACCATGTATAACTCAATATTACTTAGTAATTCTTAAATTATGGGAACACTGACACACGTATTCATCAATGGCAATAGGATGTCTGTTAGCAGGAGTTTTTCTCTTATGATGTTAATTTTTTCCTTTTGGTTCCAACTTGTACTTGATTTTGTGTTTCAATAAAAATAAAAAAGGAAAAAAAAATTCAGAATAATGATGAAGTAACTAACAAGTTTATTAATTTTAAGTTAAATTATTAATTAATTAATTGTCAAGCAAACATCTATGGACTGAATAGGTACCTCCTTGGCAGCCCTTTGACCTGACTGGATGGCCCCATTCATGTAACCACACCAATGGGAGGCAGTCTCAGTGCCAGCAAAGAAGATGCTGTTGATTGAAGTCAATAATGCCATCACATAAAAAATAAGAATGAGAAAATAAGATAACTAGAACACCTTATTAAACGTAAGACATGTATTTAATCACTGATGACAATATTTAAAACAATAATAACAACTCCAATTCTAGGAAATCTAAGAAATATGAGTGAAACCACTTTCTAGATCGAATGTCACCATACCTTCGGAAAGGATGGAAAAGTGATGGAACAATTGATGTGGCGATGCCAGGGGTGACAACGTTCACAGGACATCCACCGTTATAGGGTTCCTCATTCCAATCTTTCTCCAAGTAATCCAAAGGGCTGAGGACCTCAGAGCCAAAAAATTTCGACAATGTCTGGAGAACCCAGGCCTTACGTTCATCTGGCTAAAAACAGAAAAAATTTAAATAATATTAAATCAATGGTTGTGCCATACAATCATGTGGCATATAATAAATGAATATAGAACAGATTTATATGCACATTAAAAAACATTTACTGTCTTCAATAACTATAAAGTAAGACAAAATGTAAAAAGTTAGCAGATATCTATATGAACATCCAGATATTTTAAAATAGAATCTCCTACATTAATAATGCATAAAATCCTTCGATTATCAGAATTAAAATTGGTAACTCCAACCTGATCTATAACCAATCATATTTAATTATGGAACAAACCATAAATAAAAACATAATAACTTACTCAAGTTAAATATCCAAAACTGTAGATGCCTTATCACTAAACCAAAGTCCCAAAATATCAGAACCTCTAGTAAACCAACCTTTTTGTTGGAAAAGTTTATCTGCTGCTCCCCTCCCACAAATGCAACCAAGGCATGGCACTGTGGCTCAATGGAAGCATCAAAAACAACGCACAGTGGATGTGCGCCATCAGCACCGGAAGTCACCACATGCCCAGAAAAACCCTTCTTGCGCCAGAATGCCTGAGTCAGGGTAATTAACAAATTTATTTAATAACCTGGAAAATAATGAGAATAATAAAAAAATATGAGGAGAGGATGTCATTGGAAACTGAAATTGAAAAAACCATTACAAGATTCCTATCTAGAATTAAAAGCATACAAAAGCTCTTCCTTCGTAGTTTGTCATTAACATAACATACAAATTGCACATACAAAAAGCATACAAGGTGATTGCATCCTCTATTACAAATTTTGAAGCACATCAATGGTGATGCATTTGATTGTTCGACTATTTTATTCAACAAAGTGAAGGGTCCCTGACACCACTAGCAGAAGTCTGTACAATATAGGCATTGACTGTTTATTTGATGAGTCAAGTCGAGAGATGATCCGAACACGAATTTTCAAAAAATGTTTGACTCGTTTTTAACCACCATGACTTAACTCGTAAAAAATTTTTGTTTCAAATTTAACAAGTCAACATGAGTCGGAACTAAAATTGTATGAAATTATTAATTTTGACTTGCCAAGCAAGGTCATTCTTGCAATATCTAGAGTAAACCTGACTTCACTCATTTCTGTTTGACGAGATGTGAGATTTTTGCTATTTTCAATTGCAAATTCTTTGTTCCAAAAGAGGATATAAGTAATAAATAATCCATTGTAATCAATGCAATTCAGAGCATTTTGTTGTACTAGTTAAGACCAATTGGAAGACCAAAAGTTGAAGGGGTCCATCAAAGTTATCGTTTCCCGAAGCTTCCGCAAAACACTTCAATCTCTACCTTTTGGCAAAGAACTCTTCTTTCTCTATGTTTTCATCGACTATGCCAGGCTGACAATCATAATTATCATCAAAAAGGTTTCACAGTATGAGAAAGGCATATTTGTTTGCAAGACCATGAACTTTCTGGAATCTGCCAGATATTTCCTCAGTCAACCTGTCGATGACACACATCATTTCCCGTCACAACTCTGTGTCAAATCCCAGTGACGTATTAGTCAATTTTTCACTGTCCTTTCGTTTCTTTTTGCGGATTCAACGCTCCATGCTTATCCCCATTTCAGAGCAGAATGTTTTGAATTCACTTATTCAATAGACTCTATTGCACTCTCTTCACACAAATATTCTGAAACATAAAAAATGGATGGAAGCTTCAAATCTGGTCTTGGTGTAGAATTCAAGTTATTTAATATTTCACGAAACGTTTTAAGAAATTATTAAGGTGATTTTCCTTGATGGCTCGTACATCAATCGATATGTTATACCAAAAGGCCATTTTTTAAATTTTTACCGCCCCTCCCTTGGTATGCCACTGTTTATGTGTCAGGTTCGCAACCCCTGTTGCACCACCACATAGTGCCCTGGGATGCTGCCCTATACAAATGGTTGAGCACCCCTGATGCTTATGCTTATGGTGCTTTATAAATAAACATTTTTTTATTTTAGCAACCACACATTTATTTGTTATTAAAGCATGAACCAAACCATTTCACCATCACATACAAAATCAAAAGTATCAGATTCTTCTGTTGAACCTATCTGTGGAGGTGATGTCTCTTAGTTTGATGCTACTCACTTCAGGGTAGGTGATGATGATTTTGGTTAAGTGTCCTACTGGCATCCTCTGGAAGACATGTAACATGCGCTTTGGAAGTTGAGGACTGAAGGCGATTTTAACTGGAAAGATAAAACTTGTGAGGAAGAATGACATAGGATTAATTAACAATAGGTGAATTTCACCATAACTGATGGCACGTTCAGAAGAAAAAGTTGCGTTATGATTCCATACAAATAAAAAATCAGATGTTATAAACGAAATGTTTTTAAATATTTCTCAAGTATAGCAACAAATGTAAATGTTAAAAACTTTCTGGCACCCTCGTCTAGTTATTTTTTAAAATATCGTAAAAAAAAACATCGAGTAACCGATGCTACATTCTTCTACCCATCATTTTAGAGCATGCAATGTAATGGTAAATTTCTCTGAATTTATGCTTTTAAGCTAGTATTTTGACATAACATTTGCATAGTTTCATAGAAAGGTATGACATTATAACAATGAGTCTCAACTTTGAAATTCAAATAGCTAAACTGTAGCACAAGAATTCAACATGACTGAAGCAACATACACGTGTAATTGATGCAACCTTGCTGTATTAGCACAATCTAGGTAAATTGTAACCGCAAAAAATTAAACATCAAAATAGTTTGGAGGGTAAACAGTAATTAATTTATACAGTTAGAACTGTTTACTGTTAAAATATAGAAAATAATTAATTTCATAGGAACAGATTGTTTGACACTTACAAATGTTTTTTTAACCTTTGACATCCCAGTTGGCCAAAATGGCTTAAGTTCCTGCATACAGCAGTAATGGCAGCAGTCGTAATGTGCCATGTTTGAAACCCAGCTTGCACTTGTCACGAGCATCCTTGGGAAAGAGCGCTGCATAAATGGTTACAATAAGCGCCTCTGATGCTGTGCACAGGGTGCTAAATAAATGAAGTTACAACAATAATTTCAATGTAAAATGTCTTCAGAATTGACATGGTTAAAAATAATTGTTAGCTGTAAAAATCACATTTAGGAAATAGATATTTGCACCGCTTACTTATTTCGTTTGGGGGTATTGCCAGAATGAGGTACTTGCATTTGAAGTTTTGACCATCCAAACAATGAACGAGAATCTCAGAATCTGCTCTCTGGAATAAAGCAGCATCAACAATCATCTCTTTAGCTTTGTGAATAAAAATCAAATTAATGAATAATTAAAACTTGATTAATAAAAGCAATCAAATAAATTTTGTATAGAATTTATTAACTCATCAAAGTTCAAGTGTGATGAAAAATACAGTGCTTCTCAAATAGAGTGATTCCGATTAATTTTGAGAGGTTCTTAGCATAAAAATCTAACATCTTAAGAACAACCATACCCGATTGTATAGTAACATAATAATCATCATAATATTAGAAAATAAAAAATCAAGTCAGTCGACCGTAACATGTAGAATCAACTTCACCACCATCACCACCATCATCATTTCATAGAGAAACTCTACTGTTGCAGTAATGTCTCTAATTACAAATACTCACTTATTATTTAAAATTAATTTTAAATTTGTTATTATTTTAATTCAACATGGATAATACTGTCTTAATTTATTTAAGTTAATATTTAAAGAGCCGAAAGCATCCATGGCAGGATTCAAAAGGCACTGTGACAATCAAAAACAACCAGTTCTACAGTCGAGCGGGCTAGATTTTAAAAGAAATTATAGATGTTAACGAATGGGAAGGTTGAATAGATGAGTTTTAAGGCTGATTTTGAACATCAACGTTTCGGACGATCTGACGTGAGACGGGAGATCATTCCACATACACGGTCCACATGCATGAAAAGATCTGTCTAGTGCACGTAGTGAGTCTTTGGGATGATAAAGTTTATGGTGTCAGACCAGAGCGAGGCCCTTCCCCGTTGAGATGCCGTTGTAGTGAGGAGTTCGTGTAGGTATTGGGAGACCGATGAGTGTGAGCTTTATAGACCATGATAGCAATCTTGTAAGGTATTCATTTTGTGATGGAGAGTGGAGTTCATCCAGTGAAGGTGATACATGATCAGTGAGCCGAGCATTGAAGATGAGCCTGGCTGCTGTATTCATGACCACTTGAACTTTAAGTTAGCTAAACGTTAGATCAGATGGCCAACAGTACGAGTAGTTTCAGATTATGCGTAATTTTGTTTGAGAAGGCATTTTTATAAATTTGGTTCTTGGGGCTGCTTGAGAACATGTATGAGAACAACTATTATTGAGAATTTATTATAATAAGATTTTAATGTTTGAACCTTTAACAGAATCTTTTTTATTTAAAAAATGTTTCAATTTCAAATTAATGATTTTTTAGTCTCTAACAATATAACACAAAAAAAACGGTCAAGATTTCTTGGGATAATCCTTGAAAAGGTTAATGACAAGATGTCATGAAATGTAGAATCTCATCTAACCTGTTCTATTAGCTTCACAACAGCATTGGTAATGATGGCATCTTTAGGCAGCTTGTCGGCCAGCCTGTGACATATCTGCCATGCTCCACCCTGTAATAATTATGTTTCGAGGTTGATTCACATTTTAAGGTCATAATTAGACCTACTAAAAGTTATTAGTAGGATCACTTTCTTAATGTCCAATTTTTCATCACGAAAATTCTTTTCTAATTTCATTGAGCAAAATTAAATAACGCAGATGGATAAACATAAACAGCATAATAGCAACAACCAGAACAGCAACAACAACAGCAGACATATAGAGATCATCCCCAACGAAGCTGCTCCCCAAAAGAGAAGTGATAGAAGTAATGGTGCAATACAAAAAAACCTCAAGTCGAAAGATAATGGTAATAAGAAATGTTCTAACCCATTAAAAATCGAGGCAAACAAAATATGGTAATAATAACAGCCATCAAAAGTAATAGCATTGCTAATAATTGCTTGCATCAATACTTTGATCAAATAAAAAAAGTGGTTGCTGCAATAACATCAACTTCAATAACAATAATAATAACATCCAACCTTTATTTTCAATTCCTGAGCTCCAAAGTTTGCATCGCAGCTCACAAGCGACTCGAAGCTTCCAGCTTTTGCAATGTACATCATAAAGAAGAGGGCAGACATGTGCTTTGGATCAGTTCCGAACATGCACCGGCAGCAGGCATCAAGTGCGTTTCTTGCTTCTACAAGCAATTCACTACAAGTCAATTAATGACTAATTAAAATTTAAACTATTACATTTAGGAATAAAATTTGTTCATAAAAAAACTGTTAAATTGGAAATTAAGATTGAATAAATCACAAATGAAAAAATTACCTGTTGACCAGATGTTGTGCTGCTTGTATTGTTCTAAAGTGCAAAGATCTAAGTCTGAGGCCAACTTTGAGCTCAAAAATGTTTTACTTTGAGCCTTTTTTACCAGTCTTCTCACCTCAATAGGTTAAAAATATGTTTATTGAAACTATGAAGAGCACAACATTCAATGAAATGCAATGAAACACGACTAACTTTCCACATAAAGAACAACAATTCAAGTTTGGAAAAAAATGATACAGGAGGAATGTCAGAGGAGTAATGGATGATAGAGTGTTTCCAATCGAACTGAATCACTTTTTTCCCACTTGCATACTGTTCATATGTTTCCAATCCAATGTCACCAACCAATTTATAAATGTGAGGTTGGCATCTGAAGATAATAGATTACAAACTCTCAAAAAAATGTCTGCAAAACAATTTATTTCTAATTGAAAGTTCATGTGGTTACTGAAAATGAAAATTTGATTTACTTGCTAATCCACTGCCCTCCTATATCCCAAGACTTGTGACCACAAGCAGTGTTCAAATTTGCCCCCTTAGTCCTGCCACCAAACCTGTCTTAAGTTGCAAATTCCACCATTAGTAACAGATAGCTTTTACTTTAAGAACAACACACCACAAATAATCAACAATTCGTAATGTCAAAAAAGGCACGATATCAATAACTCACTTTTAGCTTCCAGAATGACAACATTTAGAGATTTTTCCCTCGAAAGAAGTGTGTATGCCGCCGTTAGACCTGCCAGTCCTCCCCCGACAATCACAACATCACAATCTGTCATTTCTACCGGCAGGTGTGAAGGTGTGACCGGACGTCCGTTGTGGACCAGTTTCGTACGAGTGCGGTGAGAAAACGTAAATAAAATGCACCGGCAAGATGAGAAATCATAAACAAAATATCTTGTTACTTGTTATTAATTTATCATTAGTAATATAACTTTTAGGTTGAAATAGAAACCTATGCCATTTTTTGCATAACGTTTAGTAACATTTTATTTTTCATCTTTGTTGTATTTGTAAGTTGAATTTGAAAGCAGACAATTCGCAACAAAACAAAGCAGAATAACTTTTGGAACGGAAAATAAATGGAACGGAAAAGAAACGCACTCGAAACAACAAAACTCCACTCAAACCCGGAACAACAATCACGGAAAACTGAAACGGGTAAAAGAAACTTAAATAGTCCACCAATTTTTCTCGCGGATACAATACACTCGCTATCGTCGATGTTTAGGATGAGGATGGTAAGAGTTCAGAAGATATTAAAGATCGGGTAAATGGTTTATTTACTACTGTTGGACACAGGAACTTTGTCCCACTTGCATAATTAGAGACGCGGGCTCCGAGTTTGTTTACGTTTCATGAACTTAACGCGATATTATTCCTTCTCAACTCGAGTCAACAATTCAACTATTCACCATTTATTCTTCTGATTGTCTGTGTATATACAGTTACACTACACTACCAACACAAAAATGTTATCAGGGTTGATATTGTACCACTCATGTTTTTTTCATAGCATGAAGACGTATAGCGATGCCCTTTTTCAAATTATAGGTGCGACAATCAAAGGGGTGTCACACTTTTCCAATGTTTTAGTCTGACATCTCCGTCGATTGAGGAAGCGAGGCGGGCTAGCACTTTTCTGCAAGTAGAGATGTTGACAGTGGCGGGTTCAGAGAGAAAGGCAAGTTGGATCGTGGCACCCGTGATTTAATTTAAGCAAATTTATAGAAATTATATTACGCGACTCACCCAGTCACTGTCGCAAACTGATCAATGGCATAAACAAAATCTCTTTTTTCCAATGTCTCTCTTGTTCATAATAAATATTGACAATTTTAAGTTAGCGAGAGTACACAAGGTGACGGCTGAGCTGCATGTCTGCATCAAACTATGGAGATCCACTGAGTCGAGTTATATGGAATGCTATAAAATCACGACGCAATCTAAGCGATTCGTGTCTTTCACAGTCTACAGAGCCACCATCCGCTCTGTCCTCGATTATGGATCCGAGGTAATCGACCTGGGGTGCAAGCAGATTCGAGGCACATACGACAGTCTTCAGTATCAGGCACTGAAGATCTGCTGCGGTGCCATGAAGGTAGACCTCCTAGCCGCCGCCATTTAGCCAAATCCGCCGAACATTTCAATTACGCCAAAAATCCGCCGAAACTTTTTCGGCTAGCCTAAATCGCCGCCATAAAGTGCGATTCGATCCATCCGCCGAATTATTTCACAGCACCAAATAAATTCAAATTTAATTTACAAATTTCTTCGCAGCCTACATTGTCTGTAGTTCCAATGATGAAAATGAAAATAAAAAAGCTATGTATTGCCTCATCAACAGATGATCCCAAGATTAAAGCAATTAAATCAGCAGTTTTGGCAAAGGTAGACCATAGATTTCCCGAATCGGAACAAATCAAGCTTCATCAATTACTAGACCCTCAAACTAAGACTCTCATACCCAGAACAGATGCAACTATTATACTTGAAAATGTCATTAAAGATGTAGTTGAGAGAAATTTTATTACTGTTCCTGAAACAATGAGACAAACAAGAGAAGCAAATACACATAACAGCGAGCATGAGGGGCCTGAAGAAAAGAAGAGACGACTAAGATTGGAGCTATTAAACGAATTTTGTCCAGAGATGTCACTCACCAAGGGAATGATTTGAATTCTTTGGTTAGTATAGAAATCTTGTTAATAGTATTTGAGCAAGAATATAAAAAATATTATATATAAAATATATAAACATAATAAAAATGCACTTGCCATAAATTATTATCAAATAATTATTTGTGTGTTAAAATGTAAAAATTGCTGTTAATATTCTGTATCGCAGGTAGCAGTAGAAGTCGCATGCTACTTGACATCAAAGAGCTGTGATAATGGCGAATAAGTATTGACCTTTTGGAAGAAAACAGTGGTTTCTTTCCCACTTTTATCACAATTGGTCAAATTGCAATTACCAGCATCAGCAACATCAGTTACAGTGGAATGCATGTTTTCGACTACTGGCCTGGTTGCTAACAGCAAGCGATCTAGTTTGTCTGCAGAAAGATTGCACCGTGTGACATTTATTCATGACAATTTTGACATTATAGTGCAATAATTTTCTATTATTAATTTTACTGAAAAACCCTTAGTTGATAAACATGTTTCGTTCATTTTTTAAAACTCAGCCACATTTTAGCCGAATTATTCCTATTTTCAGCCGGAATTTTTAATAATCACGTGAATTCGGCTAAGCCGGATATCAGCCAGATTTTTTGCTCAGCCAGCCATAGTTTAAAATAAATTCGGCTAGGGGTCTACATGAAGGGCACAAGTGCCTCGTCTTTGCGGGTGGAGTGCGGTGAGCTTCCCCTCGACCTTCGTCGTAAGAAGCTCATGGCAAACCACGCCCTCAGGTCGTACGCCACAAATAATGAACCCGTTAAAAATAAATATTTCATTTCAGAGCCAAAGTCCCAAGTCGAAGTGAGGTTCCACTGCAGGATGAGGATAAGAGGCGAGGAGCCTCCGCACAAGAAAGTCGGGTCGGTCATCCCAGCAGATCTCCTGGAAGACATCAGAGAGGTACCTCTCAGATGCCCTCCTTGGAGACTGAGAAAAGCGACTATCGACTCCTCAAACCTCTCCTTCGAAGCCGACAACCCTCTGCGGATGCTGGTGGCAAGGGAGAAAATAGAGGATCTCCAAGGCAGCTTCCTCTGCTACACGGACGCCTCCAAGACCGAGGACAACAAGGCCGGAATTGGGAATTACATCTCAATGAAGGAAGTAAACATCAGTCTCAGGACGTCGAGTCACAGCTGCATTAGTTCAATCGAACTGGCAGCCATCGAGCGATGTTTGCTACATGTCAAGGACTCATATCAGGAGGAGTCCTTCGACATTGTCGTCCTAAGTGACTCGCTTAGTGCCCTACAGGCACTAAAGGACGGCAACAATTATGCTCCCGATATTAAAAATGTACAGCTTTTAATTTCAGAAATCCAAGGGAGCGGCAGAAAGGTCACTCTCGTCTGGGTCCCTGCCCACGTTGGAATCCCTGGCAATGAGAAGGCCGATGCCCTGGCAAAGGCAGCCACTGCAAGGGATCAGATAGACTACCGGATTCCGGCGTCTATCAAGGATGTCAAAAGGTCCGTGGCCCGCAACATCTTCCAACAGTGGCAAACCAGATGGGACGAGGACCCGCGAAGCCAACACTACAAGAAAATAGAGAAACAAGTGTCGACGAAGAGCAAATTCCAATGTGTCTCAAGGAGGAAGGAGGTTCTCATCTCCAGACTCCGAGTTGGAAAGTGTGCTCTGAATCAGCACTTGTTTCTCATGAAACGGCACCCAGACGGGAGGTGCGAGAAGTGCCCTCAGGAAGACGAAAGTGTGCAGCATTTCCTCATGAAATGCCCAGCCCAATCTGCCCTGAGAAGAGAAATTAAGATGTTTACAGGTCTATCTGACATGAAATCCATGCTCAGCAATCCAGCAAGTGTGGACATCATTTATCGGTGGATCTGCAAAAACAGATGCGGCTTACTATAAGCCTTTTACAATTTTACTATAACTAATTAATGTATTTTATTATTCTAATACTTTTCATTTTTACTAACTTACTAACACTAACTAAAGTCCAAATCATCTCAGTTATGCAACGGACTATAATCAAATAAATAAATAAATAAATAAGCGATTCGTGCGACATAGCTGTCACGCCATGGAACAAATCAGTAACTCAACTGTTTGTTACTCCTGTGCCTCTGCACTGGCGGTGTTTCCTCCGTGTTCATTCACAACCTTACGAAACTTGACTGAAAGACTTGTTTTTTTTCACTTTTATATATCAGCCTTCGCGGGCCTGTGATTGCGCACCACTGGCCTAGATGATCATGTCCCATTAAAGCACGCAAATACGACGAAATAAGTTACAATTTGCTGAACGACCTCTTGCAATTGGCACTGCTGTTAATAAAAGTTGTAGTGAAATTCGCAGATTCGGAAATAAGTCGTTTCCATAAAACACAATAAAACCAAGAAGAATCATAGGAGTTTCTGACAGAATTTCATTCCGATTACTGAAAGCATTTTGCAATCGTCTATTTCTGTGGCCATTGATATCCATGTCGTAGAAATTTTCAAAACCTGTGCAATTGCGTGGAATTGTATCGACATCAGTAGCAGATAGAAGAATTTTAACGTCCAGCAGAAATCTAAATTTTGTGCTCATGACTTTTAGTTGTAAAAACTTGTTGACATCTCATGGTGTCGATCAAATATGCTCTTCATAACGCACACAATTTCTTCTGCTGAAAGTCTTGCATCTCTTGACAGTTCTCGCTATAAATATGATTTATAGCTCTCGAGTGCATTTCATTAGATGTTGGATGATCTCAAATAATTATTATTATTTTAAGGACAATTCGTTTAATCATCTGATATTTTAGTAGATTTTGTTAGAATCTTTAATCAGATCCAGCGTGTATAAATATGGGCTCGATGAGAGCTGTTTTAGTCCCACGCCGCGGGAGCACCGTCCTAATCATCTAGCTATGCAACGGACGTTAATAAAACATTACTTTAGCTGTTTTAGTTTGGTTTGAGGATGATTAGAGACGGTTTCGACCAAGCCGATTCACGCAACGTACAAACTCAGCCGGCGCCTCCGGGCTCACTGAATAGCTTCCCAAATCTCGGGCATCTTTTATTCAAAAGATAGGGAATTCCATTAGGCTCTGGCGACGAACTGTTCCTAGCTTTCCTAATAACTCGCCTCATTTCCTCAATCGGCGGGAATGTCAGGCTAAAAACACTGGTAGGAATGTCATATCTCACCTGAAGAGGAACATGACGAAAGGCATCACTAAACGTAATCGTAAGGTCATCCCCAGTTCGTCTTTATCTGTGTTCGACTCAGGATGTCGGAGGGTCGAGCAACGCCATCCCATATCACCAAAAAACTTCTTATCTTCTCATAGTTCTTTTGCTTAACACTCTCGGCACGGCGACGGTTCCCCACATGTTCCTTCAACTCTTCTCACACAACTGAAACACCCCCTTTCCCATACTCCTTGGCACTCTTCTACCAACGACGGAGCGCCTTATCGCATTTTAGCCACTCAAGCTCATGTTAAAGTCTTGATTTCTGTGGTTTTACATGTCGTTTTTCAGCAAATATCTATCGAAACACTTTCCTTACATACAATCAATGAAGGACTTCAAGGAAGCGTCTCTTTTCGGTACTCTACAAAGGGATAGTAAGGGATCTGGTCAGTTGGATTGATGCTAGGAATTTGGATTATGCCAAAGTTTAATTCGTCTAATTAATTTACTCGAATGGGTTCGGTTATGAGCTCATTTTTTATATGCATACATGATCAAAATTTATAAAAATTAATTGTATTAAATTGCGACGCTCGCCCCCAAAAACTGCTAATTTATTTTCTACTTTTAATACTGACAAGTTGTTGGCAAACAGACTTATAACTAATTAGTTTCATAAAAAAAACCAAATACAATGAACTCAAAATATCTGACTTCATTTCCATCAAATGATATATGAAAACATCCTTATACACCTTGGTCATGGAAAACATGCAACACAATGACATTAGCCAAGACATTGGACAGTAAGAACAGGTAGAGATTCAGATCACAATTTAAAAAAAAATTTAAAACAAGAGTCATTACAAAGACAACTCAAAATTACCACAAATTTAGCTCCTTCAAAATTGTCAATTAGCACAAGCCATTACTTTGAGATGCCAAATTAATACCAACCACAAAACAAACACATTCAGAAACAGCTTAATAGGCATGAAAATAACTCGAAAACAAAATATAAATCACAATCCATCGCAGGCACTAATTGATTATGTTCACTATTAGAGCAATTTTCTTTGAAAAAAAAATCAAGTTTCACAAGAAAGAAATTCTGATTACATTGGTAATTAGACATCAGTTATAGATAATAATGATGAAAATCATTAGAAATTACAAAATTTGAATCAATCAAAAATGACACTTAAAAATGAACACAAAACTTAAACAGTAGAACCATGCCTGGAGACTAGCTGCTCACTGTTTGTGAATCGAACACCGCCGTCATTACCATCCTCACCTTGGCATCTCGAATCCATCAAAACAAACTCCAACCTTTCAGGATCCTTATTCCTACCCAGGTAGGACCTTGGTCGAGTCAATTGACTTGTCTCAATCAAGGGATCCCAGAATTTCCAGGCTTTATAGAGGATTTCACTTGGAACAAAAAGATGTCTAGCACCTTCAATGGCTGCTTTAATGAGATGGGTGTATGGGGGAACAGCCTTGCTGGGTGAGAATACTCTCAGGTTATCTTCGCCAAACATCTCCTTAAAACCTTGAGGATTTTTAACCTGAAACCAATTGGACCTGAACTCTGGCAACGGCAATCCGGGAGATACTGGTGACAAATGTAAAGTTAAGGTGTTTAAAATGCAGACAATTACAAGGTGGAACAATATAAAAATATTTAAAAAGGACTAACAATTTCAAGATTTAATAGATGAAATGTAGATTAATGTAATCTGAGTTCTTTGAATGACTATAAATGTCACAAGTTTTCATTAGTAAAGTGACCAAACATTAACTAACCAGCAATAGCTTCTCCCAAGTAGCCTCCGATATAAAATATGAGCTGCCTTCTTCCCTTGCAGTTAGCAGTCTTATCAGCTGGGCAGTAATGGTTGTCCTTGAAAAGGATCCTGACAAAGCTGGACTTTTTGTCCAATTTCTTTCCACTCAACATGAGAAAAGGCACACCCCTCCAGCGATTGTTGTCCACATAGAATGCTGCGGCAGCAAATGTTGGAACTTCGGTAACCTGGTTGCTGCCCTTGGTCTCTGCCAGCCACTCTGCATTGTAGGTGGAGTACTGACCAGTAATTATCTTGGTGCTTTCATTCTTTGTTGGCCTCAGCTTTGAAACGGGAAATGCAAGTTGTAAATAAAATACCAATAATAAGCGATAATAGTTCTTTTAGAGAGATGACTGCTTGGAAACACATTTTTATCTGCTCAGGTCTGTCTGCCTATTGATCAAATTCTGCTACAAGCAAATTGTAGGAACAATCAGGCTGACCACATAAATTCTCACCTGGGAAAGTAGATCAAGTTTCAGTTTATGAATCTCATTTATGCTTGATCCACCAGCTATGGGCAACTCCATGGCAGTTGCTGCTAGCATTTCAGTCATGTGATTCTGCATGACATCTCTGAGAATGCCGTTCTCATTGTAGAATCCGGTCCTTCCTTTGGAATTTTAATTAAATATCTTTTTATCAATAATGCCTTTGCATGTGTGATTTGAAAGTATATCTAATTTTGTTCTTGTTCAAAAATAAACATTGCCCAGTAATCACAGGGAAAACAAATTATTCTAATGAATAGTTAGCAGATGGCCTAATGTAAGCACTCATTGTGGTCAAAGTTGAAAGTTGAAATGGGCAGTTGATAGCAAGGGTTAAATTTGGATAACCAACAGACATAAAAACTTGATACAACCTACTACATCTTCGCTCTCTTTCAGGACCACCTCAACACGTTCAATGTGCTCAGCATTCCACAGATGGCTGTATTTGTCTCCATTGATTATCCTTTCAAGGTAAAGAAATATTAATGTATGAAATATCACAAGCAATGATCAACAAATTAAAATGTAATTCACTGTTGGCCATTAAGCATGATCAAACAATCAATGGACACTAAACCATTTGTTCTAATTGTTAATTTACAAAAACAGAAGACCAATAAATTCAAATAACTAATTACCACGAGGTCAAACCATCCAATCAAATTTCATACCTGAAAGGCAGCATTTCCTGAACAACAGTCTTTCCAAGGTAGTGATCGACTCTGTATATTTGGTCCTCTTCAAAACTCTGCCAAAGCTCATTGTTCAAGGTCACTGCTGTGTCAAGGTCACTTCCGAAGGGTTTCTCGATCACGATTCTGATCCAAGGTCTTCCAATCTTCGGCAACAAATACTTGTGAATGTTAAGGGAGGTTTTGCCGTATGCCGAAGGAGGTATGGCCAGATAGAAAAGGCGTCCAACTTCGTTGGTCTTCCCCGATCCGAGCATCCCGTACAAGCTCTGAGTGTTCTCATCCAATTTGGACTCAAGATCCTTGAAGTCTTCTGCTGACACCAGCCTCACATATTGGACAGACTCTGTGAAGCCCTTCTTCATCTTGTAGCACTCATCCACCAGACATTTCTCAAGATTCAAGAGGATGTTGCTGATGGACTTCCTTCCCTGAGTCTTCTCTTCACGAGATGCAGCATAGATGGAGACTCTGTAATCACCCCTTTCATGCACAAAGTCTTTGTAAACCTACAAAGTAGGATATAGCAGAATAAATGCCTCACCAAACCACATTCAAGGTCAAAACTCTACAAGTTGAAAAACTTCCTACAACCACAATTACCATTGATATGCAATGTTCTCTTCATTTTAATGCAAATGAAATGAAACTCAAATATGGCCAGTCCAATGAACAATTACTGACTTCAACACATTAATTTGGGGCAGCTCTAGTAAAACTTGGGTTAATTTTTATTATACCACTACTACTAGTACTGTTTATCACACAAGGTGTCACTGTAATGTTTGACCCAATTGCTTGAGGCCACATAATGACTCAAGTATGCTAATTAGAGCTTCCAACTGCCTTTGTTCTGCCATGTCACAAGGACTGTTCAAACAAGTATTGAATGATGTAATCTCAAACAAGCACAAACAAATGTATGACCTCAAGCACTCAATGCACTGGATTGTTCAACTGCCTTACCTGTTCTAATGACATTGTCACCTTGATAATATACCTGAACATGCTCACCTGATTCATAAGTTAGTACATTTTTTTATACTATTTCGATATCATACTAATATAACAATAACAAGCCACTGGAATATAATAAAATAAGCTATTTAAAAAAAATAGCAGATAACTAAAAATGCTAAAATCTAAACCTCAAAGAGAGACTGCCACAAATATTTCTTGGCCAGATTTCCTGTTGCCCCAAACAGCACAATATTGAGGTGTTTGACATCCCCTGAAGAGGCAGGGCAATGAGGCTCTGAAACTTTGGAGCAAGTACTACACCTGCCCTCTTCTGCTACAAACGATACAATCAAAAGAATGATGAATCTGAACAGCTTGACCATTTCTCCTCCTACAAAAAAAAAAAAATTATAAACTCAAGTAAATGTTTAAAACGCCTTATTTCAAGCCAAAAAATCGAATGAAATGTCACTTAATTTTCAGCAGATCCAAAACTCCCGTATTGCTCACACACATGCATGCCATTCTCTTGTACAGTTTTTAACTTAATAAATCTAGCTTTTAGTACTGAAGATCGCGTCTCCCTACGTTGTCAGATTCTTAAAGCATCAAAACTAAGAATAAATAGTTCGTGTGCAGAAGACGCTCATAGAAGAAGCTTGCTCCTTGTCATGCCTAACTCATTTTCCATTATCGCCGTTTCTTTTATACAAGTATGGTGAATTGTCCGAAAAATGCGTTGATGTAATTTCATTTGATAAATAAATAAAGTACAAAAATTATAAATAAAATTATTATGCATAATACGTATTTGAAATCAAGCAAAAAATTCACCAGTCTCGTAACTTCACACCTGAAATCAACAAATGATTATTTGCATAGTCTAAATTTGCATTGTAGACTATAAATTGATATAAATAAATAATTTATTTATCAAGTTTAAAGATAATAATATCATTATATAGTGCAAATTAGATCACCTATTTTAAAAACGATCTAAAATTATAACATTATTAATATAATACAAATATTGACAACAATGTTACAAATTTTATAAATGTTTTAAATAAATATTTTTGTAAGTACAACTGAACTTTTAATTTAATTATCTTCTGAATACTCATCATTACAAAAGAAAGTGAGCGACACTAGGAATCGTGTTTGTTGATTTGCTTTTTTCGTGATTTTGACGGCGTAATGGCTCGTGGTCAACAGAAAATTCAAAGCCAGCAAAAGAATGCTGAAAAACAAGCAAAATTGAAAAAGGCCCAAGGTTCAGACCAGAAGAAATCGGCTCAGGCTGCTCTCGTATACTCATGCACTGTTTGCAAGGTTGTGTGATTTTGCTACTAAAGCTATTTTTTAGGAGTACTACTGATTTTTAAATTATGTAACATTTCAAGTTTTGTTTGGAATCACTGATTTGTTAAAATTGACTCCATTTGTAGCCATAGTTTTAGGATGTTAATATTTAATAAAATGAAGCAAGTTAGTTTATGTGATTTGTGATGAATATACTGATCTGTTTGAATATTTTTTTAATTTTGTATAGTCTAATGTTGTGTCTAAAACTGTTCACAGGCACAGATGCCTGATACAAAGACATACAAGCAACATTTTGAAAACAAGCACCCAAAGAACCCTCTCCCAGAAGAATTGAAAGCTGTTGCCTAACGTTTCAGTATTTGAAAAAAGATGTCGCTCTTACTGCCAGTTTGATGGATACAAACAACAATACACTATCTTAACATCAAGTTTTGATTACATGAATATAATTTTTCTACTTTGTTCTTGCCTGGTTTCTTTATGAACAGCTTATGCAAAGACTGAGACATTTTGTACATTGATCGGTGATCCATCAAATTGTGATGGCAATAAATTATCATTTTCAAAAAAATGGCATTAATATATTCACTTGAAATAACATTTCCATTTAGTAAACACTTGACTAATCTGAAGTTGAAGGTTGTTGGATCTGTTATCAAGTTTTCTGAGATTATAAAAAAACTTGTGTAGATGCAATAAGCTTGTAGTATGTGTTTGAAATCTTGTGTGGATGTAAAACACTTGAGACCTCAAACTGTGTCCCTTGCAAGTGGCAAAAACAATTGAACGTCCGTTGCATAGCTAGGCGGTTAGGATGCTGCTCCCGCAGCGGGGTTCAAATCCGCACTGCCGTCATTAGAGGCGCAGCCTTAGCCATTAATTAGGCCATGCGAGCACAAATCAACCTCCAAAATAATTATTTTGTCATTTCGCATGTTGTTTAAAACTCCATAAACCTCAACTTAACCCAGATTATTTAGAATGCTTTTTATGTTTTAACAAATTTAAAATAGGTAATATGAATCGATGGTCAGATTAGACGAAAAAACCCAGAAGACAATTCACATCTGTAGATTTTTTTATGAGTTCCTTAAGTAAACTCGCCCCTTAATAATTCAACGTGTTTCTTGACGTTTCCTGCCAGAAACAGAAATCAGCATTCTGCTCTCTTTCCTATAGCATGCTAGACAGGATGTCATCAACATCTTTTTATTTCTCGAGAATATTTTTCCTTTTCACAATTAAAATACCAGAGCATTCAGGCTATCTGTGAGCCGATATAAGAGCGTCTGTCGACATTAAACTGATCATACTGTTTCAGAGAATAAAGATACTTCGAATGAAGATTGTTTAGTTTGAAAAATTGATTTTGAACAAATGTCTCGATTGACTGCGACGGTTTTTGTGGCTTGTTTCTTCTCTCTCGCATATTTCCTATCGGCAGATCCGCTTGAGGACTATCCAGAGTCAGACAAGTCGGACAAAGAAAGTGTCTTATAAATTTCAATTATTTGCTATAACTAACTATTTGTGACTTCTAGTCTTATGATTTGATGTTTATTATATATGTAAGAAATATAACATGACATTTCAGAATCTGCTAAGAATGACGAAAAGAGTATTTTGCAATACATTTTCTGGCTGCTCAAATTTCAAACGGTCTCCAAAAACACAGACCACTGATGATCCAAATCTCAGTTTGGACATGTCGCTTCGAAATTTGAAAGTGTCTGAAGAAATGGCCAGGAAAAAACACAGAGATTATCAAAGGGAATATCTTCGATTTCTAAAGAATTTCGTTATTTACTGACATGAGTGAGGAACATCTGCTGTTTTAAATTGTTAAACTTTAAAATAAATTTTTACTGTGAAACAATGTTTATTGAAATTTTTGAGAAATAATAAACCTATAGAAAAGATAGATAAACTCCTAATTGACGGCTCAATACTTTAAAGATATCGAGACTGCTCACTTATTTGAGACCGATTGAACCAAAAATAAAACTTGCGCAGCACCATCGTCACCATAACCATAATCATAATCATCATCAATTTAAATTAACACATATTTCGAAACGATTATGTGGGCGTCTCCATCTGTTTTAACAAAAGTTTGTAGGCAAATCAGTAGAGAGAAGTTGATTGAGCTGCTTCTCTGACGGGTAATACAAATACAGGTAGTATTAAGAGAATGTCTTATACACAGCAAACAAAATCAACATCCTCCATCTCCTCACGGCCTACACTGACACTCGCAACAGAATAGACTTCAAGATATCTGCAGTAATAATAAGTCAGACCTCCCTGACATATCTGCCATGCCCGCGCCTCTTCGAAATATCATCTTGACGTGCGACGCTGAATATCCATATCCTCAAATTCGGAGCCGACTTCCCCCTTTAATTACCAACATATAGTGACACATCTAGATGGGGGCTGGAGGTTCTAATCTCCCAAACTATTAAATAAAAACTTGTTGGATAAATCCATTTTTTAAAACTGGTTTTGGTGATCGACATCAGATACGTCATTTCAGCTTTTTCCAAAGGGGAAGCCAAATCCTAAAACATGAGATGACATTTTTTTTAAATGTTACAAGCACAACATTAGAAACATTTCTGAAAAGATAATAAGCCAACGAACAATCCACCCAGATTTCATATTTCATCTTAAATGAAAGCTGTTCTAGGTCCTGAAGTTCCATTGGAACAGAGACCACTAATAACTAAATTCGGATATTTGTTAAAATAAGTTTGGCATTTAGAAAAATATTTCATTAACTCTAGGTTTCCCATTAAAAGCTGAAAGCATTTTTTCGTTAGAAGTATTTAAAATACGACTATCGAACTTTGGATACTGATTTTAAAAATTAGGATTGGTTTATCACATAGACATTAGTTTCCTTAAACCACTATAAATTAATGTTATGTTATGTTATGTTATGTTATGTTATGTTAAAGTGATCAAACGGTTAATAACAGAAACTACAAACAAAAATTTAATGACTCATTATTATATAACGAACGAAATACCATGTTATTTGGTAAGGTTTGCAGTTTCTAAATAAACTGAAATTGTCATAATATTGACGGTAAACACAACTTATGCGTATTGGTGCATTTATCTAAAAATCAAGCGTAGTTGAAAGAGTCTATGGAACTCGGTGAATACGATGAAACTATGAAAAGTTTTATTAAACTCAAGCGATCGTCTCGGTTTTTTCATTAGCAAACATAATTTTTTTGTCAATAATTTAAAAATATTATTTTGCTTGCGATAAAACGAATTACAACGCTTAGGCCATTTAAATAGGAATTTGTGGTCAAATGCATTTTTAAGAGCGGAAGTTTTGCTACTAAGGAAACGTCGATATGATGGCTGACGCTATTGCCCGTGATTTTCAAACGTCTTCAGCTAAAACGAACAATCAGGATGACGATGTTGTGAGAAAAGTTCAGCGCCCTATAAATTGTTTACATGAAGAAAACAAGAATGTCCGTAAAAAGGCTTTGACAGACATTAATCAAATCGTAGCCGAAGAATGTCATGAAACAGAAAATCTGAAAGTTTTTGCTTCAGAACACTTTATAAACTCTCTCCTGAGAATATTTAGCGATCCTGTGGAGCAATGTCGACATTTGTCAATTTCAATTATTTGCAAAGTTTTTGCAACAGTACCTAGTCCAGATTGCTTGCTGATTAAAATATTTCCTACTCTTGTAAAGCGCTTGGCTCAACAAGATATTGTCGAAACATCCGAAGAAATACGTCTCCAACTACTAAAATTCTTGGAACAGATTATACAAATTTGTAAGAAAAAAGTGTCACCATTTGTGAATGATGTGGTTAAAATCTTGCAGCAGACCATCACTGACACATACTCAGAGATACGTAAGTGTAGTTGCGAATGTGCATCTCAGATGGCCAAAGCCATTCCAGAACAATTCTATCACCATTCGGAGACATTGATAAAGCCCCTTTTGCTTACTGTGACACACCAGCACTCCAAAGTTAGGGCTCTCGTCATCCAGACAATTGGTAAAGTTTATACTGTTACCAAATGAATATTCATGTTAACAATATTGCGGAAATTTGACTTACACATTATTTTAATGGTTTCATCTCTGTTCCTCAGGCACTGTTATTCAATATGGAAATGGAAAATCTGTTGATGATGTGGTTTCACATCTTGCCCAAAGGCTATTTGACCCTGTGCCCTCTGTACGTATGGCGGTCATCCAAGTGGTTGGCGGGTGGCTCCTGGATTTGCCCGACCGATATTCGTATCAGCCGAAGCTCATTCCCCTCCTTCTTTCTGGATTCAACGATGAAACTCTGGAGATACGAGAGGAAGCCGAAGGATTGTGGCACGACATTGGTGCGTTGATTTTGGATAGAATGTTGTTAGGATTTATGTTTTATTATGAATTAAAGTTATAGTTTGAAGCATGTTTAAAACAATGCTGTAAAACGAATCAGCATATCTTAACTTTGTCAGTAATTAACTGTGCTTTACTAATTTAATTTGCTTCTCCATCAGTACACCAAATGATAGGATAATCTTTAACTGTCCAACTATAATCATAATTTGTGCAGGCATGAAGTATGAATCTGAAAATGAAAATGACTTGAAAGATAAAATTGACTTTATGAAACCTACTCCAGATCATTATCCAAAGCATGGTAAGAATTTCATTAAATACATTCAATGTCTAATGTCGTTTATTTTATGAACTGAATCGAAGCTAGCTCTAATTCTTCCAGTCAAAAGGCCAAACCTTGGTTGTCGCCAGTTGGTCTACAACCATTATTCGAAGATTCTGCCTGCCATAGTCAACGACATGGCAGATTGGAATGCTGACACGAGACTCCAGGCGGCAAAGTTGCTGTACGTAATGCTTGCCAACGAGGAGAACAATGTGACGCAACACCTTGATAAGACTCTCCTGGGACTCTATAAGGCCTGCTGTGATGAAGAATCAAAAGTCGTGGAATTTGTGAGTTGATTTTGCATTCCACTTGAAAGATTGAATTCTTTAACTCTAATTCTTAATTAGAAATATAATTATTCTGTTTATTTCTATTTAGCCTATATTTTGAGACTTATGTATCTGATTGTGAAGGCACTTCTTAGTGCCCTACGTGCATGCCATCGTTGCAGGCTGAGTTATTAATGCAACGTATTAAGTTGATTTCTGTTAATACCATGTGCAAGAATGCAACCGATTGAGCTAACCAATGCCAAGATCTAATTTCATTTGTTGTTACTATTGCATTTATTATCATTTCATTTTCAACTGTGTGCTATAATTTTATTTTTATTATCACCAAACATTAACATTTCAACCTATCATTGAGAATATCTCAATAATGGTGATCATAGGTGATGAAAAGCTCAGAGTTGATTGGTTACTTTGTGGACGTGGACATCTGGTGTAAGATGATCACTGAGAACATTAAGATCTCCCAGTCCCACGGCTCCATCTTCATCCTCGCTCACGTCATCACAGGGTCGCAGGCTGTTCAACTTCAGCCCCACCTGCCCAGGATCCTCCATGTCATTTCTGATCCGGGCATATGCCAAGTGGCAGAGGTGGGATTTTCTAAGTTTCCATTTGCAAATTTATAGATTATAAGCCTATTCAGGATAACTGAATGATATGACTGAACCAAAAAAGATGAGGCATCATAAAAAATCACCCGTTGTTATTATTAACATTATTGTTGTTATTATTATCGTCATCATCATCATCATCATCATCATTATCATCATCATAATTACTTCATTTGTTTTGTAATCTGTGCAATGCAATAACATATTATCATTATGGACCTTGGATGTATGCTTCCAATACCTTTGTTTTGTTAAATACTAGATTAGAAAAGGGCATTTAAACTTAATTATTAGTATGGATATACTAATTAAAGTGGACTTTTCACATTAAGTGCTAAAAACAATTTGTTTCACAGACGAGAATTCAAGAAGCTCTCCTAACATGCATCGAGAGCATCATCATCATCAGTGGAGATGACTGCCATTCTGTGGCATATCAGATGTTCTCAATGCTCCTCTACATACTGGCCCTCCACAGGATAGAGCATACCAAGAATAAGGTTGGTTAGTGCTCACATTAATGCTGAGCAGATGGATGCATTCTAAGTCAGACAGTTGAAATGTGTTTAGAATTGGCATTAAATATAGCTTTGGTTTTAGTCTGTCGACTTTTTCCTGTTCCAATTATCTCATTTCTAACATCCACCAATGTATCTGGATATGAGTACCCAGATTTATAAAAGGTAGTTTTCTATGGGCAGTCCTAGACAGCAGAGGAAGTGGCTTGATTATGACAATTAATAATTTGCTTTTACTGTATCATACATCAACTTGATCTGTTGGGTTAACCTGCAAGCTATTATTTTTGCCCTTCTGTTATTTAATTGCTCGTGTGCCCGCATGGCCTAACGGTTAAGGCTGCTCCTCTCACTATGGCAGCACGGGGTTCAAACCCCGCTGCGGGTGCACCGTCCTAATCATCTAGACATGCAACGGACGCTAATAAAACATTTTTTTTTTTTATTTAATTGCTTATTCTTAATTGTAATTGTACCTTCATTTATATAGCGCCATATGCATAGCGGCAGAGGCGCTTCTTGTAACCATTTATATAGCGTTCCTTCCCAAGGGCGCTGGTGTCAGTGCAGGCTGGGTTTCAAATACGACACATTGCTACTGTTGCCATTACCGTCGTATGCAGGAACACAACTAATTCAGCTAAGCACTT
Organism: Whitmania pigra; assembly: GCA_021613335.1. Taxonomy (NCBI): domain Eukaryota; kingdom Metazoa; phylum Annelida; class Clitellata; order Hirudinida; family Haemopidae; genus Whitmania; species Whitmania pigra. The sequence continues at coordinate 3,648,169 of JAJTWR010000251.1, read as the reverse complement.
AACAAATACATTTTGAATTTTAATGCTTAAAAATTGTAACTTCACAATATTTACAAGTAAGCATGTTTGGAAAAAAATTATAAATGTTCATTTTGTCATCATTAACAGTCCTTGGAACTCCTGGAAAAGTTGGCTTCCACTGAGAAAATGCCAGACAGAAGCTCGCTCATTCGCAAGCATGCGCAAAACTTTCTGGATCAACTGAGGCAACAGTCAGATGATTGGCTCAACAACTCACCTCAGCTTTTGGCCTTTGGGACTCTCATTCATTTGGCAGATGGTGGATGATAGATGTTGCTTGTTTTTTTGTTGAGATTGATCTAAATCATTTAATTAACTAGCCAAGGGACTAATCTATTCTTCTTGAAATGTGTTCCACAAATATTATATTATTATATTTTTACATTATTATGATTTTATGTTTAAAAATGGTTATCAGAGCCTTGAATGTAATTTTGAGATTTTTTAAACTGAACCGTGCAGGCAACTCTTTGGAACATTGTCTCGGAGTAATAATGGACATTTGTGCAGACAACCTCAAAACGTCAAAGAATGCTGAAGTTAGGCACACTTCTTTTGCCCTAGTGAGTCATGTCCTGGCGTCAAAGCCCTCGCTGTTTTGCAGAGAAGGGTGAGGATTGTTATTTTTGTTTTTGCAGCAGTGAAATAGTTTCAGAAAATGATATTATTTTATGATAATTTTCATTGACGGAATAGTTTAAATAACTTATACTAATTTAATTTCACTTAATTTTATTAAAATAGTATTTTTGCAAAATTTTACAACAAATTGATAGCAATTGTTAAGTAATCTTGGCTTTGCCGATGCATTATTCAAAGAAGCACTATTAAGTTTATAAAACTGAAATTCATTACAATCTACAAGTTAACAAAGATAACTATATAAGATAACTAGAGAAAGTTAATTATTAATACAAGGTTAATTATTACTAATCTCTTGCTAAGGTTTGGGGATTTAATTGTGCGGGTGGTGGTGGATATGATCCTTCCGAACTGTGTATGGACTGCTGGGAGGATTTCTGAGGTTTTAAGAAAGTCAGCCATCTCCTGCCTTTGGACAGTGCTTGACCTTGAACTACTCACCAGAGAGCAGGTTGGGCAGTTTAACATGTTTGAAAATTGAAACTATTTGAATATTTATGTTAGTAATAAATATTTTTATTAATAGTTTATTAGTACAAAAAAAAACTATGGACTGTAATTAGTGTAAGAATTAGTTCTCATTTAATCCTTATGTTTATTAAAGTTACATTTATTATAAATCAAACAATGTAATCGATCTAATGTATTTAAGACTGACTTACAGGAGTACCATTGGGTAATGGCACCTGATGCAGATACAGTCGAATGAATTGGCTAAATACAATCACACAATTAATCAGTTAAACTAATATTCCCCAAAAGCAATCATGACCAATTTTCCTAATCTAATTAAAACCATTCTTAAATCTTCAATCTATCAGTTTGAGACCCTGGAGCATGTCAAGATTGTGAACCAGCTGAGGTCTCTGTTGGAGGATGAGAACAGGGGCACAAGGTTGACCACCTGTCATGTCCTTTCCAAGATCTTTTCCATCTTTGGTGACAGCCTTGAGAAGAACTCTGACCTGTACAACCTCTACCCTGACCTCTTGAAGAGACTCGATGATGGAAACGACAACGTTCGAACCGCCGCATCGGAGACCTTTTCCTCTTACCTGTCTTGCCTTCGCCCTGGTTACAACGTCTTGCTGTATGGTGCTCACCTGGAGGAGATCTTCAAGGGACTTTTGATTCACCTGGATGATCCCAACCAAAAGATCCAGGAGGCCATTTTAAGTAAGGAGTCCTGAATACTTGGACTTGCTATGAAGATTTTTATTATTATTACTATTAAAATTGAATGAGAATCGCAAATGCACTGAAGATCCTTTGTTTGTTTATGTATCTTTTGTACACATTTTATTGATTACTGATTTTAATGAATTTGCTCATTCTTTAGGAACACTCATGAGGAATGCTAGTCTCAGTCCAGACATGTTGCTGAAGCTGACTGATGATGTGAGGTTGAAGCACAGATCAACTGAGTACTGCAACAGCCTGATCCAGCACATTCACTCTTTGCCAAAACCCTTGTGACAAATTGATTGACTCAGTAAAACTAATCAAATGATCAAATTTATTTCCTTGTTCTTTCATGTAAATTGAATGTTTATGGGTTCACTTTTGCACACCTCACCCAAGAGTTAGCATTGTTTGATTTTAGTTTGCATGAGTTGACAGTGGTTGACAATTGGCTTCTTGTCATTGTTACAAATGGTAAATCTTACCGAATTGTTGGATAATGGTGCATGAAGCCTAAAATGAATTGTCGATCTGTTACGATGTCCTCAGCAAGTGAATATGGATTCGCATTTTATGCGACTGAGGCACAGCGACTATCGCAGAGCTTAAGAGAATGTTGTGGAAGAGTTAGTGGAGCCGTAAATTTAGAGTTTGCGTGGACAGACTTGTTATTGTCAAGTCAATGATAATAGCTGAGAACATTAAATGGGTGATGCATTTAATAATAATTTTCAATTTATTACGTATGAGCCTAAAAAATCTAAAAAAAATGTATTTTTTGAAGCAACCTAGAATTTAAATGCTAGCTGAGTTGTTGATGTTTTTTTTTAAATATTACCTATCAACCCCATCGTCAAAGATGTTACCAAGAGATCTTTGCAAATTCTATGACGTCATTAGTAACCATACTACAATTTTGAAAAAATAGGATAATAAATATTCTTTGCTTATATAATTTTCCTATATCTCACAAAGATTAACTTGCGATTTTCATGTGTTTGTTATAAAACCAAAAAAATATAACTGATTTTTGACCTATTACTGAATGACAAAACACTTTGCGAAAGCTTTAGGAGGAGCAACAAGCCTTTTCTTGATACATATTTCAAAAATAAATTTGTAATATAATTTTTAAATGGTTTAATTTGCTTGGATAATAAAAATTGCATCAATTACGTATAAATAAACATCAAATTAATCACGCACGTGGTAATCAAACGGACTAAAAACCGGCGGCAGCCATATTTGTTGTTTATTGTTGTTGTCTTGTTCACGGCACGAAAACAACTAAAACATCGCCTTCTCGAAGTAAACAAATGTATTCTTCCGTTTGTACTGATGATAGAAACGTCTTTGCTTTGAAGTCAAGCAATCGATGCTCGCGAGATTATGACGGAGGAATGAACGGTTCACCAGACCGAGCCATCGCCCGCTTGGTGTGCAAGGACAGGGCCGTAGATTATTGGATGAGGAAAAGCAGAATAACAGTCGGCAGGTCCAGTTCGAAGAGGAGCAGTGCTGATGTTGACATGGGGCAGTCCACTTTCATCTCCCGAAACCACCTCGAAATATACACGACCGACGCTAGGTTTTACGCCCTCGTGACGGGTAAAAACGGACTCTTCGTCGACGACATATTCCACAAAAAAGGAGGCTCTGCATTTGAACTGCCTAATACGTTAGTTGACTAATTGCTTCGTTGTGCCTTAATGCACTCGTTTGTAGGAGTAAATTTACATTATGGCAAGTTTATTTGTTTCGTCGAATATCCGCAATATCATGTATTAATTGCATTATTATTGTTTTGCATTGTATCGTTAATTACATCAGTAAGTAATTACATTTTCTTTGATACATTTAATAAGCATGTCTAATTTGGTAGAAAATTATGAAACAGCAGTTGTAAATAGTAGTAATACTAAGTACATTTTTGTAATGTCATAACACCATCAAGGTTTGCATCTTTCTGAAGTTAATAAAGGTAAAATTGGGATACATCAGATGCAAAGGTGAAAATGAGAAGATTAGCATCATACTGTAGTAGTTCAAAAAACAAAAAAGTTCGACATGTAAAAGATAGAACTAAATCAGCATTACAGTTCTTTGGAGCTTATGGAAATATTGGAAAATGATAAAAACAGATAACCCCATAAGAAGAACTAATATTGATGTTATTGATACAATTGTAGAACATATTTGTACTGCAAGTATTATAATGTGCAATCTGAATTCTGAGATGGGAGTGGTGTAAAGTTTGCAAACAATAAACAGCAATTGCATGAGCAACAATAACAACAGCAACATTAACAACATAATGTAGAGCCTAAGGGATCTATCATAAGTCGATCTTTCATAGCAGCTTATTGAAGACCGGGTATCATTGGTTGGTTGGAATAACAGTACTTTGGTCTGCTTATGTTCTATGAATGGTCTCCCAACAAATCTGTAAGGCTTGCAATGGAATTGTTGTTATTGTTGTTGTTGGAAACAAACTCAATTGTCATGGCATTAAGCATCACAATGCAAATGTCTTTTAAACATGATGTAACAATGCAAATGTGTATGAGAGGATATGTGACACCACATTCAAAAGACATGATAATCAATAAAACCAATGCATGATTAGTTCTGGTGAGAGTGCTGTAATTATGAAGTAATTATTTCCTTTGGTAAAATACTTTGCTTTAACATAGGTGTTAGTAGTAAATTTTGGTGATGATCTAACCACTACGATTTGACAAGTATGGTTAATTATGACATGTAGCTTTGTGGTAAGGATACAAAATTTGAATATAATTTATAATTGTCTTTGTGAATAAGTTTGTAGGTATCTTCATGTTATTTTGCAATGAAATATTTTATATTACATTAAATATCCCATATTTTGCAATGTAATTGTGTAATCTATGATTGCAATACTTACATAATTGCATGTCATGAGATCTTGATTTTAAAACAAGTTTTTTTTTTGTCAAAAAGCATGACCAAACCAAAATCAAAACCTGAACAAGAAAAAACAAGAAACAAAATCAAACATTCATTTTGTTTAATGCTGAGGACAAATTGGAAAATTTATTTCTTGTTTATTTAAAAAGGACAAATCAATTCTTAAATATACTTAAAAAAACAGCTATCCTATTTCAAGTTGAGATTGATTAATCTGGTATGTTTCACTTAACTCATCTCACCTAACTGTCATTCAGTTAGCTGATATCAATTTTATTTATTTTTTAAAGTTGACATTGGACAAAACATGCCTGCCACATTTATTGGTTAATTAATTATAATTGCTAACTAAATCCCAATCAACCAACTTGCTTGTTGTTAATTGACTACTAGTTTCGTCAGTTGTTGGATTTTAATATAAATGCAAATTATTTACTCTTAATGAATTATGTATGCGGTGATATTTAGAGATGCCAACTTAAGTGGAATCACATCACAAGGGACAGTATTTCATTTTTACTGATGCTGAGTTTAAAACCTATTTATTATCATCCTTCATCCTTATTATTCATTAATGTTTTTATTATTTGCAGTGTGTCAATGTGTACTTTAATGATATTGAAAAATAGCTAAAGTCTTTAAATGATTAAATTGACAATTCAATGAATAAAATTATTTTCTGATCATCAAAATGGTTTTATTTAAACCAATAATTGACAGAATGTTAACAAATTCAAATATGTCGACCAGTTGATAAAATGATTAATAAAGTGATTTACCAATAAATCATTAATAAATAAAACAAAACACATTAATTAACTTCCATCCTTCTTCCTTCTACAGCTGCCTGTTGAGGTTTCCGAGCACGGAAATAAAGATCCATTTCGAGGTGTTGCTGCCCGAAATGCCTTCCAACATGGACGTGAAACCTTACGTCTGCCAAGACCCACAACCGATTCAAACATCAGTGGCCTTGAAAAGCAATAGGTTGGTTGATAATTGGCTGTTTTTAAAGAGCGAGTCGAGTGGAAGCTCTGAATTCATAGGTCGTGCCAAAGATTTTGTAATTTGTTTTATGTGAATTTATAAAGCTTATAGAAATATTCTGATACTCTTACCTGTATGTTGTAACTATACTTTGTAGAATTATCTGGGACAAATGTCTATGGATATTATATGCAGTAATTTATTGGTTCAAAAATTCCTTGCCGACAATCATTTTTAAAGTGTTTATTGGCGTTAAAATGTTTTTCATTCGAACATTTCTCCAGCTACGGGGAAATCTATTCCACTTCAAATTCCAACTTCAATGCCCTCGATGGCGTGCTCTACCCAGTGAAAGAGGAGATTGTGGACCACGTCATGGCTGCCGATATCGGGGACGTGGGGAAGTTCGAGCAGTCATCCCCAGACTATGCCTACATGGTCCCTGACAACCAAGTTAAAGAGGAGAAGGAAGCTGCCCCGCCTCCCCCTCAGAAACCCGTCCCTGCTCAGATGGCCCCCTCATCTTTGACCAACGAGCACACAAAGCCTCCCTATAGCTATGCCCAGCTCATCGTCCAAGCCATAACCTCGCAGCCAGACAGGCAGTTGACCCTGAGTGGCATTTACAACCACATAACCAAGCAATACCCGTTCTACAGGCATGGGGATAAGGGATGGCAGGTTTGTTGATGTTTTTCTATTGTTGGTTTGTTACTTTATGTAATTTTAATGTATTTAATTTGTATTTGTGTTTTTATTTATTTGATTTTTTTTGAGTGCCTTATGCATCAGGTAGTCCAGTTTGTGAAAAATGTTAATAAATGGACAGTGGCATCATTGTACAATTTACACTGCATGTTTTTCCAAGGATGATGTCAGCATTGCTAGAGATGTTGCAAGGCTGTCAAATATTCATTTAAACATTTTGATGACATTTGTGCCAAGATGATAGCAAACTTACCATTAGAAAACTGTAACCTTTGTTCATTTTAAACCACATGCTACATTGTATGTAGGGTTGGTTAGGGTTATAGTTAGCCCTAAAAAATCAAGATTCTTTTTTTAACTGATCTAGCTTTAATCTGAGCTAGATAACACTAGGTTAATGAACAGAGTATTATCAATTTATCATTAAAAAGCCTAGCCACTTCTCTTATTAAAACTGTTACCATCACTATCGTTGGTATCAATGTCATCATCACAACTAACATCCTTAAACGCATGTTTATTGAATTTGCTTTCCCAGAATTCCATCCGACACAACCTCTCCCTGAACAGATACTTCGTCAAGGTACCCCGAGCCCAAGAAGAAGCCGGCAAGGGCTGCTTCTGGCGGATCGATGCCAACTCGGAGTCTGCCCTCATGAGTCAGGCCTTCAAGAGGAGAAGGCAGAGGCAGGCACCCTACTGCAAGACCAACTCAGAAACACTGTATGATAACAAAAAATGATTTAAATCAAATGAAGTATTATTTAATTGTTCATTCATTGGTATTTTACAATCAGTTTAAATAGTAACCTCGTCATCCTTGTTACTTTTATTACTTGATCAGTTGTATTCTTTAATTATGAATATATATAAAACTTTTTACATTGTCATTATTACTGACCATCTCATTTTATCTCAGTATTTGCTTATATTCTGTCATACGTAACCACGGTTAATATGTCAGCTATAGCCCGGGATGTGTTATTAATAAATGGATTGTGTGTACCGTCCATTAATTATCGGAATATCTTTAAAGAATCTCCTGATTTAATTTGATGTAAGTTTTTTTCTATTCAATTTTTCTGAAGTAAATAAAGAACTAACTACTGAATTCTGTTTGAATTCATTCTGCTGAGGCTTCAATGTGACATGTAATATTGTCGGAAGCACCGTCTAACATCGACAAGGTCCTACATTGATTTTCCCTTCATGCACCGGCCTTGGGATGAATTACTGATTCTTCAAATGCAGTGAATTTACACCCAAATGTTTTTAATGTTGTGAAATTGTTTCATTGGCTGTCTTTTATTCTCAGTGCACTGTTTTTATTAAACTTCATTCCAAAGGTCTGTCAGTGCATTTCATCCTATGGAGTGACCAATGTTTTTTCTGAGTGTTGCTAATCATTTGATGCTGTAATTTGTAATAAATTATTTGTCATTCAACTAACATAAATTAGCTATCTAAGCCATCTGTTGCATAACACTTTCATATTTAATAAGACCATTCGTGCTTGACAGACAATCTCCGGGCTTGAACACGTCCGACTCGAACACGGTGATCGGAACCCCCGACGACAGCTGTGCTTCGTGGGAGGGGCCCCACACCAACGGGGAGGATCTCGAGGCCCAACCTGGCTCCCAGCCTCCTGAGCAGATGACGCAGACTTCGGAGGGAACCATCAGGTGCTTCTCGTCTATCAACAAGCCTTCCTATAATGCTGTTTCCTATGCTGGTAAAGATGGTGATTGTAAATTTCGTTATTACGTTATTAACATTGGTTAATGTCACTAAGATATTGTATTAATTTGAGTGTGATATCCGTCAAAAACTGATTATTCTTAATGGAGTATTTGTTTTCAGTTGATTAAGTAATTATTAGGGGTACTGGAAAGTTCTGTCCCAATTTTTGTTAGGAATGGTAATCAAAAGAAATATTACTGAAAATTTTTTATTGCTCAACAAGATAGTCACAATCATTAGATATAACCTTTGTCCATTTACTTTAGAGCTTTTTATTCCCACTTTAAAAAAATAACATCTTTGGACGAAATAAAGGAATTAAACTCAGCTTCAACCTCGTGAACATTTACAAATCTTTTTCCACTGGTGAAATGCTCTAAAGAACGGAATAAGTGAAAATCTGATGGAACAAGATCTGGCAAGTATGGAAAGTGAGGAAGAACTTCCCAACCTAAGGACTTTATTTTTTCTTGAGTTTGTTTGGCAGAATGGGGTCTAGCATTATCTTGTTGCAAATGACTCCTTTTCTGTTCACTAGAGCAGGACCATCCTGGACGTTTTCTGCCCAGCGATGCATTCAGACTTTCAAGTTGTTGACAGTAAAGATCTGGAGTCTCAGTTTTTCCTTGTTCCAAGAGCTCAAAGTGAACCACAGCTTTTGGATTCCAACAAACACACAGCATTACTTTCTATTGGTGCAGACCAAGTTTAAGTGTTGACACAGGAATTTTTTATGAGAGCCATTGTCTTTTTCATTTATTATTGTTGAAGACGATCCATTTTTCAGTGACAATCCGATCGAGGATTTTTCGATCATTTTTCATTCCTTAAAAGGAGACTGTATTAGATTGTTACCCGCATCGCTTTGTTGTCTGAAGAGAGTTCATGAGGAATTCACCCACCCTCTCTATACACATTTCCAATCTTTTTCAAATGCCCCAGAACAGTAGACCAAGGTGCAACAGCAGTAGATTTAACTAAATCTGAAGTTGAACTGAGTATCCAGCATCTGATTTGACCTTGAAAACATCTGTTTAGATGTTAATCTCACATTTTAGTTTGGTTAAAGAAAATGGACAGAACTTTTCGATATCCCTAATTGTTAGGAAAGTACACATTTTGATAAGTACCAGTATCACTTATATCATATTCAATATGTCATTTTCATATATGTAGTATATAAAGACAGGAAATATACCTGTAGTGATTTGATGAAAATTCACAGCCTTATCAATTTATTATAATATGTAATGATAGATGATATCGTCATTGAAAATTGATAGCAGATCATCTTTATCTACTGATGTTAAGGTGAAAGGGTTAAGTGATAAGAAAGAATGATAAATATAGGTCCCGTTTGAAGTCTCAATGCTGATTTCATGAGGAGGTTGCAGACTGTGGGGAATTGTGGCTTTCGTCACTACTGTCATGATTGCCCGTTTAATTGTGCCTTAGTAAATAGAAATGCTACATAACTGAGCACTGAATACACTCTCAACAGTTAACGAATTAATGCTTGTTTGTTACGCATTAACTTTTAATTTATAAAATTTTAATTTTTAAACACCGGTTTTGTAACAGTTATTGTTAATGTAATTTTTAAACACAGGTTCGATATCAATTGGTTGATATTATTATAACCACGTCATTTGTAATAATGTTGTTGATATATATTTCAATAAATTATGCTTCTTTTTAGACTTTAATTTTGTTTCGTTAAGTTTTGATTATCTCGATCATTGTGATCATTGGTGTAGTAAAAATGGGGAGGATAATGTTACATTTTTAAAAGAGATTGATAGTTTATCAAGGTCTTGTCATTAACACAAAGTTCTAAAGATTGTTTATTAGTAATTGTTGCTACAATATATGTTACCTCATAAATGTCATTAAGCAAATATTAAGTTTCTTTTCTTAAAGACATGAATTAATTTTAATTCTAAACATTTTGTCTGAGTAATAGTTTGTAATTTCAGCTGTAAACTTGTTGGCTTCGCATCTGCCTACCAGCATCGGCAAGTCGTACGTCTTCGCAAAACCACTCCCTGTGTCCTCTGCACCGAACAACCCCGATCAAGTCTGCTCAACTCCCCAGTCCCCGATCATCATCTCTTCGCAGAGCAACGGAAGTCTATCGACGCAGGAGATCTACACGAATACCACAGGTATTCATCCATTTACTTATTTAGCTTTTCTAATAATAATAATAATTAATAATAATGACAATAACATGAATAATAACAATATTAATAATAATAACAACAATAACATGCAATTTGTGTAACATGTTTGAGAATGACTACTATTGCTTTTACCATCATTTGTAGGAACACAGTCCTTTGAATCAAATTGTGTCTTTAGCAGATCTTGATCTATTTTACTAAAATTCTACAGTAGTATCTAATATCAGTTAGGATCGTTTAAAATGATATATAAAGTTTAGTTTAGATGGTTGGCATGGAGACAACTTAATCTCAATAAGTCAATTATAGTGGAACCACATAGTGGAACCAGCAAACACTTACCTCGGTTGACTTGCCAGCCCTATTAAGTTGAAGTTTTTGAAGTGGAACTGCCTCTTTGTCGCATTAGCATTTTCTCATTGGTTATGTCGATTCTTTTACGTCACCAAACCCAATTCACTCTTGTTGATGTCTGAGGGATGACACGCTACAGCTATTCTGCATATTTTTTTGTTCTAAAAATCTCTGGAGGTGTAAGAAAACTGGCTGATCAGTCAATATAGAAAATATATGAAGTCATATTGTAGCTAGAAAAAGGAACAAAACTAGCAGATCTTAGTCATCAGCATGGCATTCCAGCAAACACAATTTCAGGATGGAAAAAGAAGGCCGACATGATACACGTGAGAAGTCTGTCTTTGATCCAGCATGAAAAAAAACTAACGGTGGCTGAGCACAACGATGTCAATGCAGTGCTTTAATGATTCACAAATTTGCGAACAGCATAACTTCCCTTCAATAGTCCTTTGCAGATGGCCATCCTTGTTGCCTAGCTTGGACACCATGACTTTAAAGCAAGTTGGGGGGTGGGGGTGGATGGATTGCTTCAAAACGAGGCACAACATTGTCATCAAAGCAATTTGTGGAGACATTGCTGTTATCAATATAAAATATCAATTGATGTTCTGTAAAAAAATTAAAAAACTTGTGCATGGGCATTCTTATTTATTAACTAACATTATATACATAACGAAATTTCAAGCCGCCTTATTGATTTTCGGTTATCTAAATGCTTTTTGCAATCCCTTGGCCTGGCGACATAAATGGGTTCGACTGTGTTTCACTTTGTCATTTTGATTGTTTCAATTGGATGTAATGATTAAGTCTTATTTAAGTTTTTATGAATCGGAATATCCATTTTAAATAGTTCACACTCTTTTGCTTTGGCAGCCACAACACAATAATGCATTTGATATTGCAAAGGCAACCAAAAGGCGGGATACAGCCATCTTGTTTATTGGACCAAGCAAAACACAAAAAAAATTAAATCAAACATTAAAGGTTAACGTAACATAACCCATATGAACATTGCCTCTATATTAGAGCATCCCATCAGAACCATCCAATGAATTCAAATTTGACAATCAGATAATTTAAAATATGGTCCAGTTGGGAAAATGAACTAACTGAACTAGCTGTATGATTTGTAGGAGACATCTCAAAGGTAATAAGTGAAAGTCAAGATGGAAAGTCAAAGATGCTTCCCCTCCAAATCATGTCTCAGCCCAAGACCTTCATCCTCAGATCAACCCCGACAAACTCCCTGGTTGGCTTGGACAATATTTTCTTCGATTTACTATAATAATAATAATAACCACATCAATAAGATCAGCAATAGTAGTAGTGTAATAATAGTTTTATTAAAAGTTCAGTAATTATTTTATTAGCCACATATAAATATCATTTAATGATAATAAACCTTAACATGTAATATTACTTTTTTGACAAAAAGAATAATTATAATTATTATTAAAAAATTATTATTATTACAATCATTTCCATTATACCGTTCTTTGCTTCCTGCTCACAGAACTTCAGCATGCCGGCAGGTAGTCAACTAATAAAGCTCTCCTACGCCCCCCAAACTGGGGGCAACAAACAAGTGACCCCCGATCAAAGCCCCAGAGCCCCTGTCGATCAGAACGGGGAGAACGAGTCCAACCATGCGACCGAGGTGAGGCAGGTGATGTGATCTTGAAAGCGATGAACTGTTATTGATGTTATTTTTTTTTTAATTTCTAATTGTTGTGTTTCATTGGATTAATAAAGTCGTTTAATTTCCCTCCAATTTGTCACTCGGTTGTCACTTTATTATTATTATTATTACTAATATTGTTATTAGTAACAATATCATTGCTATGTCCTTGTATGACCTTGGAATAAAGGTCATGACCAGACAAAGAGGTCAAAATCGAGCTCGAACATTTATATTTAAGTCAGCCTGTTCATGAGAGACTGAAACTGTTCTGAAGCCTATGGAGGTTCCTTTGTAGACTTAAATGTTTTTGTTCCAACCGACAGAACACGGCCGACGGATCGATTCATGGCGAGACGATGACTCGGACGAAAGCAGACTCTTCTCTTGCTCAAACCTTGTGAAATTTCATTACCCAAAAAAGTCGTTGCGACAAATTTGCATTTGTTTTCATTTACAAGCTCAGCATGCGGGGTCTTGCAGACTTTGTACATATTATAATTTCCAGGATCCCGTGTCGTTTCGTTCGCTCAGAAGATCTGTTTGCCCGATGATTTAGCTCTCGTTTATCGAAGACCTTCGATTCGACCTGTCTTTTAATACGCTCTGCAAAGCCGTACTTTGAAGATGTACTTTGCAAGAATGGTGCATATCAAAGTTTTTAGCATAAGAGATTGCATCAGAGGCAGCATGATACTTCCTCTTGCTGATTTTATTTCTGTTTGTTTGGTTTTTTGTTTGAATTCATTTCTTGTTGTCCGACGTCTCAAAATTGTTGAATGATTACCTGTATTTAGGCAAGATGGAGGTCTGTTTTGATAAGGGCAGATGTGTCGTGGTCCTTGATTTTTTGGCAGGTTCAGTTCATCTATTACAAATTCTTGCTAGATGTCAAAACAGCTCCTTGTTTGTTTTGAAATTGAGCTCCTTTGACATCTGAGAACGTTGTGTAGCTTGAATTGCAGTCTTACACCTGAGAGGAAATTTCACAGAATATTTACAGTCAATGATCGGTACATTCGCTTGGGTCTGTGTAATATTTTGTAATATTTTGTTTCTTTCTGCGGTTGTGAGTTTTAGTTTTTCGTTCGTTTTTGACTTTGGAGATGCAATCAAATGTTAGTGTGAAGTTTTTATTTGGATTTTTAAAATTTATTTTCTATTTTGTTCGTATTGATTAACCTTGGTAGGTCTTCACCGAAGATGTACACATTTGTGAGGATTCTAGTTTTTATTCAAGAAATTTGCAGCTGTTTGCTGGCCACGAACTTAATAAACAATTGAGACAACAAAAATGCTTAAACATTCTTAACTGGAATAACGAAATCATTGGCCTTCTTAGGAATATAAGATAGATTAGTATGGCAACTCCCGGTCATCCTTAGGGGTAATTTTTGACGCGGGTCGGGCGGCATTTTCAAAAATGAGATGGGCCGGAGGTGAGGCGATGCTCTCCAAAACCTGATTTACAGGTATGTGCCGGATTCTACTTAAAGCTAATTTGACTTAAATATTTTGGAATCAATAAATTACTGCAGAAGAGTGTTTTAAAGAATCTCATATTTAAAAGTCCTTAGGGCTCCATCTGTGCAAATGCTACTTTGTTGGAAAGCTTAACTTTAATATAATTAATAATATGATCATCGTGGTTGAAACACCCTGCGAATATTATTTATTACCAAATAAAGAGATATTTCCGATATTTAATTGTTTAATTTATACTTGTCCTCACTGAAATACCCTATAAATGTATTGTTATCTAGCTTGTATTCAGTTTTTCGTAAATTAGAACGAAAACTGAAGAAACTCGGATGGTGAAGAAGGCTACTGCTTATTTATGCCTCGAACGAAACGAAATCCAACGGTGTAGCACTTTCTTTTCAGTGGTTATTGAATGGGAATTATTGATAGACAATACTGTATAACGCTCAAAAGAGCTTCTGGGAGTTTGCTTAGATTAAGGACAAATTATGCTTTACCATTTGAGATCAAGTCTCAGTCATATGGAAACTTAAAGTAATGCTTTAATTTTTGACAAATTTTCATTCCATCTCCGTCAATTGAATATTTTGCGTAAACAAAAAAACAATGTAATTTAAATAACTAGAATGTGTAGCTTTAGGTTTAGGGCTTGAACTGAATCGAATCTGAATAAAATGGAAACTTGAAGTTGATAGGATGAGATCTATAAGTGAAAATAATTAAATATACAACACAAAACGACTAAAACATGTGCAAAAATTCACATAACTAAAATAAAAATCTGCAACTCGTCATTCATGTACTGCAAATTGACAAGAAATTTGTAAAAATAAACAGGTAAAAATAATACAAACCATTTTAGTTTTATTTGCGATCATAAATTTGCTACAACTGCGTTCGAAGTTTAGTGCATACAAGAGATGGTTTTGGCTGGCTTACCCCGCGGTACATCTACACGGCTTTCTGCGAGCCGGCAAATATTTTGTTAAGCTTATAGCCAACTTAGAAGGGCATTATTTAAATTGATTTTCTGAATGTTAACAGCTTCTCCGAGGTTTTTGAACGGAGTTTCTAGCTGATATTTCACCAATTCTCCACAATTTTTCTGTCTAGGAATATTTGCTGAGTTAAGGACTAAGCAGGATGGAGACTGTACCAATTTTCGAGGACGACATAGTCGAGATGATTTACCAGTGCAAGAAGAACGGTTTAGTGAAAAGAAAAGTTGGGACCATCCTGGAGAGTTCTCAAAATATCAGCAGTGATGAAGAAGATGAAGACAACGACAGTCTCTATCAAAGTTTGCGCAAAAATACGGTTAGGGTGGCCTGGCATCCTTCAGGGAAAACAGAAGTTATTGAAGAGGTCAAGGTTAGATGATTTGGTGAAATCCTTACAAATCCAAGTGTGCTATGAAAATTAATTTTTCATATCTTAGCTTTTCTTTAGTGCTGATAAGTACAACTTTTTTGATCATCACATCACCATTATGAACATTCACATTAATATTTTGTGACTATTTGAGTATCAGTATATTTTATCTGCTGATGTTCCTTTTGTCTGAATAAATGAAATGGAAATAAAATGATGCTCGACCATCAAATTAGCTGTTACAATATAAGGCCAAACATTTCAGCTGAACATTCTGGAAAGATCTCTCCTCCCAGGCGACATCGTCACGAGGCTGCTGAATGGGCAAGAAAGCCAGAAGGGATATGTCACAAACTGCAAGATGTCTTGTGTTCTGCAGTGCTTAACTCAACCTTTCATCATATTCGATGTCGACAGCTCCCTTCTCGTCGATTTTCTGGTGAGATTGTTGGGGGTTTTGTATTGCATTTTTTGGTTTCATATTGGCATGAGGTAGGTGGTTAGGTAGGTTTTATTTAAAGTCGATTTCATAACGAGATGATTTAGACAATTATTGGTGAGCCCGCACGGCCTAATAGTTAAGGCCGAACCTCTCACGATGGCAGCCCGGTTTTGAACTCCATAGCAGGTGCCCCAAGCTGATCAACTAGCTATGCGACGGACATTCATCAAATATTGGCATGCTCGTGTACCCTCCCACTTTATTCATTTATTTAGTATCCATTTGAGGTGGATAACATTTATCAATTGCAAACTGGCAGAAGAAAAAACAATTAGGTGCCACAAAGCAAGGACAATATTTAAAGTTTTGAAACAAAATGGGATCGTGTAGCGAGTGGCCTCATTAAAATGGATTCACATTCCGATGCAATGCACAGTGATGAGACTGCATAATTATGCATGAACTCAGTGATCTTATCATTATCACTTCAAAAATGATGTCCCTAATCTGAACTTTCCTCCTTTCCAAGCCATTCCACTCGGAGCACCAGCAGGTTTACATGGACGGTTGGGTCGGCAACGTGGACAAGATATCGGAAAGAATACTCTTGAAATTTCCAGACGGCGCCAAGTGAGTTACGATTCGACGTAAGATGTCGGAACGCCTAACCGCTTCGACGTTTTGTCGTCTTTCAGGTGCGAACTCTCCTCCGAAGAGTTGGTAGGAAATCTGACGGAATTCTACGACTTGAACGACAAGAGGGACAGGGTATTGATGTTTTGATGTTTCACTATGTTTCCACAATTATGTTAACGAGCTTAAATGATGTTGCTCTGATCTCTCAAGATACTTCATTTATCTCCCAATGTAATTTATCTTATGGTCATTTAATAAATATAGTGAATGTACCAACTATGAAACATGCAAAAGGCTTCTGTTTTTAAATCCCTTCTGAAATTTGGAGATAGTTTTATTAATTAAAATCCTAGGTAGATGCTTCATAACTGCGTGATATCTTCAAGAGGGAAATTATCCCACTTAATATTCACACAGGATTCAGCATCATTTTCCTCACAAATGATCAAAAATTGTTTTTCAGTCTTCAGAGTTTTTCACGAACTCGTTCTATGTGGGTCAGTTGCTGAAGGGTCAGTTCGGACTCCTCGAGGGTTGCAACTGGTTGGAGCAGACGAAAGGGTACTCGGGCAAGTCCATGAAGAAGAACAAGCACAAGATGGTCATGGTCACTGTGGAAGAGGTGGTTAATTGTTAATATAATGTTGTATTAAATTATTAACACATCTAATTGTTAATATAATGTCGTGTTAAATTATTAACACGTCTAATTGTAGACTGAAAATTTAGTGGAATATAGTGAATTCACGTAGCTAAAATAGATAATATGAATGCGTTAATGATGTGTAATGTAGAAGATAATGAAGATCCTGATAGGGCACAAGACTTTTGCTTTGTTGAGAATTTCGAATGAATGAGTTGATAATAATATAATTTAAATGGCTTAACAATATGGCTGTTATTACACAACCATTAGTAATTCTTAGTAGTTATTAAATGTTGGCAAAATCTCCTGCTAAACTATGTTGCATGCAATATTTGTGATCATATTGATGGTGGAATGTCTAATAGTTTAAGATAGTCATCTCATTTGAATAACCTGCATTCCACTGGAAGTTGCAGAAGTTTCTGCGGCATCCAACGAGCCACGGAGTTATAAGCAGAATCATCATCATCATAATCAGTGCATTATTGCTATTCTTTGCATTATCATAATCAGTGCATTATTGATATTCTTTGCATTATCATAATCAGTGCATTATTGCTATTCTTTGCATTATCATAATCAGTGCATTATTGCTATTCTTTGCATTATCATAATCAGTGCATTATTGCTATTCTTTGCACTTGTGCACTCGTTGGTGTTCTCACCATTTTATTTCTCGACCAGTTGGAGGTTTTGTCCGTGGACGTGATGTGGCTGTGCAGGGGGTACTCGGAGGCTTCCTCGGGGGACGAGGTGAACAAACATCCACCCAACGTCATTTCTGGAAAGGATTTGGAAAGGTGCTCTATGTTTATATTTAGAGTTTTTTTCATTTTATAATTTAAAGTAATTTTATTCAATAAAAATGCATTAATGCAAAATAATAATATAAAATATCTAAACAAAATAACTCAAAGGCCAGCTTCAAAAAGGCACCCTTCAGCTATCAGACTGACTCATATTAATTAGCTGGTCAACTAATATTAATTAGCTGGCTAATTAGTATCGAGCGACAAATTATCCCATCTAATTGGCTGCTCTTTGATAGATATTGACGATTGATCTGATAGACCTACTTAAATATGTTTATAACTGGATGTGTTTGATACAAATGTTTGTTCATCGAGACAAAACTCATCGGACAATATCATCATCAAGCTTAATGACATCATCTTTATTACCGCTAACACCATCTTCATCATCATCTGTATCACCACTGCCATCATCATCGACAGGCTCAAGATACTAGACTATTTCGAGGCGTGCGACTACGCTCTTGGCAGCAAGGCCTATTACACTGTGAGGAAGAGCGACAGGGTCATCCAGAGCAACGGCATCAACAAGGAGGACGTCAGGAACGAGTTCATCTCCACCTTCCATGCCAAGGATCTCTCGGAAAAGGGTCTCCACGTGACGGAATCCGACTGCAATTCGACCGAGTCCAAGGTTTCCGCTCCGTCGACCACCCATTCCGAAACCTCGCTGCCTGCCGATGCCGTCGAAGTGGAACTGCTGGCATTGAATGCCAACCTGTCTCATTCACCAACGAAGCTGGGGAACAATCTAGTGTCGAAGAAGTCTGATGGCTTGGTGGTCTGTTGTTTGGTTAATTTTATTATTATTATTATTATTATTATTGTTGTTGTTGTTGTTGTTAATGTATTTTATTTTAAATTGTTAATTATAAAATCTTGTTCCATTATTTAAAGTTGCTTTTCTCATTCATCAAACATCGAGCATTGATTGCTATTATTTTAAACTTTTAACTATTTATTATTTTAATATTTCCATGCAAATAAAATTTATATTTTAAGTGGGATTTTGAAAAATTTACATGAAGCATATTTGCATAAAATAAATTTATTGTTCGTTATTCGCTGCAGCAGACGAACACGCGCAGCCAGATGTCCGTGCCGAGCTTCAGCAGGAAGCACAAGCACCAGCTCAGGCAGGGAAACAAAGCCTCCTCGAAGAAGAAGAAGTTCTCGCAGAAGATCAGCTTCGGTCGACCGAACAAGAAGTTCGAGACCCTCGAACCGGGGACGAGGATTCCTGTCGAGGTCATCGCCCTGCACAGCAAGATAGAAGTTCTGTGGCAGGTCTGTGTGTATGTATATGTGTATATCTGTTTGTATGTATGTCTTGCGATGCGATGGTATGATGGTGTTGTGATGCGTTGTTTAAGAGGAATAATTATGTTACGTTGCCAGAAGGAAGTTGCTGCAGTTGGCATTCGTAAATAAATTTTTATTGCAGGATGGAACGAGGGACGGCAACATCTCCTCAGGTGATCTCCTACCTGTACAGTACGTGGACGACCTGGAGTTCTTCCCTGGAGATTATGTTTCACCTGCTCACCGTAGGTGTCGGTGTTTTTATTGGTTATACTTCATTTCTATTATTATTAATATTAATGAGGATTTAATCGGTTTAAAGAATAATTTGTTAAAGAACAAAATATACCAGCACACTGTGAACAATATAATTATTTTAGTTTTGACTGAATCATGAATTTGCAATGTTCTTTGAGAAAATAATGCTATTTAGTTTGCTTTGACATAATGTGAATACCTGCGATCCCATGGTTAAGACATTAACTTGAGAAATTGATTTGGATAGGCGTGAATGTTATTTTAGTGTTTATTTTGAAACCTATCCGATTAATTGGGCATCTAAGAAATGAAGTTAAGCATAACAGAACTAAACTGTAATACTTACATATTTATATCATCAGAAGATGTTATGCTTGCGTAACGTTTCCCCTTTTTGTGAACAGCCACCGAGCGACTGTCCCTGAACCACTATGGGGTCATTCAAAAGGTCAACCACCTCGAAAGGACATGCATCGTCCAGTGGTACAGTGACGACGGTAGAGCCACCAGGTAGGACCTTTTCAATGTCATCATCATCATCGCCATTGTCAGCGTCTGATGAATGACCATCATTGTTGTCATTATTATCACCAGCACCAGCGTCATCATGATTATCATCAACTTACTATGAACCTACCTGCTACACTAGATTGTCCTTAACTGCTTTCTGTGTCATGTATTGATGCATTCATGTTATGATGGTGAATATTAATGATAATGATGAGGAGATTGATGGTGATGAAAATGAAAGTAGCGATGATGAATAAGGCCATAAATAAATATGGTCACAGGTGGGTAATGAGAATTTGTAATCCCACCTGTTGATTTTATCGCAATGATTATTACTATAATTATTATTATTATCATCATCATTATTATTATTGTTATTATTATTATTATTATTATTATTATATTATTATTATTATTATTATTATTATTATTATCATCATCATTATTAATGATACCTCTGATGCAATGAACATGCACCTTTATTTTGTCAAGTGTTTGTATTGTTTTATCAGTTATCATCAGAATATTTATTATTGGCGATCTGTTGTCATCTGCATCAGTGCAATAAATAGGCATAATTATTTTGCCAAACCATCATCACCACCATCATCATTACCATCACTGTAATCAAAATTTTCATTACCATTGTTATCATTGCCATCATCATCTCAATCATCGCAATCGTCATCATTACCATTATAATCATAATCATCATCACATCCACAACCATCCGTCATCATCATTATTACCAGTTCCTCCGTTGAATACCTCGGCGAGAGGGAAGAGGTGAGCGTGTTTGACATCAAGGAGCATTCGGATCTCAAGTTCAGACCCGGTGCTGTTGTTGTTCGAGTCGGAGGATTCCAGGTTCGGATTGTTGTCGTTTTGGTGGCTTACTTGTTGCTAATATTTAGTGGTTTAAGTTTAAAGAATAGCCTGGGTTAGTGTTTCAGCTGGAGAGGTGATGATAACAGATGATAACTTTTTGTATATATGAAATCTTGATTACAGTAACTTGTTATTATTTACTGATAATTATATGTCACACTTTCTTAATCTTCAACATCATCAAACACACAGGCAGGGCAGGATGCAATGGGTGCACATCTCCCACTGGCCGTCGGGGGTCAGGTTCTAGAGTCTGGGGTGGACGGGAGGCTGCTGGTGCATTGGGCAGATGGATTCACCTCGTACTGTAAACCCATCGACCTGTTTCTCATCACTTCAGATGTGAGGGTTGCTTATGTTATGTTGTGTTATGTTAGTCATGAGAGGTTAGACTACAAAGGTTAATAGGTTAAGTGATGGCAAAGGGTCAAGTTAGGGATGGGCTGTGGTTGTACTATGATAGGTTTAAAGGTGAGAGTTATAATTGATATTGCTGCTAATATAGTCATCATCATCATCACTGTCATTATAACCATAACTGAGAATCATAACCATGACTGGCAACCATCATTATCGTCATCCCCACCATCATTTGACCTGCACGATGATGACAGATCTCCGACGTGGGCAGTTCTGAAGATGAGAGCGAATACTCCGACTCTGATGACTCTGAGAACGATCGAATGTCGACAAACTCGACGGGCAGTTGGGAGTGGGAGACCGAGGAAGAGGTCGAGGAGGAGGCCGAGGACTGCCCTGCCGAAGGGGGCAATGGTCCTGCCGAGTGAGTTTGAATTTTGAAACCAGTGATTAATTAGCCACCAGTGATTAGTTAAGGCTCTTAGTAATTAATAATAATAATACTGACTTATTAACTAAGAGCTGTTAATTAGCTTAAGACTTAACTGTATTACTTTTTTCATATATTAAACATAGCTAGATCACAGTTTAGATGGTTGGCTTTTAAATTCTTGCACCTCACACATTGTTGAGTCATCTTCTTTACTTTCTCGACACCAGAAAGTTGAAGTCGGACAGACAGACATTGATCGAGGAGATGGAGGTTCAAGACCTGGAGCGGAACATCTCCTTCTTCATGGCCATGAAGGAGTCGATGGAGCAACATCTGGTCACGCTCCAGTCAATACTCAGTCAGGAGAAAACTTTCTCAAGCACAGAGGTGATTGCTTGTTGCTTTGGTGTTTCTTTTGATCATCATCATCATCGTCATCATTCACTTGTTAAGTTGATCACTATCAGGAGGTTATCATTGGTTTGGTGCTGGCTGATGATAATATTAACAATAAATACTTTAATAGTTCATTAAGTACTACTGATGGTGATGAAGGTAAAAGAGAATATGATGATGATGATGATGGTGATAACTACAACGATGTAGATGATGAATCTGACTCCATTTGAGCCTTTCCAAGATCCTGGAATGATTTATGAGTATTGCATAGTGGAACAATTGTTTGAGCAGATGTTTAATTAAGATCATTTACTTATTATGGAATGCCTTCAATTCACAGCCTTGATTATCATCAGCTAATCAGATAAGAGTCAATAAATTAATTATTTCTTACTCATTCACTTCTGTAACCAACACGTTCGAACTTTTTCAGCCTAGAAAAATTGCATCCACTCCGGTCGAAGACCTTTCCGAGTCTGTCTCTCCAGCAAAACAAGAGAATTCCATGCCTCAGATCGGGTGTTCCTTGACGGATCAGATCAACTTGGGGCTTGACGGAACCTGCGACTTCGACGGCTTCATGGCCGTTGTTCTCGACATGAGCAATCTTCACAGAACCATGCACAGGATGGACAATGCGAGGCTCATACTGACCTGGTCCACCATGAAAAAGTACTTGGAGGCAGTTCAGGATCAGATGAAGAGGGCCAAAAGTTACAACCACTGCAGGAAGACTTTCGCCAAGGTTGGTTTTCGGGCTGAAGTTTGTGCTGTGGTCTCGGGGCTGATTGTAAATGTAATTGCGATGGAAACTCTTTGTGTAATGTTGTTTATTTAAAGTTTTATTACATGTTATTTTTTTATGATTATTGTTATTGTTGATTTATTGGAAGTGCTTAGAAATGTATTATATTTAAAGTAGTTTATAACTCCCAATGTATTATATTTAAAGTAGTTTATAACTCCCAATGTATTATATTTAAAGTAGTTTATAACTCCCAATTGTCTAACCATTCAACCTGTTAATCAGCCATTTAAACAACCAATCTTAAGCAACTTACAGCATCCACTTCTTTTTATTTTCCAAGGCAAGGCAGTCCTTTGAGATTAATTCCAAGATGGCCGTTGAAGTTCAAACGAAAGAGAAACCAGAAGTTCAAAATTTGAGCAGCAATGGAGAATTGAAAGCGGATGAAGAGGCATCTGTCGACGGACTGCAGTCCCTCTCCATCTCGTCCCTCTTCAAAGTTTTCGATGCCATACGGCCCGACAAAACTCCCTACGACATCATCCGGACTTTCCAGACTTTCATCAGGAATCTTGTCTCGGAGTTCGACGAGTGTCGGGAACTCTGCCTCAAGTCGCTCGCCTTGAAACAAAAACTGTCTGATGTCCAATTCATCGACGCTCTGCCCTGTCGCGACAAGAATGACTCCAGGTCCGAGGATGCAGAGGAAGTCTTCAAGGATGCCAGAGAGGAAGAACCTTCTGCTGGAGGAATTCTCAAGGATGAAGTGGTGGCTGGAAATGTTGATGGAACTCCTGTTGTTGAGACCAGGGCTGATCCTTTGGGTCAAGGTAGCTTTTAAGTTGTTTACTTATTGTCATCATCATCATTATCAGAGCCGTCATCATAATCACCATCATTATCACCGACCTCATCATCATCATACTCAGGCTTTGTAATGCTCGAGTCAGTTCCCGACAGTCATCACTTCAAGAAGAACAACTTCAACCCAGTCAACCCAAAGACCTTCTTCTCAGCTGTCAGGAAGGAGGTGCTGACATTAACTTATTAATTAACTAAGCTAGTTAGCTGTTCCATACATACAATGACTGTTGTGCTATCTCTGGTCAATTGTTCCTTCTTTGGCATTTCCAGACGAACCTACTAAAGACCTGCCTTCCAAAAGGAATACACGTCAGGGGATTTGAGTCGAGGATGGTGAGCATCAATGATGATGATGATGATGATGATGATGATGATGATGAGGACGATGATGATGGTTGTGATGATAGTGATGGTTATGATGATGGCAGTAGAATTGCAGTGACTATGGTGTTAGATCCAATTGCCTTATCATTTTGCTATAATGTACAATTTATTACGACTATAATTGTTCTTATGCTGTCGTTTATGCAGAAATTTAAATTAAAAGCATTTCATTGCACTTTCTTCAGGATCTGTTCAGCAGCATGATCGAGGGTCCTTCAAACACTCCTTACGAGGATGGGTTGTTCTTCTTTGATGTCCAACTTTCACCCGACTACCCTAAAAGTCCCCCAAAACTCCATTACGTGTCCTATTGCAGTGACAGGCTCAACCCGAACTTGTACGAGGATGGAAAGGTCAGAGTTTATTTGTTATTATTTAGATGGTTTATTTATTATTAATTAGTTGGTTAATTCATTGTTAATTAGATGGTCACTTCATAACTAATTAGATGGTTGTTTACTCCTCTGCTCTTTTTACTGGTAAATTACTATCATCATCATCATCATCATCACCAAAGCCATTCAAAGAAGCTGGGTCTCCAACCACCATTTGCATCATCATCATTATTACTACTTCCAACAATCCAGGTGTGTGTCAGCCTCCTGGGAACGTGGTCAGGCAGGGGAACTGAGATTTGGAATCCTTCAGAGTCAAACCTGCTTCAAGTCCTCGTCTCCATACAGGGTTTGTCAATGTTGTCACCATCATCACCATTATCATCATAATCTTCAGTATAATCTTCATCGTAATGATCACTAACCACATTATCAACTTATTATCATCACAATGTCATCATATAATAAGCAAATTAATACAATATTATCACCATATTACCACCACAATATCACCAAGATGTCATCACATTATCACCAAACTATCGTCATATTATCACCAAATTATAACCATAATATCACTACAATGTCACCACATTTTCATCATCACCAACATAGTCATTGTTGTTGCAATTACAGGATTGATCCTGAATCCAGAGCCTTACTATAATGAGGCAGGCTACGAGAGGCAGAAAGGAACCCAACTGGGCATGGAGAACTGCAGGATGTACAATGAGATGGCCATCATCAAACTCGTCCAGGTCAGCACAATTATTAGGCACCCCATCAAAATAGCCCCATCAAAACATAAAACTCATTTCATTTAATCAAATTTGAAATCAGTTATAGGTTAATGTATCAACTCATATAAATATTTTTTTTTATAAAGATACATTAACGGGGATGTTTTGACGGGGCTATTTTGTCGCTGGGCTATTTTGACGGGTCACCCAATTATTATTATTATTGTTGTTGTTGTTGTTGTTGTTATTATTATTACTATTGTTGCTGTAACATTTTGAGTATTTTAATTAGTGTTAAAGTTTTGTTAGATAATTATTATTTATTTAGTTATTATTGCCAAATTAGAGTTATCAATACAAGTTATAAAAATATACTTGCAGCAATGGACTAAATATTTTTATATTAAATATAATATTTTAATAATCTGTTAATTCTTGATCATCAAGTTATTAATTATTGTTAATCATATATTATTATTGATCATCTTAAATCAGGCAATGACAAAGTTGTTGGTTCATCCCTATGACATGTTCGAAATGGAAATCATGTCGCATCTCAGACAGAACTCGGAAAAGTGAGATTCAGAGTTCTTTGTTTTGAACTTTCAACTAATTTAAAACAATATTTGTTATTAGTGTTCATCATAATTGTTATCATTATTATTTTATTATCATCAATCATTTTGTTATTATCATTCTATTTATTATCAGAACTTAATCAATAAAGTCTGATATTGATTGTTAATCAAAGTTTGTAACTGGTCAGCTGAATTTGCCTGCTTCGTTGGTAATGACTCTGACTCTATGCACAATTAATTAATTGTTATTATTATTATTGTTATTATCATCATCATCATCATCATTATTATTATTATTATTATTATTGTTATTATTAATGGTTTCTGGTAAATTATTACAAAAACCATTGGTTATAGGTTTGTGAACAGGCTCAGATCCTGGTCAACCATTTCGGCAGACTCTGCCCCCAGCACGCCCGAGGTTTGTTTAATCCTGGATTTGTTTCTTTTTCATTCTCCAAATTTGTGCGTTATTGTTAAGTAATCTATTAAATTATAATTATAATTACTCATCCTTATAAGTATCTTTGTGGGGATGTTATTGTGATACTGTTTTAATGATCGTTTAATTATTGGATTGCCACATAATTGATCAATGTGAACTTATTGAATATTTTTTATGTTTCATTGAATTATCTCAATTGATATTTTCAATATTACAAGAAGATTCAATATTCCAGATGAAGAAACAACTATCACCAGACAATCAGAATGCTACCTCAGTCAAGGATCAAGATGAGAGTTCTGCTGCTTCAGCAGCAACTGAAACAACTGCCCTTGCCAATACAACCCTCCTCCCTGATGCTACAACAACAACAACAACAACTGAGGACGCAACATCACCTGCCACCTCGACAACTCCAGCTCTCGACACTCTCCGACAGAGTTCCGGTTTTCCACTGTTTCCTGCATCCAGGGGTTTCAAGATCACTCTAGCAAAGTGTTTGGATCAGTACGTGGATGCTGCCATCTCCAGGTCTATCCTTCCAGGTCGTTAGGGTGCTTCAGTGGCAGGGGTGCTTTGGTCCTGGCTTTTTTGGTGGCGGGGAAGTGCAATGCAGTGGGCTGCATGGCTAAGAAGACAACTCCATGAGCAGATTTGATCCAGTTTTTCGTTATCCTTGCTCTTTACTGATACCCTCTGTTTAATATTTACCTTGTTATTATTTTCGTTATTGCATTAATTTCCAATTCCATTGTAACAATTATTAATATTATTATTATTGTTATTATTATTATTATTGTTATTATTATTATTATTATTATTATTATTATTATTATTATTATTATTATATTATTATTATTATTACCACAGAATGCCTATAAATATCGTTCAAACGACGTCACGTGTTGCACGTCTTCGTGGCATAAAAATTGGTGGCTCTATAATTTATTTATAATTTTATTTTCGTGCGCCAAGTCACAATAATAAATTGCTCACTAGTTCTTAGTTGAGATAGGAATGTCAATTATGCCTCCATTTTTTAAAGATATTATTTGTTACCTTTGGAAGGAAGCAGCAGATGGATTGGGATAGGATTTATCTGCGGCTGTGGCCCTACGACGGAGATGGTTTTCACGCTAATTGTATTCAAATATTCATGAACTTTGAGGGGGCGTGGTCATAGCCTTAAAAGTTAAAACTTTACATATAGTGCTAAATGGTTCTATTTGGAAAAGACGTGTGGAGCAGCTGAGGCCAGGATATGGGGTAGAAGAAGACGATGATCCAGGAAAAGTGCCAGTTCCCAGTCTCACCTTGCATCCCCATAATAAGGACTCAAGTTTTCATAGCAATATTCTGCCTTCAAACAAGTATTTATTTTCTCAAGCACCGGTTCAGTACAGAAGATACAGAAGCGGGTTGAAGGGACGAAGAAACTTTCAGCCTCCACTTCCAGGTCATCTGAAAAAGTCTGTGAAACTTCCTCGGAGATCGGAGTGTTTACTCTTTTTGACTGGTGGGGAGGTGTTGTGACGTGCATTGCGATACTGATACATTTTGTATAAAAGGGGTAAAGCTTGTCCTAAGAGTTAGTGAGTTAGGGAGTTGGTTATGTGGTGTGGCTCTCGAGTAGTTCGCGTGTGTGATTTTCTCGGAGTACGTTTGAATTACCGGTACTCGCGTGGTTTATTTCAAATGTTTTCGGAATAAAGCAAAGTTCGTTTGAATCGAATACAGACAAATACTAACATTTCTGATATTGTTGCAGCAATACAACAAAAGATAACAGACTAGTAATATATTGTATAGTTTATTTAACAACCAAGATAGAGTCGGGAGATTAGCGACGAGAGCCAGGCGAGGTAAGAACCGAAGCGGCCAAGCTGAACGAGAAAAAGTCGTCCTAATCATCTAGTTATGAAATGGACGTCAATAAAGTGCACCCCCCACTCTTCCTTTTTTCCTTGCTGACAATAAAATCTTTCCTAAATTTATCATTAATAATCTTCCGATTTTGTTCTGCTTCGGATATTTCAGCCTGCAGTCTATTTCTGATTTTGCCATGTTTGCCCTCACAATACATGGAAATGCCTCTGCAAGTAAAGTAAATGCAAGTGTTATTAAATATTGTAATCAGACATGTGACAAGTACTCAAATCTCAAGTAAATGTCCGTGTAGCAGAGAAGACTGCCCCAGAGGCGTAGCTAAGAGGGGCGGGGAGATACATATGTCCCCGGGCGCCAAGATACAGGGGCGCCAAAATGAGGCTTACCTAATTTTTGCGACAGTGGTAAAACAGGTCACACTCACAAGCTAGCCAACAGCGGCGGTTGGACCAGGGCAGATATGAGTCATCGTCTGATACGTCTGCCATCCAGATCTGGTTGATGCTGCTGCCAGCTCAGTGAACTCAGTGAGCCCACCACCATTGCTAGCTAGAATTAGGCGACGTAGGAGAGTGCCTGGAGAACTGGCAAGAGATGCAGGACTCTCATCAGAAGAGGAAGTATTGCGTGTTATGAAGAATGTGTTCGATCGCCTTCAACAGATGTCAACACGTTTTTCACGACTCAAAGACCTGAACACAAAATTTGGATTTTTGCTGGACGTTAAGACTCTTCTATCTGACACAGATGAAGATGAAATTCGTCGAAGTTGTGCAGATTTTGCAACTTTCTACGACACGGACATTAAGGGCTACGAGCTCTTCACCGAAATTGGTGACTGCAGAATGCTGCTGAGATAGCGAACTGAAACTCTACCAGAAACTCCTTTGGATCTCCTTGGTTTTATTGTGCTTTATGGAAGCGACGTATTTCCGAATTTTCGAATTTCACTACAAATTTTGTTAGCAATAGCGGTTTCAATTGCAAGCTGTGAACGGTCATTCAGCAAATTGAAACTTATTTTGTCGTATCTGCGTGCATCAATGGGACAGGATCATCTCAGTGATCTTGCTCTTCTTAGTATAGAAAGAGAAACGCTTGAGAAAACAGACTTTTATGACGTTATTGATCAGTTTGCAACTGTTAAATCAAGAAAAATAAATCTATTTTAGACAGTATTAGACTACTATGCATGTAAATCATCTTAGACTGTGACTGATTGGGTGAAGCATGCATAGTGTAATACAGTAAGATTAAATATATAGACATGGAAAAGGGCGCCAATTCTATAGTTTGCCCCCGGGCGCAAAATACCCAGGCTACGCCTCTGGACTGCCCTAGAGATCCTCTACTTTCTCCCTTGCCTCCAGCATCCGCAAAGGTTTGTCGGCTTCGAAGGAGAGGTTCGAGGTGTTAGAGAGAGTGGCTTATTTATTTGTTGATTATAGTCCGTTACATAATTGAGATGATTTGAACTTGAGAGTGGCTTCCCTTATATAAGCTCAGGCTGGCTCATCAAACATGGAGTTCACTGCTACACATAACTATCGTTATTATCATCGTCCTGCACGCTTGGAACGAAGTTCAGTGTCCTGCTTTCTCCTCTACTCGCCTTGCAGGCCTAGAGTCGGGTGTGCACTATGCACTTAAAGTTCTTTTGAACACTTGAAATTAAATGACTACGTTTGGTTTACTTTATCATGGCATCAGCCTAGCCCGTTGGCTTACCTTGTCATAATTTAGGCTTAGTTGTTAGGAAGTCCTCGAGTTGGTAATGATGTAATGTTTTACTTAAATAAAAATATTATTATCATTAAATCATATCATATTATTAAATTCTTGTGACGTTATTTATAATTTCAATGTAACAGTTGTTTATAATTTCATTTTAAATCTAGATTTAGTTTTAAGCAAATTATTTGTTTTTGGATTGTTTGATCTGTTTATCGCGAGTGCGGACAGATACACGCTGAAAAGGTATTTCGTTACTTAAATAAGTTCAAAATTACCGATTTAGTTTAAATTGCTCAAATTTGCTGGCTGGTATACTTTGAGATTGTCATCGTATAATCACTCATCGCACAGCCTGCAATGAAATAATAGCTTTCAAGATTGAATATAGTTGAGACTTAATATGTATTTTGCAAAAAAATGTGATCTAAATATTAAATATTTGTGCCAAAATGTGCTCTCACAACTGTTAATAATTTTTCGACGGGTCTGCGCTTGTAGATTTTGTTATAGGTTAAAAAGCATCGCTCGTAATACTGCACAGATTGACCACATAGAATTTATCTCATGCTTTGCAATGTGATCACGTTACAAAATATACCATAACAACTGTTCCTTCTAATTCTACAGTGATTAATGAAACTGCCACAATTCCGAATTGGAAGTTGCCTCGAAAAGATCATTTCATCAGCCAGATCAGCTTTTTTTGAAGTTATGGGAAAGAAATCAACCAACAAGACTTGGAAACACAAGCAGGTTTATGAAGATGACGAGGCATCTGCTGCTAAAAGACAAAAGCTTGATGATGACCAGGTATTGATTTATGAGTACCAAACATTACTTGTTTGTTTATTTTATAAATTGGTTAATTAGAGTCATTGTGCTTTGTGTTACTGATCTAACATAAACTGATAAACAAATTTGTCATGTTAAACCTCAAATAACATCCTCAATCAGGATTGGTCAATGAGGAAGAAAAAGGTGGCAATGATGCTCATGTACTCTGGCAAGGGGTACCTCGGAATGCAAAGGTTGTCGGATTCACACACAACTTTTTGATGCTCGCTTTTATTGCTATTAGGTTCATTGACTGTTAGGTTTATCATTTGTTTTCTGTTTTTCAAAGGATATTGTTCTTAATTGCTTTTACTTTAGGATGTATTTTCACATTGTGTGACCTCACAAATTTCTGATAGTTTTGTTCTACTTTGGTGTTGTTACTTGTGATTGCACAGGTGCAAGTTAAGCATTTGCTTTGATAATAATCTTTACAGAAACATTATTACAAATACAATTTATTTATGTATTTGTTCCTATTATTTATGTATGCAAATGCATTATAATATTCAGAAATCCAGGCTATCCAACCATTGAGGAGGATCTCTTGGCTGCTTTTGCCAAGGCAGGTATAGTCAGACCTGACCACATTGAACAGCCTGGTCCCAAGGTATGCCTAATTAATTTTTCATAAGATGATAATGATTATTTGTTATTGGTTTGCAAAATGATTAATATCCATTCATTTAAATATTTTGACTGTTTATATTAAACAGGGGTTATGCAATTTAATGCAAAAATAACCCCATGCTTGTGTTTTCAATTTCTTACTGTTATTATTATTATTATTATTGGCGTTCTTATTATCATAATAATAATGTGTATTATAATTAATTATAATAATAATATATATTGGAATAGCAATAAAGCATTAACCTTATCATGATAATTCTCTGTGCATGCAGATGGGCTTCCAAAGGGCAGCAAGGACAGACAAGGGTGTTTCGGCAGCCGGACAAGTGGTCTCTTTCAAGATAAGTTTTTCCTTATTATTAAGAAAAAATAATGGTTTAACCATATTGTTGAAATTTATGACTTGATGAATTTTATTTTATTCATTATTTTTTTAATTTAATTATAATTTATTTAATGGCACATTGTAAATTAACTATTATTAGAGTCTGACCAAAAATGATTTTTTGGGGTGGGAACGAATATAAAAATAGACCAAATAGCAAAAAATGCTTGACATTAAAGGAAAAATAAAACGTAAACTGAAACCGATTTATGCCCATAAACTGTAAAAAAAACAAAAACATAAATAAATTAAAATAGTTTTAATTTAATGAATTTAAATTTATAGACAACTTTTAGACAAAACTTATTGAGAACTGTTCATGAAAAGTTATATTGTGGTGAGCGATAAGTGGCAATGTTTTTGTTTTGATTCCTGAGCATCATGCTCTGACCCGTAGCTTATTTGCTTATTGGAGCTTTACTGTGCTGACTGAATATGGCTATAAATTAATCAACTGAATTCTTAAATTCATATCATTGGTAAAGCCATATTAATATTAATGGTATAGCATAACAAAATAAGGTCGGACTGCCTACCAAATGATTAAGAGTAAATAGACCTATTTTTAAAAGTTTTTAAATATGCTGCCTGTAAAAAGGAATGTAATAAAATAATTATTTATTTTACAAATACTTTCCTATCTTTCTAGGATTACCACAAATAATGAAATGCAATCGCATGGGTCATAAGGCAGATCATATGCTATTTAACTGCATTTATTAATTTTGATCTTACAACATTATAGCATTATAACTTTGTTATTAAATCTTGTTACTTTTGACCACTCTCTTTTTTAACATTATCAATTTAGTGCCACTTTAGGCACTGTGTTCGTGGAGACCATTGTGGCCAAGTATAATTGCTGCATCAGCCTGCATACAGTTGTCTGGCTGTAAAACTCACATGCCATGCTGGTAGGCAGTGAAGACAAGTACTTGCATGCAGCAGCTTCCAGAAGTAGAAATTCACTATGATGCCGCTACTCATATACATCCATGGACCTTCTGGGAAGACATGATGGCTCCTTGATGTAATTAATCAACTGTTGTTTGTAGAGGGCATGACTTGTTTGGCTATTGGAAGTTGTGGACTAATCAGCTAGTGGGCTCACTCTCGTGCACAGCCCATCTATCTCTTCTGGGGCATTAGATGTCTCTTAGTTAATCAAATTAATGGAGTCAATGAGAAGGGTATGGCTGGCAAACTGACATTGGTTATTGAAATAGTATCAGAATCTGACTACGTTTGAGTCATTCACTTAGAAAAATCCAGGATTACATAGGAAATGGTATAAGAGAATCTATGCTTCATTACATTATTCAGTTTATTACTCCACCTTGGAGCTCTTGGAGCTCTGACAGGGATCCTCAAGAGTTTCCCCTGTCTTCAAATGTTTTGGCCTTTTGAATCTCCTTAGTAAGACTTAGCTTTGAGCTCCTAAACAACTTATTCACTATTTATAGTGAAAAACAATTATACTATTTTGCCAAACTGAGAATTAATTTTCCTAGCTGAACAGAAAATGAAATGATGCCGTAAATGACAAAATGTAAATTTTCAGTGCCGAAAATGATATTCGGTCGGTCTCTATTATTATCATTATCTACTATTATTATCATTATCTACTATTATTATTATTATCTACTATTATTATCATTATCTACTATTATTATCATTATCTATTATTATTATTATCTACTATTATTATCATTATCATTTGTGGTGAAACATTGTTTTCTTCCCTTATACATGTTCATTGACGTTGAAGATGGCATAAAAAAGATCAACGAGAACCTTCCTGAACAAATCAAGGTGTTTGGTGAGATGCTTTTGTCATGCAACTGATGTCATTTCATTTGAATATTATCATTTGGCTTATT
The DNA here is from genome assembly GCA_021613335.1 of Whitmania pigra. Classification (NCBI taxonomy): domain Eukaryota; kingdom Metazoa; phylum Annelida; class Clitellata; order Hirudinida; family Haemopidae; genus Whitmania; species Whitmania pigra. The sequence continues at coordinate 3,614,736 of JAJTWR010000251.1, read as the reverse complement.
TAATTAATTATTATGCCATTAATAGTTGGCTATATTTTTATATTTTATATTTTCGAATGCAATTGACTGATAGGCTTAATGTGAGAATGAATGCAAACACTTATTGTTTCATGTGTTCTTGCTGTAAAACGTGTCAATTATTTAGATGTCACTTGTGCTGCTTTCCCATAGAATGAAAGTAATTCTTTTTCATATTTATTAAACAAAATGACGTTAAATACAGTTACCTAATTACGAGCAAAATCATAGATTTAAAAAATTGTAAAGAAATATTAAATGGTTTAATGATTGTAATTTATTTATTAATAATTACAAATAATTATAAAAAGGCTACAAGAAGGTTACGAAAAGTTTTGACAGCAAGAATAACTGCTCAGCAAGAACTTATACCTATGTCACACCCACCTTTGCGTTTGCTCCAATCACTGAGGTTCGTGTCTAAGGGACTTTCCTATTGGTCATTCATTTGGCTGTTTATTTTTCGTTTTTTTGCAGTGCCTTTTTGGTTGGTATGGTCATTGCCATAACGTATTTGTTTTTGAATGGTTGCTTAGATGAACTTGTTTCATACCAACTCGAGAAGTCATCATAGATTTTATTAGCTGCTCGACTCTTGTATTATTCTATTATTCAACAGTTATTGTTGGCTGGTGAATGACGATTGGCTAATGATTATGAAGTTTTATTTAAATTTTGTTCTATTGAAGTGCTTTAGTCTCTAGAAATAGTTGACAATTGAAGCATTGCTTTTAAAATTTATAAATATAAGAAAAATTAGAATATCCATAGCTCAACAAATTGAATTTTTTTTAGAATGTCACAGAAAGCTACAGAATCACAAGTTTGTGTTTATCTATGTGGTTATTTTTAGTAACTTATTGATTACATGAATATTAATGAGCTGCTCTATATTCAAGAGGATGTGCTGGAGCAGATTCAGCACATACTCAACATCTTCTGCGGCACTCGGAACTTCCACAATTACACCTCTGGAAAGTAAGCCATGTTCATTGTCTCGTGGAGGATAATTAACTTAATTAAGTAATTGCTTAACTGGTTAGTTATGCATATTAATCTATTTGTATTAATTCCTTAGCTGCTAGGAGTGACCAGTTGTTCTAAAATAAGCTTTGAGAATTGTTATTGTTATGAAACAGTTTGAGCGCATTATTAAGTTAAGGCATCCTCCACATTAAAACAATTCTTCACTGCTTCTTTGTCTCCAGGAAATCTTCTGATCCAAGTGCACACCGTTATATCATGGAGTACAAGGTGAGAATGTATTTTATACACACTTGAGACATGTACCTGGACTTACGTGCAGGTGTTTGTACCTGTACTTGGGTGTAGACTTCCTAGAATATTAGTAAAGCTTTCCTCAACCCTTGACTACCTGTCTGATTTTATCTCTGACTTTCTTGGTTACTTGAGGATGAAGCACCATGCCTTGAAGTTTATTTATCCAATCTATTATTATTATTATTATTATTATTAGTTATGCTTATTGTTGCTACACAATAATTTTTAATAAGCTTTTCTCAACCCTTGAAAAGCCATTGACACCATCTATACTTGGTGCCTTGATGTCTCTTGATGATTATGGTTATAACGACAAAGTTTAAATGTGTGTGGATCACTTGTTCAGTTATTTAATTCTAATGGTCATTTAATTATTGATTGAATTATATTCAGTTGTTCAATTCTAATCGTCATTAAATCATCTGCAACAGGTTGGAGAACCGTTCATCCGTGACGACATTGAATATGTCGCGCTGACCATCAAGGGTCAGAGTTTCATGCTTCATCAGATTAGGAAGATGTCAGGTTAGTTGTTGAATGACCTGCAGGTTCAAAACCCAGAGAGATACAAATTCAAGTTCATTCCAGGAATGACAATGGCCGTATGCAGAGGTTTTGCGACCATTGACACCATAAAACAGAGTTGGAAGACAGACAAGGTGGCTTATTTATCTACTTTGTTGCTGCCATTTATTTTAGGCTGTATGGTGAATGTGAGATCAAATTGATGATTGGTGGTATTGATGATGCTACGCACATAGCACCATAAAAATTAACTATTGCAGTCGAACCCACTTATCTTTACCTCGGTTAATTCACCAACCCTGTTAAGTCAATTTATTTTGAAGTAAAACCTCCAAATCCACTCTTTGTTTTAGCATTTTCTCATTGGTTATGTCGATTCTTTTATGTTTCCAAACCCTAATATCTCAAGCACAAAAGAGGACCAAATTTGTCACTTTACACAGGTTATCTCTGTGACAAATTGCCGCTTGTTGAAATGATACTGCTAAATTCCCACTTTGTCTTAGCATTTTCTTATCTGTTATGTCTACCATTTTATGTCACCGAACCCAATTTACTCACTCTTGTTGATCTTGTCTGAAGGATAATGTGCTTTAGCCATTCTGTATATTCCAAAATTGTCTGTGGGTGTTAAGAGAAAACTGGACATTCAGTCAATAAAGAAAATGTATGAAATCATAGATAAACATGCTTGACTGTTTGAAATTTGCATGCTTTTACTATGCACTGAATTTAATAAGAAATTTGAATATTCATGATCACTTGATGAATTTTGATGCTTATTGACAGTTGGACATTCCCAAAGCCCCTCCCCTTGGTCTTCTGCTCGATCAAATTCATTACGACTCTTACAACAGAAAGTTCGGAGAAGATGGAATGCACGAAGCGATTGATTGGTCAGAATTTCAGGTGACTGATAAATTTTTGTCCGTCCTAAATGCTGATTTCATGGTTGTTTTTGATTGAATTTTTTTTTAATGCTTGTTGTCAATTAATGCTTTTCCAGGAGCAGATGAATGAATTCAAGGAGAAGTATATCTACGCGAGCATCTACAAAACTGAAAAAGAAGAGAAATCATATCCTTTTTGACACCAAATCTGTGAATATCAAAATATAGCTGATATCACACAAATTAAAATATAAGCAATGCTGTTTATTTTTTATTTACTCAATGCAATCTCGTTCAACTCTTCTGCATCGACATTGTTTCCTACTCTGCCGGTTTGATTTTTTATATTTTTTCCTTAATGACAAACACGATGATGAAATGGTTGGCAACGCTGCCCATCCACCACTATGGTATTGCAGGGGAGACGCCCCGCCCTTTGCTTCGTGCCCTTGTGCAGATAGAGGCCACGGACAATGACTCAGATGTGAAGGAAAAGCATGATGATGAGGAGGTGAGATAAATCAGATGCTGTAAGCATCAAGTGGGTGAAGTTGAAAGCTACTTAAAATTCATGTTGTCAACAGTTGAGTTCATTAATTATTAAGTGATTGAATTTAAGATGATCAAATTATTAATTAGTTGAGTTCATTATTTAATTAATTAATTGAATAAAAAGTTCATTAAATAAGGATTAACATTCCAAGTTAATAATAAGAAAACATTGCTACAACATTTAAGCTTTAATTAATATAATATGAATACTTGAATATTTAACAGATTAGTGAGTTTGAAGACCTAATATTTTCATCATAATAAGATTGATGCCTATTTACTGCAATCTGACAAAATATATCATATTTTACTTCATCCATGTATTTGTTGTCTCCAGGCCAATAAAGAGGTGCTCGAACAACCAAACGAAAAAGTGGAAAACCATCACCAAGACGACGAGAAACCTCACGAAGTCAACGATGATGCGAAAGCAGAATCCGCCCAAAAAGTTGAGGAGGAGGCAATTGAAAGGACTGAAACTGTTGAGGCAGCCAGCGTCAGAAATTGAAGTAATAAATCACACACAAGTGTTTTGTTTTTTTTTGGTTTACCAAACCGTGCCAATAGTCTTGAGATGAAAGTTGTAGGGTACTGGGTGAGAAGTGTTCCAGACCTTGTGGAGAGGGTAACTTTTTAGGTATCTGATTTGACAACAATTCAGCAGAATGTTGCAAGTTAGATGGTATGAACACTTTGGACAAAACGTCTGATGGTTGCAAAATTTCTGACCACGAAGAGAGTGTGGTCCAACATACCAACGTCCTCTCCAGATGCAAGTCAAGTGTTTACACAATGGTTATAAATTCTGGTTACTCTCAAAAGTATGGCCCCCAACCACCCAGCATAAAATCCATATATTTCACGTGTGGGGCTTAAGATTCGTCGGCAGCGAGTGACGGTGTGAGACACTTCCCTTTGGTTCATTCAATACTTGAAATGAGTTGAACATTTCATAAATTCCAATCCAACTTTGCTTTAACTAGATTTAATGCCAAGACAAACGCATTTAGTTCGGGTAACCAAGGTCCAACGGACTGTTTTTGAGACCAGCCTAATTCTGAACAAGAACACCCTGACAAAAACAATTCCATCAATAAAATTGATTTTTCCATCAAACATTGTGAAACACGAACATAACAACAAAACAAAACGACAAAAAAAGGTGATAAGTATGCGTTCAAGCGATGACATTGTTAATTTTGATGCGACAATATCACATGCTCGTCTAAAGCTCCACTTCGTGTTCGCCGTCGAATTCAAATTCAGTCTGTCAATTCACTATTCACAATCAAAAATATTCTTTGATTGCAAAAATACACTCGACATTTCAAAAGCTCACAAAAACCCGGACCGCAAAACATGCGCCCAGGCCGTCAAAGCTGCGGTGAAATTCTAAGAGGAAACTTTGTGTATAAGGCAAAATATGAAAGAAGATGCATCTTTGATGATTTGTAATTTCCTAGGACGGTTTTCTGGAACATCTGCGGTCAAGGGAAGGCAGCACTCGGATGCCGTGCTGGCATAAATAGAGTTAGGACACGTTACTCACCAGTTGTGGATGAAAACAATAAATAAAACAATTAGAAACACCAGGTTCTGGACAACAACAAACGACGGTCATGAGGAGAAAATTGAGCCATCGAAGCCCCTGGGGACCTGGATGAACTCGCCGACGGAATGAGGAAAACTTCTATTCAAAAGTGGTCGAGATGAAACGAAGACTTAAATCATGAATGGTCATAACACCGAATGAAAACGACAATGTTTTTTTTTAATATCGAACAAAAAAAGCCGACAGGGCACTTCTCCCTGTGCATTCCTCGAGGGGAGGAGTGAAGATCCTTTTAGGGACCCATCCATCATCGAATATGCCAGGGGTCCGAGTCGCTGCCCGTATTGCTTTGATTTTCATCACAGTCACTGCTGCCTTGTATGCTACTGTCAGTACATTCCACATCGATCTCATCTGCGTGGATATTGTTACGGTATAAAATGCCATGCTGAAAATTCGCAAATAATAAGAATATTCTATAATATAACTGTTTTGTAGCCTAATTAAAACTTACTGCTAGTGTAAAGTAATACAAATTATCATAAATAAATAATTTTAAATATCTTGTATATTCACAGTAAATTTGATTTGTTTGGAAATTGAATTTCATGAAATCCTTTCTATTGAAAGCAAGCATATGTCATTTTTTTAAGGGACTTAAATCTATTACTGGTCTTCAAGGTCAAGTTTTCAAGTTCAACTTTTATGAGCCCTAAATTTGTGAAGTTATTATTATCCTTATAATTCCCCTCACATTTCATAATACCACCAGCATCAATTTTGACTGATGAGCTTCAAGAAGATCTGAGGCAGGCATCAATAATTTTAAAACAGGCTTGAGCTCTGGAAATTTTGAGAAATAAAAAAATAAAGCACAAATAAACAGTCACATGCTACATTAAACAACTTGTTCAAGAGAGACATCTTCTATTGAGAATTATTTATGACCTCTAAAACCCTTGATATTTTTTAAGATTAAATGATATCACAAAATCTGATGTTCAGAAACGTGATCATTCACCTTTACTTTCAATATTCATTAAATACGTAATTTGTCTCTATAAATAGAACTTATAAATAGCATAAATATCCTGGTGCTAAATATGGCAACAGATTGCTATCTAAAAACATGCAAACAGACCAACTGATTTAAGGTAGAATTCACTCTTTCATTAAAATTCATCAATCTCATCAACGAGGCTTTTGAGGTGGCTGACAGTTTCAAAACTGAAGACACCACATTCAAATCTCATCTCGGATGCAACCCTCGAAACGACAGATTCAATCGAGTGCCAATTAAAACGCTTGTTAACCTCTTTGCTGACAACACCTACATTCACCAACACTTGTGAAGTAGTAACCTCAAGGTACAAAATGAAGCTAAGTTATTTGACTGCGAAGCTCAATTATTTGCTGTATGGACTGCTATTATTAAATTATGAAAATTATTAATAAATTATGAAAATTATTATTAACATCAAATGACCAACCTTGGTCAGTGGATGAGACCGAGTTGGTGGTGAGCGGGGAGCTGTCGACCCGCTGCCTGTAATGCCCATTGGTCAGTTGAGTTAATCTTTCCAGGAGATACGATCGGACTCTCTCCAGTTCCTCCATCTCCATCTTCTGCTGCTTCTCTGCAAGCTGAAGGCTCTGCAATAGAAAGCATGACTTTTTTTTAGGGGAATTAGAATTCAATTTGGGAAATTAGGCATCAGACTTTGTTAACAACCAGATCTTGGCTATAAGATGCATCTCTACGATTGCCTTTCAACCAGATAGTGTGTTCACAACCCAGCTCGCACTGCCAGGGAGCACCCTCGGGCAAGGGCGCCATATAAATGGTAGATCTATTAAGAATCTCTTCACATCTTATCCGCATACATAAGGAACTAAAAAAATCGGCTAAACACAAAATACAAATACAAAATAGCTCTTCCTAATTCAGAAATCATTCGTGCTTAACGATCTCTAATGAAACCTTAATGAGTATTGTAGATCTGTTCAGGACTCCAAGAGTCGTGTGCCTACCAGATTTGGAGCCAACGGGAACGATTTCTTTTAGTCGTTCAAAACAGCGACGCAGGTTGGCTCTCCTTTGAGCGGAACGAGGAAATAATCAAAAAGAGGAATTGCAAGTCTCTCAAACACACTGAAACTCACCTGGTTTTCTCCAGTTCGTTATGCAGGGCTCTGATCCACATAAAATTTGGAAAAGCAAATGTTTACAATCAACTACAAAAAATCGGTAAAAGTTTGTTAAAGATCAATGAAAATATAAAAAACCTAAGTTTGGAGGCCACAGTCAAACTATTTTGCCGCCTCGGTGGGTTGTGATGCGATGCTGAAGCCTGCGCCGTACTCTGTCCGCGTCTTGGTGCTGGAAAAGCACATTTCACGTGTTTTAACAACGGTAACCTTACAACGACGTTCGCAGAGCTACTACCACTCTAACGGTAACCATATACCGAGAGATCGTGATTATAACAAAATTGACGGATAGTCGTACGTAAAGAGACAAAAAATCAAGAAAAATGCCTTGGTCATTCCTTTCAACAAACTCTGCTGCGCGAAGAAGGAGGTAGCACCAGTCGCCATTGGACATTCCGGAACGTTCAAGTACGAAAGCAGAAAGAAATATTTCGTCCTCGCTGGGTTCTTAAACAGCTTTCAGAAGGCGGCACGACCCTGCACGATTCTCTCAACTGCCCGGCTTCCCAGGTCTGATCTTATTCGTCAGATGACAACGGAGATTAAGGTCAGTTGAGGTCAAATAACCAAAATTAGGTCAACTAAACCATTATTTATAAAATCGTCAATCAAAAACACATTTTAAACAAAAAAGCGTGTAATTAACCATTGAACTGTAATTAAGCAGTTAGCAGAACGCACAGCTGTTTCTAGCCTCATTACGTTGACACATCATTTCTATGTGACACATAACACAAAACTCTAACAGTAAATGTTATTTTTTATTACAATTTAATCCGACCAATTTATAAATATATAATTAATATTTTTAATGCATCGACAGATGCATTGAAGCATTTCTAATATTTTATCAAACAAATGAGTTTTTAATTTTGATAACATTTTAATTATCAATTTTAAAAAATTGACTAACCTTTAATCATTTTTCATCAATGTTTTTAAAACAAAATTAGCAGTGTTTATTAAATTGTTCGCGAGGAGTTTATTTGATAATTGTTTTCTTACTCTGAGAAAAACCCGTCTTTGTTTCAGTTATTTTAAAAGAGTTTACGACGGACCGAAATACCTGTACTGCAATATTTTTGCTTGAGTTTTCTTTGTTAATTAGTATTTAGATGAAGTTTGCGGATTTTGCGGTTATTTCGATTTTGGTGTTAATGGTTTACATTAGTTTATGTGGAAATGAGATATTTCAAGATGTAATCAGAGTGGTGAAAACGATGTAATATTCATGTTTAGAAAATATTTCTCGAAGACTGTTGGTATAAAATCCTTAAAGCAAGACAAACGTAAACAATTAGACCTACTGAATACTGTCGGTGTGTGAGTAGTGGAAAATCAATATGAGCTTTTGCATTTTCAAGCTAATTGCCGATAATATATTTGGCTTTTGATGCTGTTGCTTTGTGGTAATTTTCCTTACTATTTCAGGTCTGTTTTGATGTTCAATGAATGCTCTCTGTAAACTTATCAGAAAGGTTTCTCTAAATACCATAATGCCAAGTAATGTTTTGGAAATCTACTTTTGTTTTGTTTGTTTCATCGATTAATTTTGAATTTGATTTTGTCAGAAACAACCGGGTTTTATGCTGTGAGAGTCGGCAAGCAAATTGGTATCTTTCGTACCTGGTGAATCATATTTCACTATTTCTTACCTATTTAACATAACTAAATGCTGTATTGATAGATGTTTAATTATTTGTTAACAATAAACTCTTTATTTTTCAGGGCCGAATGTCAAGAACAGGTCAAAGGTTTTCCAGGTGCAAAGTTTAAGAAATTCTTGACGAATGAGGAGGCACAAAAGTTCATCGAAGAAGCCTCTCCAGGTAGGTGTTGATTTCACTGCAGTTTTTATTTTTATAAATGTTTTTATTTTTTGGCAATTTTTATGATGCAATTGCTTTTAAAATCTGCAATTACATTGCTGTGGCGTGTTTTGTAAACTTCCTGAGATAATGTATGGTATGGATAATGTAGCATTTTAAGATGCTATTGCTTGTAGTTGAAATGCTCTGCAGTAATATCACCTCTAAGGTGAGGGATTAACCTAAACAAGCTGAACTGAATAGTTGATATTCGAATAAGTGTCTCATTATGTGATCAAAATTCCACTTTATTACATAACATTTATTACACATTATATTTATCTGGTTGAAGGACTATTCTTAAGCCACTCATGAAATATTATGTAACATAGCATTACAGTTTATTACATAGCAAATTATCCGATAACCCAATGTGCAGATCAACCATCACTCACCTCAGTTCCACAGAAGAGGAAACTCAGTCAGAGCACGTCGACTGTCACAAAGAAAGGAAAATTCGAAGCAGACTCCTCGACTAGCAAGTCGGTCGACCTTCAAGAGTGCCTTAATGGTAAGCTGGCTTGGGTTAAGATGACTTGACTTGAGCTATTGCCATTTGGTTACTTGGTCGACTTAGCAGTAATTTATGTTAATTTTAATTTTATGTGTTAGGAGGATTAATAATATGTTAATTAACTAGCCTCATTACCTTTTCCTAGTTGCAGATGGTTTAACATTTTGAACTTGAAATGATATTGTAAATTGTAAATGCATTGTAGAATAATAACAACCTGTTTATTTTTGACCCATTCCAAATCTTGACTCACTGAATTTGAATTATCATCGTATTTGTTTATGTTTTGTTTCGCATCTTTCAGATGCAGTGGTCGTATACACGGACGGCTGTTGTCATTTCAATGGAATGAAGGGCTCTTGTGGTGGACTGGGAGTGTTTTGGGGATTAGACCACCCCGAGTGAGTTGCAAATTTAATTAATTCTTGTTAGTTGCAAATAATTAGATGAGTTAACATTAATCAGAAATTAATTATTTAATTATAATTATAAATTTGTCAATGCTAGTCATGAATTGGTAAGTAGGACATCATTAATAAGTGGGATTAATTAATTAAATAATCCTAATTGTTGATCTAATTAATTGATTGATAAAAAGTAATCCTGAATGTAATTAGTTATATTTTTAATTTAATGGCCTTAGTTTTGTTCACTAAAAGAATTTTGATCTCAATTTGAAGCAATCTCAGCGAAAAGTTGGAAGGAAGGCAGTCCAATAACAGAGCAGAAATCATGGTGAGCCTCATTATTTATCAGTTTAACCACTATACTACCTGTTCCCTGCTTTCATTTCACCATCATTCAATTATAAAACAAATTTTAATAAATCATACAGCAACAAGTTTTAATATTTTAATAAGTTTAACTTATTAACGAATTTTAACCAATCATGCTTTGAATTTTGGTTAATGTTATATTGTTGATTTTTATAGTGTTGAATTGTTACTTCAGGCCGTTGTGAGGGCGGTACAACAGGCCAAGTCGAAGGGCATCAAACACCTCGAAGTCCGCACCGACTCGAACTTCCTCATCTCCTGTTGGTGTCTTTGACTCGCTAACATAATTGAAATTGATTTGTTCTTTTCTTTCTTTTGCTCAGCATTAATGCCAGAATTCTCGTTTTAGTACAAACTGATTTAGCAATCATGTTAGGAATTTCAGCTATGTATATTGAATATTCTTACTTAATACATTGTACGATATTTCTGATGTAATTATTACTAATAATATTAATAATTTTAAAGCAGCTCCATTATTAAGTAATAATAATATTAATAATATTAAATGTTATATTGTATAATAATGTCTTACAAACTATTCATGATATTAAATGTTATATTGTATAATAATGTCTTACAAACTATTCATGATATTAATGTTATATTGTATAATAATGTCTTACAAACTATTCATGATATTAATGATTTCAAGCCTGATGATAATTATCATGACATCCATGGTGATGGTGATGATGACGTCAGCAACGTTAGTAATTCCCCACAAGCTGATGGCAATTCCATTAATGTCCGCTTTCCACTTAGGCATGACAAAGTGGATCGATGCCTGGAAGAAGCGTGGCTGGTTGTTGGCGAGCGGAAATCCGGTCATCAACAGGGAGGAATTGGAGTTGTTGGATGCTGAACAGAAGGACATCAAGGTCACATACGTTAGTAACGACTTTAACGATTTAAATGATGTATAATAGGATGAGGTTGTTTTGATGACTTTTGACAAAGCTTTGTTGCTTTAATAAATGTAAAGTTGTTAAACCATAGTTGTTTATTAATTTTTGTTACATAAAAATTATGATCTATAAAATTGACATACCATAGTGTACATAGAGAGATGTGTATTGTCTGCCTAAAGAAACTAAAAAATAGAGCTAAAAGGATTCATATTTCTGGCAGGTTCACGTCAGAGGACACGTTGGCATCGAAGGGAACGAGCATGCCGATAGGCTGGCCAAAGAGGGTTCTAGGAAGTGATCGGTTCATTGTCTTAACTCATCTCTGACCTCGCCGGTTAATCACTGTGATAGACTACTAAAGTGTTTTTGTAGGGTAGTGGTTCTTGTTTGGCCTCTTCTGAAGTATTTTTGCTCGAACCAGATTACTAACAACTTTATTGAAAACACATTGATTTTAATTTAAACAATGAAGTCGTTTCAAAAGGCTTGTCTAAGTCACATAAATTATTGTGTAATACCATTGCACATTAAATTAGGCAAACAGAAGTCAAAGATAACATTTGTGTAACTCATCAATTAAGAAAAAAAGAAAAAAGAAATCACAAAAAGACATTGGGAAACGAGCGAAGGGTTAGGACTTGTATATCTTTATGACGTCTGCAACTGGTTTCCTGCAGAGAGGGCAGAGGGGATTGCTACCCTTCAGAATGCCCTGACCACACTCGTAGCACAGACACATGTGTCCGCACGTGTAAAGGACACAGTTTGGCTCGTTTTCGAAGCAAATGCTGCATTCGTGAAGCAAGGCTTCTGTTGGTTTCTGTTCCTCTTTCGATGATTCTGTAACATCAACCTTGAGTAGCGACTCTATCTCTTTGGGGCTGAGTTTTTTTGCTATTTCTGTATTCTGGGATTCTGGAACTGGAGGCGGGGCTGCAACATTCGGTCTTCTGATCTCCCTGGGAGCTTTGCTTTTCCTTTGGGGGATCTGAGGTCGTACGTTTGAGGGTACAGGGATGAGTGGTGGGGCCAACTGGGAAGGAAGGTCGGCAAAGAGGTCGAGATAATGGGAGTTGTTTCTGACTTGAGGTGTGATGACTTGAGATTTTCTGGATGTGACGAGATTTTCTTGAACTGTTGTTGCGTGACTCAGCTGTTCGTACTTTTCGTTTGACCTTGCAGCGGGTGTTGGCTGTGAGGGGAGGGGTCTAAGGACGTCTGATCTTGGTATCTCCACGGAGGAGTCTGTTAGGCATTCTGTGGATTGCTTTCTGTGAAGAACGGTACCTTGGGATGAAGAAAATAATTCTTGTTTACTTCCGCAGCAAAGTAGATTCTATGATTTAAATCATATGTTCATTTATTCATTATGAAGTCGTTAAGTTGAAGTTGTATCTTAATTAACTTGTAACGGTTAGAAAGCCCGTGGTTGTCAAGAAACCGAATGATGGAAAATCCAAATATCTATTTACAGACATCATAAATTTCTGAGATTTACAAGCTCTTTATGTATCTACTAAAATATTCGTTTGAAATCTTTTAATCATTGGATAAAAAGTGAATATGCGTACTCATTCAATTCAGACGCCTAGATTATCGTTTGATATAATTGCATGATAAAGCGTGCAAACAAAAGATAGCTTGGTTTGTATAAAAAAAAAGACCATATTATTCAATCCCGCATTCTAAGGTAATAATGTAACTTTTTTTTGACAAAATGCTTTTAATTAAATACTACTCTAAAGTGATAATTCAACCATTTTTGACTATATGCTTGTAATTAAAGAAGGTTAATTTCCAAAATCTCACCGAGACTTGATATCTTTTCGAGTGGCCCAGTGACGTCGAAGAATGCCCAAAATAACATCAGTGGATCGACATGCATCAGGATTCTAAATGGAGACTGGTTTTTCGATATTCCTACCTCACCTAGATATTTTATAGACATTGGAACTAAATTGGTCGCACTTATTGAGTTATATTAATATAACAGGCTTAGTGTTGAATTTCAATATTTACTGGGTCAAGTGATGACATCAATAGAACTTAAAATAATTTTTAGATGAATCATAACCACTCTAAGTTCTTGACCAGCTTATTTCATGCCTCAATGATTTTACAATTTTATTTCAATAATAACTACATAGACGTTCGTATAACATTTACTTTAAAACAAAACACGAAATTACTCGGCACCAGATAATCGTTAGAATAATATTGGTATATGACAGAAGTGGTAACACTTACCCTTTTTGCTGATCATGAAAGCGAGAACATCTCCTTCCACTAAATTGGTACATGCGTCCTTAACGAAAACCCAGTACTCTTCCCTGTCGAGAAGCTCGTCAGCATCGTCTGGAAATTCGGTAACGACTTTGGGGTCGCAGACGGTCAAACCAAACCCTAAGTTGGCTCCCGATTCGACGTTCACTTTCGAGATGTGGATAACCAACTTTTCCTCCGTCCATAGTGGTCTTCTGGTAAAGACGTAACCATTACTCTGTCCCGTTCTGTTTGTTGCCATCATCCGTTCCGTTGAAAGACTGATATTTCTGCCAGATTTTAAGTGGAAGCACATAGGTATTCTTTCTTCTATTTGTTTCGGTTGAAGTTTTGAGAATCGCCTGCCCTGCTGTCTTCCGGCCTTGATCAAAATCTGGGTCGTTTGGGGGTCTGGTGCTGTGGAGGATTGAGAAGCTCGACGTTGACTGGGGCCCGTTATGCTGAAAGATCTTGATCTTGAAAAGTTTGTGCTTCCTTCTTCTTGATGGGAGGACTGAACTTCAGGATCAACGTTGCTTGAGGGCGAGATGTCCCTCGTGTTATCGGCCAGAGAAAGTACTTCTAAACTCTTGGTTCTTACAATCGCTTGCTTTCTCCTGAATGATTTTGCCCTCAAAACTTGGAGACTATCTCCTGGATAAGAATGTAAATGTCTACGAAATTACGACGAATGAAAATTCTCTAGATTTCTAGTCTTAATTAAAGATTAACTAAGTTGGTAGTTGATGAATTAGAAAATTAAGAATAAAACTGAATCACGGAAAATTACAGAAACTGGTGGATATTTTTCTGACATTCCAACCTTCGAGTTTCAAAGCAAGGTTCCTCCCAGAAATGTGGAAGATCGCCCAGACTGGAATGTGGACGGGGACATCAGAGATCAGGACTCCCTTGTCTTTTTCCTTGTCCTTCCTCTGCCAGCCGTAAACTACACGACCATCCTGGTTGAACTTAAAGAAAATGAGGGTGTTTTTCTGCGTCGTTCCGCTGGACACTTCTTTGAGGAAGATGCTTTTTGAGCTTCGAGCTAGGAAAGTCCCCAAAGATTCTTGCGACAGACTAGCCGGATCGTAGGTCGTGAGGCCGAATCGAAACACTCCCTTATGGAACATGACCACCTTCAGACAGATGATTTCTTCTGGCTGGATGGGGCGGTCGCTAAAGGCCATACCCGAGCCCTGGTCGAGGCATCTAAGTACGAGGTGGTTGGGCGAAACGACGACCCCTGAACTGTGGAGCTCGTGAAACTTCAGCGGTTCGAGACGTGCGAATACAGGATTGCTGTGGTCGAATTCTGGATGGACATAACGCAGAGATGATAATCGAAATTGAGAGAACCAAACAATAATTTCATTATAATTATAAAAATATTTGAATTTAATTGTTGACTAATTGAAGAAAATTAGTAAACAAATACGGCACATTCGAATCAAAAACCTTGGTATTCTGAGCTGAAATTGTTGCCCATCGCGAACGATAGCAACTGTTCAGATGACTAAAATAAACAACCAATACAGGTGAACACAGGTGTGAACAAGTTGTCGTTGCGTTTTTGTTGTGGCTTGTCTGAGATGTAACCAGAGATTAATTAAATGATCAAGTATAATCATTTATTTTACGAATTTTATTTGTATTTTAGAAATACTTTAAAATGTAAAACGGGTTGCGTCTGCTGTAAACGGCTTTTGAACATTGTATTGCAAGGAGCTCATTATATCGCAAAATGCGATTAATATTTATGAACGTTATTGAAACTAAATAACTAGTAACCATTTAACAAACTGTAAAAATTAATTAACTTTACATTTATTTGCGTTTATTTAAAAAAATTACATTTTTAAAACGAATTTGATCCGTGTTGACTGCAGCACCAAAATTACAGACTCTAGCAAAGCTGAATAATACACAGTCTGAGTAAAATTTTAACAAGGTCCTTTTAAAATGATTAATTTTTAAGGTAATTTAAAATATAATAACAGTTTTTGAATTTATTTAAATTTTTATAAAGTAATCAGTAATTTATTAATTTAGTATTACAAATAAAAATAAATACATTAATAAATTTTAATACAAACCGCGTGTGTGTGAGTATGTGTGCGTGCGTGAAAGGAATTTAATATTCAGCAGATGGCGCCTCGCATCGATTGTTTATTTTTTTTGTGCTTTCACCGGTTCGAGTTGAGGCTCTTGTCGACGTAAAGTTGAATTTTGCTTTTAAAATAATGGCATTGAGTTTAAAGATGTACAATATTTCAAATATTTTGTTTTAACACAATTTAATTAATTTTATTAATTTAGTTGTAATAATTGAAAAAAGCACAAAGTAATTAATTTTGTTTTAATCATTGAAATTAGATTGATTTTTTTTGTTAATAACGGACCTTGTCAATAATCCGCCTAAAGTGAACTTCACTGGTAATTTAATTAACGTTCATTGCTCAACTAGATGATTAATTTAATTGAATTGAATTTATTTTCTTCATAAATGAGTATCGTTTCTTTTGTCATCTCCGTGAACATAATTTCCTCAGCCATTTTTACCTATTTCAATGTTCTGTTAAAAAGGCTTTTGAGATGCGAATTCTTTCTGGCTACCCATAGCCAATATTTGTTGTCAAGTTATAAAATATCTTCGAGAAAATCAGAAATGTGAATGAAAATGTTTTCATAAAAAAGTGTTTCTTTACCTGTAATGCGAGTTATATTTCACCAAAATAACCCAATTTCAGTCGGCACTCAAAGTTTTCGAGTGAAAAACCTGAAAATTAGAGAATTCTTTCAAATTCTTCCCCGCCTCCTATTGGCTGATCTCATGGCGTAAGAAATGAAAAACGGACGAATTAGAAGTCATGAAATATTCAGCACATTTGCGGGGCACATAAAACTGCCCTCACTTAAGCTGCCGGGATCAGGGGGCGTGTCACGTGATTATGAAAGGTCGTGAGCTGATTGGCTGCTCCAGCTTTACGTCGTCGTGGTCGTCTGCGCTCTACATCGAGTGGGCTGGAGTTGGCTTTCCTGATGGTGACGTCACGGGAGGAGTTGGAAATTGATAGCATTGATAGTATAAACATCAACAACGACAACATTAATAATTTTTATAAGTAGCGTCTTGTAATCAATTTAATATTTCAAATGTATGGATATAATGTAATGAACTAATTATGTTTTATGTTAATATTATTGATTAACTTAAAATCATAATTAAAAAGTTACTTTAACAATGCTATGAAAAGAATAATAGTACTATTATTTATATTATTAACAATTACATAACACTACAGTTAGAAAATAGCTGCAGTAAACTTAGTAACAAAAAAAAACGCGAACATTTTCTAAAAATATCCACCAATCAAGGGAGATTTGGCAGGCGAACATCAAGTGGCCTGATTGGTCAAAATGAACTCGTCAATGGGGGCTAATGAATCTATGTAGGTCGAAGCACGCCATTGGTCGACCCTTGGATTGACCTCATTAAGTGGTGGAGTTATTTTCAGAGCCTTTTTACCTTTTCTTGCTTTTGTACATCTTGAAAATTAATGGATGATGATGATGAAAATAATGATAATGATGATGATGATGACGATGATAACTCTGATGATAATGATAAATTACTCAGGCTATATGATGATTTAATAGCGTGACAGAAACTTGGAACATTGATAAAGATTAAATGCAATTAAGGCTTACATTATAAATTTTTATAGTCAATGAAAATTTAAATATAAACAGAACATAAAATCATTTACACAAAAATGAAATAATAATCTGTAAAATAATTATTATATTTTAATGTTTTATTATCACATTATTGCATTATTACAATTACTATTGCATTACTTATCCATATATATCAGCCTGTCACTCCCAGCGTTTTAATTGGTTAAAATTAACTCAGCTCAACAAATAAGTTTGGCACAGAAAATGAATAAAAATCCTAAATTGGTAAATAATTTAATAAAATAGATTAAATAAAATTTATTCAAATGTCTTTAATGTATGAGTACTAATATTATATTTTGAGAACTGAAAACAAAAACGCAAACCACATTAACTTATGACATGCTTTTACTATAATAAATTATTTTTTTAAGCGCTTCTAGACGCGTAGATCTTCTGCGCGGGTGCTACTAGTTATATTATAATATAAAATCATAATTATTACAAGTTATTATAATAAACAATTATAATTGTAAGTATAATTAATGGTAGCCTGTGATAACAATAGTAATAACAACATTAATAGCAATAGCAATAAATAAATCGTCTGTCATATTTGAGCGGAAATACGAGCAGACGACTGAAATCAAATTTCCCGCCACACGAGTAAACAGCGGTCGTATTGTCGGGAGACATCTACAGGCTGAAAAATAATTCCTATGTGGACGCCTTGAATCTGATTATCGCAGAAAACAATGAAAATGATTGATTCTGTAAAACAATAAAACCATTTTCCATTTGTGATAATATTTAAAACAATTTTAAAATTAACAATTGCATAATTAAAATTATTGTAAAAATAACTGCATTAAAAAATACACAAATATACAGATAATATCTATAACTTATTATTATTAATATTATAAGAACTCCCATTACCATTTGTTAATATTTCAAAAAAGATTAAGTTGAGGTATTCCTTGTAATACTGAGACAACAAGTGAGGTCACCCAGTACTACTTCTGGAGGTAAAATGATTCATTGGAACGTCACCTTACGACCTCACATAGGAGGAATGTCACGCATTCAAGACTCCTAATTCGAGGTGGAATTGGTGCTGAATTATCGTCGTCGTCATCGTCATCTTCATCGTCATCGTCATCGTCGTCGTTGTCATCGTCGTCATCATCTTCATCGTCGTCGTCATTGTCGTCACCACGTTCATCACAGTTGTTATGATATCGTCTTGGTCGTTATCGTCGTCATACAAAGACATCTTGCCATGTATATAAAACTGGATGCTTGTATGTCTGCGTGTGTGTGTGTTCGAGCGCTTTAATTGAATGCAAACTTTGCCTAGAATATAAACAAAAGCAACAAAACTAAAAATCCTAATTTTTTAAATCAACTAATAATTTAATAAAATATTATTATATATAGTGTTATAATTTAATTAAATTAATTTTGATTAATAAAATTAAGTTTAAACAAAAATGTTGTGCTTAGTGTAATTTACTATAATTTCACATTAATAATGCTAAATCGTTAATAAATAATTTTTTTAATTATTGCTATATTTGTGAAAGTCTTGACTTCACAAAACATAGGCCTAATTGCAATAAATTTCACATTTATAATGCCCAAAATTATACCATTAATAATGCTTTAATGCTACTTCTTGTTCATAAAACATCATCATCACCGCCAGCATCGCCGCCAGCATCATCATCACCACCACCACCACCACCACCAACAACAACAACAACAACAACAACAACAACAACAACAACAACAACAACAACAACAACAACAACAGCAATGACAATAAATTTCGCACTGAACGATGTCCAAAACGCATTCAAACTGAATTTCAAAACCTCATCAATCGCAGAAAATCAAATAAAATTAAATTGAATTTCAGGAATAAAATTCGAAATTGATCTTACACTTGAATTAAATTTAAAAGAGTTATGTCATAAATTAAAATGAACAGATAGACAAACAAATAAATAAATAATTTGTATTCCAATTAATAATCTACACAATGTGCTTACTACAGATTTATAAACCCTGTTCCATTTCAAAGCAGTTCAGGTTGTACTGTACAGTTTCCGGAATTACCCATATTTTAAAAAAATCTGGTTTAAACAAAAATTAAGGATCTGGCATAACTAGTAATCAGCTAAGGTTAACTAGTTATAGCTAATGATAACTAGTAGCCAATTTTATGGGTTCAAAATCTTTCGAAATAATTAAAAATGAAAAAAATTAAATCTATATCCTCAAATTTACAACTTCTAAACGAAATTAATATAGCACAAGTAAATAATTAAATATAAGTAATTAATTAGGCTTTACGTCAACCGTTGCTTGCTTGTAAAGTAAATTTTGGAATTTTATTGAAATTAAGCTAATAAAACAAAAACTAGAAAACAAATTCAAATGAAACTTAGTATATATTTAGACAATCCTAGTATAAATAAATTAACAAGTTTTTATTAGTTTTCAAAATTTAATATTATTCAACATTTAATTTAAAATAATGGACTTTTTCATAAACTACTCAATTTCTGAGCCACATTCCTCAAAAATAGTAAATCACAAAACATTAAATTTTAAATTATTGATGTTTGTCATCCAAATACGAATGTCATTGTCATATTTTTTGACTTTGTTGACAAGTTCTTCGTCCAACGGGGCTGTATCAGAAACGATGGTGGCATCGCAGACCATCGATTGATCCCTCTCCCAAGCCACCAGGTCTGGAAATCTGAGATTCCCTCCAACATTAATTCGAGGCCCAATTTTGGTGATGTAGCCTTTCTTGGTCAGCTTCTTTTCTAATTAACGGACAAGTTTTTTTATGCCGCTCTCTCTGCATCCATACCTGGGCAAACCTAGAACATATGGTCCAGGCACTCGAAGGCACCACACCCGGAATCACAATAAGTGTTCATCTCTAAATCATACTTGGAGATTCTGAGAATGTTGGGAGGGTGGCAGCCCTGACTTTGACACATCATATGTAATCACTTGGGGTCATCTAGGATTGACCATCCAGTATCCATTCGCTTATGCCCGCTCCTTGGGAAAACGACTGATGTCCACATTTATCGACCGAGTCATACAAACTTGCCGCAGTTTCATTACTTCAGTTGTTCCTTGGCTGCATATTTCAACCTGTGACCAATGTCAGCCCGAGGCACTTGTAGGCGTCAAGAATGTCCACTGCCCTAATTTGATATTGATTGACTTCAAGATATAGATCCGGGTTGACAATGCGTGGATTATTCTTCCTCTGCACTTCCGCCTTCAGAGACGAGCATTGATACTCAATCCCAATTTCGCCAAAGACTCCTCAACTTGTTCCAGAAGCATTTTCCTTCCAATATCTGTGGAGGTTAAAAAAAATCAAATCATCGGCAAAGGCTATAATTAATTTATAATTGCATTTCATTGACGAATTAATGTCGCCAGTCACAACGATGTCATCATATTGGAGAGCGGTTTGCGGTATTGCGGTTTGTTCCTAATTTTGATTATGATCTCCATGTCTCCATGTCTCCATGTCGAGAGTACGGAATTGCTGTTGGAGTGATACATTGAACTCGTTTGTAATCCTCCAAGATTCAATTCTGCGTCTGCCAGTGCTCTTCACGATTATGTGTCGTGAAGGTTTGAAAAGAAAAGAACAGAAAGCAGATGAATTTTTTTCACAGTATGACCTGAATCTTGGCAAGAGATGATTGCAGGATTTAACATCTCAGCGAGCGTGGTTGTTGTCGTTGGACAATTCAGGTATCTTTCCAGTGTTACCTTGTACTTATCAGCGAGTCTTTGGCTTTTGATGGCATTCAACGTTCTGCGTCCAAATCTTTTATGGAATTCCTTATTGACGTTTTAAACTCCATTTCGAATCATTTCGGCCTCCATATTCTTATTCTGTCCATCTTGCTTTAGTAGAGGCAAGACCAACACTGGCTTTGCGATATTCAAGTGGATGGATTCTGTTTTATGTGTTTATCTCTTACTGTGAACGTCTTGCTGCAAAAGTCACAATGCACCTGTCTTCTGTTACCTGAGGGGGTTTCTTTCTTTTTTGGAATGCGAACCACATGGCTTCGGCCCCTACGTACAAACTCCAAGGTATTCGAATTAACATCCGTGCAATGACCACTCCTTAATCACTTGTACACTGCTGTGGAATGCGGCACCCCGCCATAATAGCCCGGCGACAAAATAGCCCCGTCAAAACGGTACCATCAAAACATAAAACTCATTTCATTTAATCAAATTTTAAATCAGTTATCGGTTAATGTCTTTAACTCATATAAATATTTTTTTTTATGAAGATACATTGACGAGGATGTTTTGAAGGGTCACCGTGGAATGCAGATTCGTAAGCTAACCTGCTTCTTCGGAAGAAACAACAATTCTTCGATGCAGGTAGGCAGGTTAGATTTTCCCCTGTTATTTTTCCGC
Source organism: Whitmania pigra (assembly GCA_021613335.1). Lineage (NCBI taxonomy): Eukaryota > Metazoa > Annelida > Clitellata > Hirudinida > Haemopidae > Whitmania > Whitmania pigra. Next base: position 3,593,213 of record JAJTWR010000251.1, on the reverse strand, counting down.
CACGCAAGTAAGTTGTTCACCGAAAGACAAACTAACGGCAGGGGACACGAGCAACAAATAAAGACAATTCGAAAAAATTGACTTTAATGCGAATTTTAATTGCCTAAACTCGAAAGCTAAAATCGTTCGCTGAACAATTTATTACTATTAATATTATTATCATGAATTTATTACTATTAATGTTATCATCATCATCATATATGACGATAACGATGAACTAAAGCAAGCCAACGTATTGCGTTCACCGCAGCGCGATGGTTTATGATGATGTCATGCGATTGCATAAATTAGCATAAATAATGTTAAATCCATGAAATATTTATGGAGCCGACTGCTCACACAAGATGACATTCTAATGCCCGCTTGCATTAATTGTGTTATATTGACAACAGAGGAATAAAAAATATTTAATTTGTTCCAATATTACTGCTAATGCTAACAATGATCATATAAAAAGACTTGATGGCTCACTCACTCGATCACGCACTCACATGTTCCAGAGTCCAATTGGTCTCAATGATGTCAATGCATCAACATCAACCCACAAGTAAATAATTTCCCTCGAACATCTGCAAAAAATCGAGTCTCAGGCAGACGATGAAGGACGTATGGAGATCCATATGATCCGAATGACTGAAAGTTGACGAACGAAAGAAATAAAGAAGGAACGAAAGAAGGAAGGAAAGAAGGAAGGAAGTCAACTGAGGCGAGGG
>JAJTWR010000251.1:3575000-3587500 GCA_021613335.1 Whitmania pigra | reverse complement strand
TTTCTTTATATTCTTCAAAAACTTTTTAAATAACCAAAAGTTATTTTCTCATCGTCAACTTTTAAAAGCGTAAAACTTCACTTTCAATTTAAAAAATAATAACCTCAAATTTTAGCACTTCAACGAAATACAAGCGAAATGCCAACGAAATATATACAAACGACTTTGTATAATTGTTTCCACATTAAATAATTAATATTAATAATAAATGTTTAAATTATAAAAAACAAGACAAACCCCAATAACAAAATAGAAATCCCATTCCTCATCATTTTTGTATCGTTGCATCCTCCTCGGTTTCCATCCAATTTCACCTGCTCATTCGATTTTCAACGGAAAAAAATAATTTTAAATGAAAAATCGTCGCCGTGAGACTCTCATCTTCATCTTCATCATCATTATCTTCATCTTCAAGATCATTATCATCATCGTCGTCGTCATCGCCATCGCCATCGTCATCATCATCATCTTCATCTTCAGGATCATTATCATCATCATCATTATCACCATCGTCGAGATCATTATCATCATCTTCAGGATCCTTATCATCATCATCATCATCATATCATCATCATCATCATCATCATCATCATCATCATCATCATCATCATCATCATCATCATCATCATCATCATCATCATCATCATCATCATCATCATATCATCATCATCATTCATCATCATCATCATCATCATCATATCATCATCATCATCATCATCATCATCATCATCATCATCATCATCATCATCATCTTCTTCTTCTTCTTCTTCTTCTTCTTCCGCTAATCGATATCACGGTTATCTTAATTTTAGCTGTTTTTATTTTTTCTTTGTTTTTTTTTAAATGTAATTTATTTCGCGAGGAGAACTTGTTTAAATGTTTTAGACAAATAATCGGCAATTAGAAATTAAATATCGCACAATTTTGTATCTGCTAAATTAATCAATATTATTTTTATTTTACATTCCATCCACCTATCAGCCCATTCAACCGGGTTACTGACAGAAATTTCGAGTCCTTAGCAGATCAGCTTGCGTTTAAATCCCCATCAACCAATAAAATTAATCAATATGACTCACAAGCATATCTAATAAATTTTACCTTTTATTAAACGTTGCTTTGTGACATTTTTTCAAAGTATTACGATGTTTTTTACGTAATTGTCAAAAAATTTGAATTAGTTGCTCAATTTTTAGTCTCTTGACTTTTGGGGGGAAGGGGGTCTGAGATTTGTGACAGAGTATGGACATGGGACATGGGGAGGATGAACTATTTTATAGACCCCGTATATTGTCAATTTGCAAAAATACGAAAACGATTGATTGTAATTTTAATACTTTAAAACCAGGGTAGACCCAAAAAAATTACTGGACTCCTGGACCCTTAGCCCATCTCGGCGGCCAAGAATCCAACCACCAACACATTCAACAATCTTTCCGCTCATCCACCCACCCACATATTTACCCTTCATGCCATGGATAAAATTTGCATGCTGCATTTGTTAATCTCCTGAAACAGATATTTTTTTATTGTCATTTCATGAGATGAAAGAAAACAAGAAACAGACGGGAAATCATCAAACGGTTTGTGAAAAGAAAAACATTTGAATTTGAAACGACCAAGTCCAAGCCGACCTAGGCTGAAAAATGGCTTAATTACTCGAGAGGCTACGACAAGATTTATGGGGTCACACCAGAAGAGAATGAGGGATACAACGAAAACAAACAAACACATAAACATACAAATGTACATACATAGGAACAATTTACAAATAAAAAGAAGACTACAAAAAAAACCCATTATATTAAAATCAAACCTGAAATATTTAAAATAGAAAGAATTGGATATTTAATGCAAGCTTGAATATTTCAAGAAACTTTTAACCTTTTCACAGGAAAACACTTGAATATTCAGCACCTAATCTTCTATCCATTATTTTTTCAATCCGCTCACCTTCACAAACATCCATCCATCTATCTATCCATTCATCCGACTATCCATCCATACATCCATTTATCCAGCCATCAATCCATCCATCCAGTATCTAAGCTTATCTACATTTGTTCTCAATTTCACAATTTGCACTCCCCTATCAGATATCAAGCATCCACACCTACCTATCAATCCATCCATTCATTCACACCCACCTACCGATCCATCAGTCCATCCGTTCATCATCAGACCATCCAGCCATCCACTCACTCACCTATAAATCACTCCACCCATCCACCCACTCACCCGCTCGGCATCCTTCATTGTGCCCATTCGATGACGTCAACTGGCGGAGCGTGATAGAACCCTGCAACTGCCCAATTCATCGATGGTTGTCCTAAATTTGTCCTGACGTGCTCAAGGACCCTTAATTCCTCACTCCATTTGGCAGCCACTCAGCAATAACAGGGGACTCGTGTTTCCATGTTTTCGCTGGAACTGACTCACTCGATCGGTCCGACCAATCGTCCGTCCAGTTGGTCCCTTTTATCCACCCTCCATAGACGCAACTATCCATTCATCATTCATTCGTATAGCAATTCGTCCGTCATTCACCCATTCATTCATCGTTCTTTCAGTTTAGAATCAATAATCTCACTCAATCCACAAACTCTTCCTTCCTTCCTTCATTCTTTTCACCCAACCATCCATCCAGCAATCCATCCATCCACCCACCCATCTATTCACTCACAATTACTTTGCCCTTCCCCATGAAGCTGTGTTCAACAAAAGGTTTCACAGAAATGAAATAAAACCTGATTCAGAAGCTTGAACGTCCACCATATCTCCCGGTTCGAATCTGGTTAGAAATCGTAGAAAAACGTGGGGCAACGATAGCATGGGTTTCCTGTTGTTTCCATCGCCGTTGTGCGTGGTTTGCCTGTGAAACGACAACCGCCAGAACGACGACGACGACATCAAAAATATGATCCTCTCTTGCGACGATTCACTCATTCAATCATTCCTTCTTCATTTCCATCTTTCATTCCTTCTTCACTTCCATCTTTCATTCCGGAAAAAAAACATCGTTTCTATGGGTACGAGGAGCATCTGTCAAATCTGGATTCCTAGCAGTGATAAATATTTTGTTGTTAAGATTATTTTATCAATAAATCGAGAAATTCAATTTTTAATCGCGGAAATGATTGATAATAGAAAATAAATTTAAGTTTACAGAAAAAACTTCAAAATCCTAAAATAGGACTCATAATATTAATATAATATAAATAATAATAATGTAATAATTAATTATTTATTAATATGTTAATTTTTGAACATTTTACGAATAAATGTTGCACTCTTTATGGCATATAAACTAACTTCCACAAGCTAACCATCCTGACAGGTGTACTTGCAGATTGAGAAATAGGTCGCAAATAATCCTACATGCTTCCATAAAGTAGGAACAACAACACAACAACAACAACAACAACAACAACAACAACCTCAAGTAGATTCAACACCTGGAAAAATGGAAAACAACATTTTCGGAAAAATTAATCCTGAAACAAATATCACCACCACATCCACTCCCATCATCATCATCATCATCATCATCATCATCATCATCATCATCATCATCATCATCATCATCATCATCATCATCATCGTCATCGTCATCATCATCGTCATCATCGTCATCATCGTCACCATCGTCATCATCGACGTGAGTGAAGAATATTTTCTTTCCATGCTTTTATGCTTGCTTCGCTGAATTTCAGGGCGGAAAGGCAATTTTAAACCTTTTAAAGGTGGAACATAAAAAGAGAAAAATTTATTTGGAAAATATTATATTAATTAAATATTTAATATATAAAATATTAAAATAACTTAGAAATTACTTAATTAATATTTTACGCAATGTTCAAATAATTGTTAGAAATATTTTTTTTTATAATCCTTTATTAAGCTCTAAAAATTGACAGATGTTACTCGATCCGTTCAATAATTCAAGAATTCTGAAAATGAAGCAAAATACTCAAAATGTTTTCCAGCTTAATCCAACTAAAATTGCATAAAAATAAATAATATGGTAAACTGAAAATGGGATAAAATTCAACAATTCAACCGTCAATCCATCCATCTCTTTATTTCTTCATTAGTCCATCCATCCATCTATCCATTCATTAATCCCTTTATTTCCTCATTCATCCACCTATCTATCCTTTTATTAATTCAGTTATCCATTCTTCTATCCAGTCGTTTATCTGTAAACATCACGGTACAATATTGTGCATTCAATTCACTTTACATTTGCATTTTTATCAATTAAAAGAAACAATATAAAGAAGTAAAAAACATTTTGTAGTTTAAATTTCAATATTGTGCAACTAATAATAAAATTAACAAATCGTGAAATGAAATTCAAGAAATGAATGGATGGATGAATGAAGAAATAAATGGATGCATGGATGGATGGATGGATGGGTGAATGGATGTCCTTTATCCGTCTTCGCGGCCACTTCACGCCTTCAGCGTTATCAACTCCAGTTGATTCCTTTGTCCACTCAAGAACCGCTCAAGCACAGCGAGAGATACAAACAATACTGGAGATCTTCCGGTTCATCCGTCTCCTCCACACATGGTGATGTCACAGATGATCCCGATGACGTCAGACGAATTCCATGTAGTCGTCTGCGTCGTTGTCGCTTTTTTTTACGTTTCGAACGCGTCTGTTCACGAGCAGCAAGAATTTCAAAGAAATAATTTCCTATAATTGGTAATCGTCATCGTCGTTTTCATCATCACCATCATCGGCATCGTCATCGGCATCGTCATCATCATCACGTTTCATACCGTCGCGAGTCTCCTATGAGAATAAGGAAATTGTTATGAAAACACGACGGCAAACTTTAATTTTTGAAAAAATGTTTTTTAAATAATAATAATAATAATATTTGAAAATATAAATTTTAAAGTAATTACACACACACATACACACACTCATACGTTCCTCCTTCCCTTGCACAGACAACAGAGAATACTGCCAGTTCGAAACCTTCAACGCCACGTGCAACCACGGAGAATCTGTCCTGATAACCTCGGCTGTCTATGGTCGATTGAACCTTGGCAGGTGCGTGACCAGGGACTATGGCTACCTGGGGTGCTCGGCTGACGTAATCGAGCACCTGGACAAAGCCTGTGCCGGTAGAAGGAAGTGCCTCTTTCACGTTCCACTGCTCAGGGAGGTCGTTCAACCGTGTCCAAAGGATTTGACGGCATACTTGGAGGCGGGATTCATCTGCGTTCCGGGTCAGTCACGTGTGACGAGTTGTGCGTGTGTGGGTTGTTTTTTAAGGGGAGTTAGGAATGCCCGAGCTTACGGTTAAGGGGTTTTCGAGTGGAATTTAAAGAGAATAGTGTTTTTGAAGTGGGTAAAAGGAGATCCTTGATCAAACCCAGAGGTCCTGGGGTGGTCCTGATCGGGTCGTCAGCAGAGTCCGTCGTTATAAATTGAAACCGACATCGATTTCAACGCCAAATCTCATTTTCCGGATTCGTAGGCGCGTCAATCCAATTCCAGCGAGCAGGACTTTTAATCCTGGAAAGACTTAACTCCGGGCGTTCAAACCTCGATAAACCTGCTCGCTAAGCGAGTATCAGGAACTCATTAAGTCGACTCAACGGATGAAAGGTTGACCACGACGACCTCGGCCGGGAAAGGTTGGCAAACAGAGAAACCGTGCTTCTCCATCTGGGAATAAAGTTCATTTGCAATTACATCTTCTTTCTTTCTATGGAACACAACATCACCAACAACATCAACAACGACAACAACAACAACAACACCAACAACGTACACAACATCACGACATAATCTCGCGATCAAATGTGTGGCCTAATTGATTGAATGCATTATAATTACGCCATCTCCTGTTGTGCATGAGCAATGCAAACAATGCATTTACAAATGAAGGCATTGGTGTAAATATGTGCGCTTGTTGAAACATGAGTTCAACCTCTTAAGCCATTTTCTTATTCTTATCACAGTTTTCTTTCATTTGGCAAAATAAATAAAACAAATGTTATTGTATTATTGTTTATTGTCGGTGTATTATTATTATTATATATATAAAATTATCAGTAATATTATTGACATTATTATGATCATTATTTTTTTTCTTTTGAATTTTTTTGAAACAAAAAATCATGTTCCAGCAAGATCGGAAGTTATTCTCTTGCTTTATATTCATGAGCTTAAGATTGTGCAATACATCCTGCCTTTCGCCCACTTATTCATCCATCCATCTTTTCTACCACCCATTCATCTAACCGTCCGCCCATCCATCTATCCATCCATCCATCCATCCATCCATCCATCCATCCATCCATCATCCATCCATCCATCCATCCATCCATCCATCATCCATCCATCCATCCATCCATCCATCCATCCATCCATCCATCCATCCATCCATCCATCCATCCATCCATCCATCCATCCATCCATCCATCCATCATCCATCCATCCATCCATCCATCCATCCTCCATCCATCCATCCATCCATCCATCCATCCATCCATCCATCCATCCATCCATCCATCATCCATCCATCCATCCATCCATCCATCCATCCATCCATCCATCCATCCATCCATCCATCCATCATCATCCATCCATCCATCCATCCATCCATCCATCCATCCATCCATCCATCCATCCATCCATCCATCCATCCATCCATCCATCCATCATCCATCCATCCATCCATCCATCAATCCATCCAACCATCCAACCATCCATCCATTTATTCCATCCAGATATCAGCCTCAACACCAATCCATGCAACTCCACCTTTTCTCTTCGCGAACGAAACAGAGCAATCCTGCATCTGGATAAGATTCTGGAAAAGTGGAAGCAACCACACCAACCACACCAACCACACCAACCACACCAACCACACCAGCCACAAAAACCACAACCACAACATGAGCACCAACTTCAACAGTCTTCTATTTCCTCAGCCCAGTCAAATTCCTTCGCTGGAGGCACCTACAGATTCAACTGTAACATAGTCATCACAGTCGACAGAGGTCAAACCATCAGAACCACAACCTTCAACTTTGACCCCAAGGCGAACAAAATTAACCCGGGGAGCCAATGCGGGTCTGTGGGAGTGGGGGGCACTAGGGACTTTCACGTGGGGGTAGTTGTGGACGGCCAGAGGGAAAAGAGCATTTGCAGTTTGCTGGAAAGAAATGACAGGAGAGCAGAAGTGGTGCCGGTTGGAAATCATAGCAGGCTTCTGATTGGTCTCGAGTCGATGACGTCACACGACTTGGTGACGAATAGGGCGCTCTTCTTCGAAGGTTTGTTAATTTTTTTTTTGCAATCAAAATGATGATTTGACTAGGAAGTGATTTTTAAATTAAGTTATCTTTAAATTAAGCATTTTGTAAATAATTATTTATAAAATCATTTGTAATTATTTAAAATATTTACTTTAAAACAAAATTCATCCTCAGTCCTCTCTTAGAAACGACGGAGTGGGTTGAATTAAAGCACGCATCGACATGAAACGTCGACTTGCGTGTGACATCAGCGTGACGTCATGAAAAATATTTTTTCAACAAGGATGACGTATGATGCCGTATCTCATTTACATGCTTTGAAACAATAGCTCCCCGTCCAATGAACCCAGATCACCCTGTGCGAATTGGATGGATGGATGGATTCATGAATGGGTGGCTGGCTAGGCGGATGGATAGATGAATAAATTACAGAGTGATAGGATGAATTGACAAAAAGAAAACAAAAAGGAATGCATGAATGGATAACGAAATAATATCCACAATGCTGTTTGCATAATTTAAATATGTTTCCGTATAAATTAAAATCCCTGATAATGATAAATTGATAAATATTTATAAAAATGATAAATAAAATAATAAATTGATCAAAGTAAAGAAATCCAAAGGAATGAATTCAAAAATTCTTCAGCTTCTTATTCATCTTCAGACAATCCACATTTTAATTGAAGGCAAGTTATTTAAAATTATTTAAAAGTGAATTTCTTGACAAATAAGAAATAATTTGTTAAAAAAGGAACATTTGAATAAGGAATAGAATTTTATTTCCGCAACTTTGAATTTCATTCGTTTTTGAAGGAAATTAAATTAAATTAATTCACTAAGAATCATTTGTAGAAATAATGTTTTATTTTTGCATTAATTAGTTTTTTGAAATTGCAATCTCGAATTATAACGGAATTTGAGAAAGATAGCAATAGTAGTAGTAATAACAACAAGCTAACAAAGTAGTAACAATGTAATTAATAACAGAAAAAAATTTGTTTCCAGCAAGAATGTTTTTAGAAAAATATTTATTTATTATTTTGTTTTAAAGATGTATAAGGGGATGCATGAAACTGTAATTGTTAAAGTTTTAAATATTTTAAATTAAAATTAATGTAATTTAACTTTTTTAAATTTTAAACCAATATATTTCTAACATGGAAAATTTTCATAAACCATATTTTGTAATGAAATACCAACTTATTTATGTTTATTATTATATCTATTTTGTTTTATTTTAAAATATTTAACAAAATTTCAAATGTAATTACATTGTAGGTACCCAGTCATAACAGCCCGGCGACAAAATAGCCCCGTCAAAATAGGAGTAGAATTGGTTCCTTGTTGATTTGTTACATGTCCACATGACGTGATGATAAGGTGAGGATAATTTATATTAAATACCAACTTGAAAAGTCCATGTAAAGTGAGGAAGTAGTCGGAATCCTAATAATATTTTAGGCGATAAATCTTCAAACCACTAATTTCGAATTAAATTTGGAACCAGTTATCGGTTAATGTATTCAACTCACAAAATTTTTGTAAATACATTGACGGGGCTGTTTTGACGGGGCTATTTTGTCGCCGGGCTATTATGACGGGTCACCTACATTGTAATAAATTTTATGTTGAATTGCGTATAAATATAACAAGTTTAAATTTAAACTTTCCTGAAAAAAATTGAAAACTGCTCTCAACGTGAATTTATGAAAATTTCAGTGGAATAATTTCAAAATTGCCTCATAAATCTTAAGTGGTTGTTGTGCTATGCCCCTCGGTTAGACTGTCATAGGTGATGATGACTATGATAGTGAATGATGATGGTGATGATTGTAATGGAAATGATGATCACGATGATGATGATGATGACGTCGATGACGATGATGATGACGATGACGACGATTGATACGTAGCTAGCGCACCTGGCCGCACCTGGAGGCTACCTACTTGCGCACCTTGATATTTGTTACGCTGATAATCGTGTTTGTTTGATTTTGGGAGTTATTACTGAGAGGAGGCGATATACAATAATTATACAAAAAAGTGATTACGTTATTAAATACTTTAATTTTACCGCTGTTGTTTTTATCGAGTCACCAACACAGCAAGTGGCGCAGTCCACAAAGAAATTTTGTTTGCGAAAGTATGAGTGCCAAATTCGAAATTGTTTTACTATTCGCTATTATCCATTTTATTGATTGTTTTACTATTTACTGTTATTCATTACATTGAATAGTTCATTGCAAAATGACAGAATTTAAAAAATTGGTTCAGATGTTTGCTGAGATGTTGACGAAACAAACCGCAGAAAGCGAAAGACGAATGGTACAAATGCTGCAAATGTTTTAAATTCGGTCTAAGACGACTTCTATCCCAAAATTCGAGTCTTTTCGACCAGAGACGGAATTGTTTAAATACTACATGAAAAGGTTTGAAAGGTTTTTACTTGCAAATTCAGTCGCCAGAAGCAAAGCAGCCCATGTTATTCTCACAAACCAAAACCCAGAAATCTACAAAACGCTTCAAACTTTCGCTTTACAGTTGCAACCGCCTCGAAATGTAAATGACTTGAATTACTACCAAATTGTCTTGAATATCTTGAAAAAATTATTCAATCGAGAGACTTTTGCAATAAGCGAAAGATACAAGTTCTGGTCTAACGGAAAAATGTGAGTCTGTACAAAAGCTCTCAACTCGGATTCGTCAATGGGCGGTCACATGCGATTTTTCAAGAATTATCAATTAGACTCAGAGGCACTCAGAACAAATTTCATATATATATATATTTTCATTCAGTATACAAATTGAATCTGATCTGAAAGCATTGTTTAAAATCCCAGAACAGGAATTGACTTTTGCTGAAGCGGTGGAATTAGCAAATGAGATTGAAGGAGCATCCACGTTGGCCAAAAAGAAATTCTATCATTCGATTTTTGGGACAATTCACGCAGTTCAGTTTAAACCAGGACAAACGGAGAGAGAGAAGAAAAAGAATCCATTTAAAAAAAAATTCGTTTCAAAGAAAAGATTCGATGCAAACAAAACATTCAAACAAGGCAATTCAAACGCTGCAAAGCTTTACATTTATTACAGGTGTGGTAGTGCCTTATCGGAAAATTATCCGGAAGTAAATGTTTCACAAAAATCGATTTAGCAGACGCCTATAGTCAAATAAGACTTGCTTCCGAGAGTCAGCGACGTCTTGCCCTTAGCACACCTAGAGGTTCATTCCTTCAGACCTCCGTTCGGCATAACATCAGCTCCTGGATACTTTCAAGAGATCATGGATAAATTGACCAGTGACCTACCTGGAGTGGCAGTATATCTGGATGTACTAATAGGAGAAGCAACAAAAGGGGACAAACTATAAAATTAGCCCCCACCCATCCACCCCGTTTAACCAAATTTTTCTATTACATCGAGTAAGGACAATAATTTAAATTTTAATGAATCATTGTTGTTAATGAAGCCAATTTATATAAATTATGTTGCATGACTCATTCAATCACTGCAGTATACTGATTAACACAGTCTACAAAAGATTTATTTATCTTGAAAATGTTTGACAGCAAAATCTTTTTTTTCCAATGGCTCTCTTGTAACTCTTAGGAGAGCAAGACCACTCAGACCAGTGGTACACAATTGTTTTTGGCAGAAGTCTACAAATAGAATTCGGAAACCCTCCGGGGGTCGAGCAAATGAGACCGTGTAAAATAGAATCCAAATTTCATACCTCATCAACATCAATAAGACGCAAGCAATAAGACACATGTACAGGAGAATATGGTCAAAGTTGTGAACTAGATTGGCTGATGTTCATAGTAAATCTTGACAATTTTAAGTTAAGTTAAGAAAGTACACAACGTGACGGCTGAGGCTGCATGTCTGCAACAAGCTTTGAGATATCAGACTGTTCGTAGTTCGCATAACGATGGCAAATAATAAAATATCAAAAATTACGGAGGATGTGGTGGTCTACTGAGTCGAGGTGAAAAGAAAATCACAAAATCACGACGCACTTTAAGTTTATTGGTGCGGCACAGCTGCCCTGCCATGGAACTATAAATGATAGCAAGTAACTCGGCTGTTTATTAGTCCAGTGAGAAAATATTTTTGAATTTAGAGCCTCTGTGCTTCCTCCGTGTTCGCTCACGAACCTTACGAAAATTGACTGAAAGACCTATTTTTTAATTTTCTTGTTAGCTTTTGCGGTTCACATGACGGCTGGTCGCGGGCCTGAGGTTGTACACCCCTGGCACAGATGATCCTGTCCCATCGAAGCACGCAAATAAGAAAATATGTACATAAATTTCTTGAACGACCGCTTGCAATTGAAACTGCTACTATTGTTAATAACATTTGCAGTGAAATTAGAAGATTTGGAAAGAAGTCATTTACATAAAACGCAATAAAACCAAGAAGATCCAAAAGAGTTTCTGAAAGAACTTCATTCCGGTTACTGAGCAGTATTTTGCAATCGTCAATTTTTGTAACAAGTTCGTGTCCATTGATGTCCGTGTTTTAGTAATTTCCAAAATTTGTGCAATTTTGCTAAATTGCATCTGATATTGCATATCAGAAAGAAGAATTTTAAAGTCCAGCAGCAATCTTTTTTTTTCAAATTTTGTGCTCAGGTCTTTTAGTCGTAAAAACGTGTTGACATCTCCTTGTTACGTGAAACACTTTTGAGTATATACCTCATAAATACTTTGGACCTCATAGAGATCGACAACCAACATGGGTGCCTGCAATAATCCATAAGATTCTGGGTCCAAGATTGTTTATGGTAAAATCTCTGATGCAGGGATATTCGAGAGGAGGCACATCGATCAAATTCGCCCAAGATACGGGGTTGAGCAAGATGATGATCCTGAGATCCGGTTGTTGTGCAACCGCCCAAGAAAAGGAAACCAAGTGACCAAGTGACCAAGTGACCAAGTGACCAAGTGACCAAGTTACAAAAACCATACACAAGAATTGAAGCCAAGAAAAGTACAAAGACCGTTCAAAGAACCAAAACTACAGTTTCTTCCACATTGATCCTCCACGACTTTCACCTAGGGTTACGTAGATAGCGCATCTGGCTGCACCTGGAGGCTACCTACTTGAGCACCTTGATGATGATGATGATGATGATGACGATGTTGATGATGATGATGACGACGACGATGATGATGCAAAAGTCCACCTCAACCGAGGCAAATGTCAACCTC
>JAJTWR010000251.1:3522500-3570000 GCA_021613335.1 Whitmania pigra | reverse complement strand
TCACCATCACCATCACCATCACCATCACACCATCACCATCACCATCACCATCACCAGCACCATCACCATCACCATCACCATCACCATCACCATCACCATCACCATTCACCATCACCATCACATCACCATCACCATCACCATCACCATCACCATCACCATCACCATCACCATCACCATCACCATCACCATCACCATCACCATCACCATCACCATCACCATCACCATCACCATCACTATCACCATCATCATCATCATCATCATCATTCATCATCATCATCATCATCATCATCATCATCATCATCATCATCATCATCATCATCATCATCATCATCATCATCATCCTCATCATCATCATCATCATCATCATCATCATCATCATCATCATCATCATCATCATCATCATCATCATCATCATCATCATCATCATCATCATCATCATCATCGTCATCATCATCATCATCATCACATCATCATCATCATCATCATCATCATCATCATCCTCATCATCATCATCATCATCCTCATCATCATCATCATCATCATCATCATCATCTCATCATCATCATCATCATCATCATCGTCAACATGTGCTTGCAATTTCTTTATGTACAATCTAACGTGCGATAATAAATAAAATTGCATATGCACGTGTTTTTAATAGGTTTTTTTTGCACAACAGTAATTGATATTTGATATTGATAACAGCAATATGTAAACATACATGCTCTCTAACAACAGAAGGCATGTGCAAACCAACAGCAGAGATACACCAATATGCAATAAGAACTACCGTCGATTCTCGATACAAACGCTTCTAATTATTTTTTCCTATATTGCAAAGACAAAGATCGCTCACAAAAATTTTCCTAAAATGTAAAGGGTGTAGCCCATGTAAAAAAATACAGTGTCAAAATTCTCGAGTCGTTTTGTTCTGACAAACCTTTGAAAACACGTTCAAGCAGTTATTATAGTTTCTTTACCAAATCTAAAAGGCTTTTTTACTATTTTAACAGTCTGCTTGAAAACAAATGCTTCATTATTATTTATGTTGTCTAAAACAGTTTCATTTCCTACAAAATAACCATACTTTCGCATTTTTTGTAGCATTTTTACCATCTCACCTTCATAGGGAATTGTCTCCAAATTTTCGTCGGCATCTTCTTCATATTCTTTGACATTACCCATGCAGATATGCTTGCCTGTGCTGTCTGTATTCTTGATATAATGTCTTCATTGGTGATCATTCCATCAGTAACGACGTCTTTCTTGATGTCATTATAATCTCGAAATTCTTGGAACAGTGATGGCTAACTTCTATGCCTCCTCTTCCATCTGCAAAGCTTGATTTTTCCGCCAATTCTGCAGATGCACGGCATATCAACAAGAGTGACCTGGGTTCGGAGAAATAAAAAAATCAACAAAACCGATGAGAATATGCTACAAGAACGTGAGAATTTGGCGGTTCCACTTCAAAGTCGGCGATTAGTTAAGGTGTCGAGATAACTGATATAAAGTGGCGATTTTGAACCTCTTTTGTGCTCGATATATTATTAGGTTTTGGCGACATAAAAGCATCGACATAACCGATGAGAAAATAATAAGACAAAGAGGGAATTTGGTGGTTCTTTTTCAAAAGCGTCGGCTAAATAGGGTTGGCGAGTTAACTGAGGTCGAGATAAGTAAGTTCCAATAATATTAATAATTATAATAATAATAAAAGTAATATGATATAAACATATTAATTATTAAAGTTAATATTGTTATTTATATTATTATTATATTCGGGATATTGATAGTAATTATTATAAAGGCCTTACATATTGCCAATAATTAATATAAAGACATTACATATTATTATTAAAATATTATTATATTATTAATATCATCACCATCGCAACACAACCACCAGCATTGACGGCAATGACATGAACATCTGGGAGTGATTCTGATCAGGGTTACCGACCGGGAAAAGAAATGGTAGAAATGGAATACCCTGGTCTTGCATGACTTCGTAGCGTTAAGATAGGAACTGGAAATATATGGCAGTAAGTACCCCTTAGAAGTGTAATCTGGAAGGATTTGCAATGGCGTTCTGAGTCAATGTTCAGCCTGATTATCTGGTATATTGTTCCGAGTGATTGTTTCCTGGATTATTATTATGGTCATTATTATTTTTTTACTATTATTATTTATTTTTATTTTTCTGACCAAACAATAAAAAGCCAAATATGTTCAAAAATGTCCAAATAACGAAAAAATATAGAATCTCCCAACAACAGAAGTCTTAAAACGAGCTGTTGATCTTTAGCTTTTGAACAGTCACTTTCTTCCTGCATATTGTAAGCAATCGTGTTGTTCAATCTTTTAAACATTTCAATCTTTGCATGTCTCGACAACTGATTTTTGAACAATTCCAACATCTGAAATCAATGAATGCACCTAATACATTTAAATAAACTGGACCATTAGTTTGTTTATTTTCTTCTATTTGTTTTTTGTTTTTGATGGAATTCATGTTTAATTCGAACGTCTTCAGTTTGTCTACCTGTCTAACAAATGGATTCAATTTGCTTTTGAACCGTATTTCGTAGCGAATTAAAGGAACGTCTACGATACCTATTGTTATTATTAATATTTCTAATGTTATTATTTTATTATTATTTTTATTAATATTACATTGCTGTTGCTGCTTGAAAGGGTTGATTGATTGGGTTGGAGTGGAAGGATTGCTTCCAGGTATGTTGTGAAGATGATTGAAATTAAGTGATTGAATTTTAACATAATTGTCAGACAAATGCGGACAATTTGATTGCACGCCTGTTTTTGAAGATGATTACTAATCTGTGACTAAACATGAATGGGTCAAATAATAATATTAATAATCCGTTAAAAGTTATTAAAGCTGGATTGTCATTCAATTACTGAACATCAACGGCAATCATAGATTGAAGAAAACCGGTTGAAAATATTCGATTGATAATTGAAGGTTATTGAAAATGATCGAAGATGCTCCTCTGAATTGGAGATATGCATCCTTCCTGAATGCACTCGCCGTTGTCAGGAGATAGTTTCTCGAGCGATGCTGACAGGGTCGCATTGCTAGGAGGGCAACATAAATTCTATTCTTAGAATTTATATCTCTTACTTATTTACTTATTTATTTATTTACTAACTAACAACCTTATTATAATTGATACTACCTGCATATTTAAAATCAAAAATCTGGTTGTCCCAATGTTTTGATTGGCCGTGTCGTTCAGTAATTAATTACTGGTTTTTCTTTTTACTTGTAACAAAGTAATATTTTCCGACATGCTTTTACTTCGTTACTGTTTTGGCACAAGGTGTTACAAAGTAATGCAAACAAATCTGTGAATTAGTTGAAATATAAGAAGATTTCTGGAATTAGTTTGGAAAGTCCAATCTTATCGCATGTGTTTGAATGTCGATGTATGTTGCCAAGGCCAAAATAGATTAACCTATTATTGGTTAACTAATTTGACAAATTCTTACATAAAACATTCTACTTCAGCCCGAGCAACGACGTGTAGAACATCTGGTTATTATTAATATTAAATAAAATTAACGTATTTTAATACAAATAACAATTATAGTAAATCACCTGTAAAGATAATTTCTAATGATTATACTTATATAATTATATTCGTAATTTATAAATAATAAATAATTTAATACAAATATATTTGATGTGAGCATTTTTATTCTGTTTGAACCTTAAACAAATGCTGCTTTTACCCGTTGTAATATTTGGCTTTGAAACTATAAATAATTAAACACATGCAACGCAAGATTATAATTATAATAAAATCATTATCATTACGTCAGCATCACTACTATCATCATCATAGTCATCGTCATATATTTTTACAAACAACATTACAATAGGAAATATTTTACCTCCAATAAAACATGTACGTGCAAAATACAATGAAGATGAACACAATGAATCTATGCAGGACTCTTGGTTGCTGTAACAGTAGGAGCAGTCTTTGGGATGATATCCGGAATTGTACTCCTGCTTTGCGTTTACGTCTGTCAGAAAAGGTTGGTTTTTCTGTTTTGTTTAATATTTAAAAATTATATTATAAAGAATTAAGATCGAAATGTTATTATAAAATTATGTTAAGATATTCTATCCATTCCTACCAAATATTACATTATAGATAATAAAACGATCTTGCATTATGAGATATCAATTTTTATTATATCAATTGCTGTTGTTTATCATAATAGCTGTACCGGCCACGCGTTGCAATGTCTCAATCTGGTTAAATTTGAAAGAAAAGAGAAAGGGAAATATAACTAATAAGTTTAATTTCATTGTGGGTGTACAACAATTTTCCTTGTTTCGTCGTCTGTGCAGATATAGAGATTGTCGGGCTTACAATAAGTTTGGCATTTCAGTAATACTTTTCCCATGCCGGATTCTTTGGAAATGTTGCGCGTTGGAATTTCAGTGGCAATTTCAAAGCAGAACGAGTAGATTTTGTCACTCTTAGTTCTCGTTGCTCAACTCGATTGCTCAAGTGCTTGAGCATTCATTACATTTATTAAATAATGCTTTTAATTTTAAGATTTTTATTTATTTTCCAATGAAAACAATCGAACTCTAAAACGCACATTCAATTATTTTTTACTTAAATATATTTGAAATATAAAATTTTAAAAATTAATTTAATTTTATTTTATTGCTGAGTTGTCATTTCTTTCCACCTTTCCTTAAAATGTCTTCTTGAGAATTTGAGAATCTTTCAAGAGCTGGTTATATGCTGAGCCCACAGACGAAAAAAAGCGATCATTTTTATTTATGTAGATTAATAAAATATGAATATAATTTCTTGTAAAATCAGTCAAAACTGTTGCAATCTTTTCACAATTAGTGCCCTGAAGAAATGATGTTACGACGAATTGTGACATGGAGTTAACAAAAATCGCGAAAAATCAATGAAAAATTTAATTTATGGACGAGCCCTTAAGGCTGAAGAAGTACATCCGAGGATTAAATTCATTTAAACTCTTGAAAGAAATATTTCTCAGAAAGCATTTCTTTTCTTTATTCCACCCGAAAGACAAATGTTTACCTCAAGAAATCGTTTGATTAAAGTCCCAAATTTCTCGGTCAGAAATGAAACCTCTACATTACAGGATAAACAAAACACCCACACCCCAACATCCCTTGGTACCGAGCGGGGATCACATGCGGAAGTATTAATGGCATCCGGCTAGGAATACCGGAGTTGCCATTTCTTTCCACCTTTCCTTAAAATGTCTCCTTGAAATGGATCGTTTATTGCTGCATCGCATTCATCAGGTCTCGTGAGCGGGGAACATTTATTGAGCGAATTGAAGACTTCGTTTTCCTCAGAGTCAACTCATTACGTTCGGAAGCCTAAACCTTTTTAGCAAGACGGATGTGGCTGTCGGTTTTTAAGATCGACCAGGGCCGTTGGGGCGAACCATTTTAAAGGGGCCTTGAAACCCTTAAGATTAGAAAGCGGATTTGGAAAGAGTTTTAATTGGCTCCACAAATGACCTCCTTCAAGTCGTTAGTAGTTCCTCACTTGTATATAAAGGGGTGTATTAAACTCTTCGGTTGTTGGAGAATTTAAATTGTTGGAATTTTTCAAATTAAATCCTAATGCTTAATTATTACGTGGTTGAAATTGTAATTAAAAGTTCAAGCACCCTTAGGTCCGAATCACAAAATTCACGTAACTTTGAAGCTCTAGAAACTAAGCGGCATTTATTTATTCATAGTTTGAAGTTTATTCACTACCCATATCTTTGGTTTTATAGTTTTATCATTAAATCATTTCACCATTTTTTATTTAAACCATTCATTTAATTATATAAGCAGTTAATATTAGCGATATTACTATTATTAAAAAAAAAAAAAATAACAATGATATACTAAGTAGTCTATAAATTATCCAATGATTTTGTTGCGAGAGTTTTCAGCCTTGTTGCAAGCATATGGCGTGGTCAATAAAGTTTCCAAAGCATGTCTGTTTATAAACAGTACAGTGCCTGTTCAGTGGCGCGCAAAAGTCCAATATATTTTTTGACGTCCGAACGTTCCACATGACTGAGCGCTGCTTGAAATAAAAAGCCATGTTATTTGCTAAAACGCACAGAGATTTATGCAGGAGACCAAGATTCAATTGTATCTTTCTACGCACATTTTTGCATCTCTCTTTGAATCCATGTAATGTTTTTATTTAATTTTTCTAAGTCTCAGTTTTTCAGTCGATTTTGTCTGCCACCTCACAGGCATGAAAGACCAGTCTCTACCAAGGACAACGCTTTTGCTGACAGAATCTCGAACGACAAAGTCCACTTTCCTTCACTCGATGACGCCAGCAAGGACCTGACAATTAGGAATCGAACACTCAGCAGGCCTGCCGTCCAGCCACCTAGGGGACTTCGCAACATCTTCAGGTTGAAAACCTTTCCTCAGAAGTTTTCTATGGGCAGGGGAAAAATCAACGCGTCCTTTCCACTTCCGCCGCCTCCGCCGAGCTTCGCGGAAAAAGACAAACCCGATCTTTCGCTGCAGACGAAAGAAGGCTGGTTTTCCTGTCATGGCGACCCCTCCAATCCGCTCGTTGTTAGCACCCTGAGGAGCGCCCTGTGTAAGAAGAAAGAGATGTCCAAAGACATCGAAGAAGAAGAAATAAGTGAAAGCAAGAACGAAAACACCGACGCTTTCACTGATTCGTGTCTCCTGTGTCAAGTCAACCGATGTCATGCGGTGACGTCCGACTTAATGACAATCAGGGACTGCCAGTTCTGCGCCTCCCACGACGGTAGCAGCGGCGGAGTGTTCTTCACGCAGATGAGCGCCGAAGTATTTCTGAACGACGACAGGCCTCTTCCCAAGTGATGGCCATTGCATTCATTCATTCATTCATTCACTTGTTCGCAAAGCAATGAATCAATCTTGAATTAAGAGCTAGACTTTTCCTCCTCCGTTGATTTAGCATAGCCCGGCATGAGACGACGTATAAACGAAGTTTTATACCGAATTCCTTCTTTCCATTTCGGTGCCGTCTATACTCGGCAAAATTAAATCTCCGATTCCCGATTATTTTCCGACGAAGTGCATTGTACCGTAGTGGGGCATTCATTGCAATTTATGACGTCAGTCGAATTTAACGAAACGCATCCACGACGTTGTAACTTCTCGTTTGGGATGGAATCGTATTTTCTGATCCTCAAATCGCCGTTCATGAATTATTCTTCGTTTGATTTTGATGCTGAAATTACTTTAGCGAATCGTCTAGTATCGCCAAACGACCGAGGACCGACTGAGAGTCAGAATACGATTCAAGTTTTATGACGGGCAGACGAGTGCAAGGTGCCGCCAGAGATAAGACACACTCCGTAATGACCGGCCGAATAACCCTTTCGCGTTCATATCCATTACGAAAATATTTTTGAGGCGATTATTACATTTCAATTTATTCTCTTTGTCTTCTTTTTTTCTTCCAAAAGTTCGTCAGAATTTTTAAAACTAAAATATATCAAAATAAAAAAAAAAAATTAAATTCAACTTAAGAAAATGTAGAAGGATCAATAAAAACATGAAAAAATAATATTTAGGGTCATTCTGTTATTCGAGAGGTGTTAGCGAACCTCATGAAGACCTGTTCGAGTCTAGTTTGATTGATTGAGAAATCGTGTAATATTCCACTTTGTTTGGCTTCAGAAAGTATCTGAAACACCTTCGAAAGTTGCAAATTCGAGTCTGCCAGTAGGTAATTGGAGAATCTCGCGTGTTGCTCCTCTAAGGACACGTCAGAGAAGCTGCGGTGAAGAAGATTTTCAAAATCGGTTCTTTCCGAGCCGTCGCCTGAGAATTTCACACTGAGGTAGTATCCCTTTGAGTATTTGCTCTTCAGATGTTGAATTGTCCCGATGCACCTAAGATTCCCTGCGACGATGATGGCCACACGACTGCAGAGAGCCTCGCATTCTTCTAGGCTGTGAGAGGTCAAGATAACTGACAAACCGTTCCTGATGGAGCCCAGAACGCAATTCCACACGCTTCTTCTAGCTCTCGGATCAATGCCTGCGGTCGGTTCGTCCATGTAGACAACCCTCGGCCTACCAATCAGCGATACGGCAACGGAGAGCTTTCTCTTGTTTCCGCCAGATAAATTCTTCGAGAGAGTTTTGGCATGATTGCTCAGATCGAGCCGTTTGAGACCCCAATCACAAATCTCCTCCAACGCGCTATTTGGGGCACCCCGCAATTTGGCAAAGAGTATCAAATGTTCACGAACGTTCATCAAAGTGCATAAGGCATCGAATTGAGGACAGTAACCAAACTGCTTCCGGACTTTTGCAATTTGTTCCCTGACGCTCAAATGATTTAGAAATGCATCGCCAGATGTCGGCTTGATATCTCCGGTCAGAATTTTAAAGAGGCTTGTCTTTCCAGCACCGTTCGTACCCAAGAGACCAAAACATTCACCTTCCTTGACGCCGAATGTCAATTCATCGAGAGCTTTCAGTTTCCTGTGTTTGAAGCAGCCAACTCGATCGCGATAGATCTTGGTGACTTGCTTGACGATCAAGATGTCGCCTTCTGGATTGTTTAGAACCCTCTCTTCTTCCTCAAGAATATCATCTTCGGCGCTAAAATTACTCAGGTTGGTGTTGCTTTTTTTCGACCAGATTTTCTTTAAGAATTGAAATTCCCAACCAGAAAAATATACGACAACAAGAAAAGTTATCATCGTGACCATACCGAAGATCAAAAGAGATGCAATGTATCTTCCTACCATGTCGAAAGCCATCGGTGATTTGAACTTTGCCCGTTTCCCAAAAACAGCCTCTTCGGAGACGTATGTTATTTGATTGTTGATCATTTCCATGAGTCCTCTGCCGAGGCAAAATTGTGGAATAATCATGAAAAAAGTTCTGAGAAAATCTGCCCAATTCTGTTCGTCTTTTTCTTTCGGAATAAAATCAAAAACAAACATGATAGTTGTAGGAATCAAGCCACTGAAAAAGTACCCGCCCGAGGTGAATATGTAGGCAATGTTTCCCTCTTTGAAGACGAACGCAAAAGGATAAGTCAGAGGTATGACCGCCCATCCGTAGGCAAATAACAAAGCCATGAATGTAGAAATGTTATCAGAAGATATGAATTCCTTGATGTTAAATATGTAGAAAATCGCTATACAAATGGCACAAGTGATGCAGTAGTTAAGTGAATCCCATAATATGTTACTCATCCAATAGACGGTGGAGTTAACTCCGCTGATCATCTGGAGATGCATGAAACCACTTTGCCTTTCTTCGATAAGAACGAACAAAAAGGTTGTAGGGATGATGCACAAGGCAAACATGACGCAAATGGACGGCAAGATTTCTAGTATGCTTTGAACTTCTGCCACTTCTTCCTCGGTTGAATTGAGCGGATGATCGTAAACCGACAAGTAGCCTCTCGATCCGCTGTATTCCGAATCGTTAGTTCTCAGAAGTGCGTTGTGCAAGGAATTTAAATAAGTAGCCACCGATGCAGGTCTTTCGAAATTGAACCAAACTTTGACAAATTTTTCTTTTATCAGATCCGGATACACGTTTCTCAGTCCAGCGATCAGTTTTCGCGTTCTCGACGAAATGTTTTTATTCAAAGCAGCTACGACATTTTCAGTCAAATTGATAAATGATTCAAGGTTGTTTAGAATTTCCTGTCTAGGGTACTTAATAGAAGCAAATTCAAATCCCCCGAATCGCTTGTCAGAAAAATTTTGATGGGTCTTTAGCAGATAACTGGGTATGTCGAAATGAGTCAGATTGAACACTACGTCTCCGTTGTTCAGTGGAGTGTTCTTTGGCAAAGTACCACCAGCTTTGTCGCATTGTTGCCATCCAGTAGAGCAGGAGCAATTGGCTGAAAAGTTCGATCGAAATGTGTCTGAATAACTGGTTTTCGATCGTACGCCTTCTTTCGAGCAAGTTACTTTATTCGCATTTTGTGGATAACGCTGCAAGCACTCTTTTTTCGAACCTAGAATATCAACGATCGACTCTTCGACGAAATCAGGCTGCCATTTGATCTTCTCGTTGCGAGACACAAAGAAATTCAATTCCTCGTCACTGTGCATCTTCGGATCGAGTTCCAACGAATGATCAAATATGAAATCGAAAGATAAGACAAACTTCAAAACAGCAAGCGTCAGAAGTAGGAAAATTGGAGGTAAAATGATTTGACAAAAAATAGACTTCTTATTTCTCCTAAAATAATGGAACCTCTTAGTTATCAGTGACAACAGTTGCCTAGTAACTAAACGGATGCCCGCCAAAGGTTTGAAATTCGGACACGGACTGAAGCTTTCGATTTCCTCGTAGTTCAGAGAGGAATTGTTTTTAGATTCACTGGCATCGATCGCATTGTTAACATTGACGAATATTTCTTCCACTGTCGGACTTGAGACGCCATAGGTTGACAGGGCAAACTTATCCTTCTGGAGTTCGACTAGCTTGAAGAGATTTGGAAATTGGTCGGAACTTTTGAGTGGGAGAATAAACGTAATGCTGAATGGAAAAAACATGGTCCTGTCAACTTCTGCATCGCGGACAGTATTTATAACCAAGTCCACGAGACCCTGCCGCGACGAATCGGTGAAATTTTCTTTTTGAAACTCTGCCGTCAATCGGTAACCGAAAGCGAAATGATTTTTAAGGAACATCATGGAACCGCTGCAATATAATTTGCCTTTGTTGATGATTGCCAGTCTGTCGCTGAGCACCTCCGCTTCTTCCATGAGATGAGTAGATAGGATGGTCGTCCTACCCTCCTTATACTTGAGGATAAGATCCCATATGAATCTTCTGGCACGAGCATCGACGCCAGCAGTCGGTTCATCCAATATTATGACTTCGGGAGAACCGAGGTATGCTATTCCAACCGACAGGCGTCTCTTAGTACCGCCGGATAAATACTGAGAATCCACGTCCTTTTTATTGCGAAGCTCGAGATCCACAATGACCCTGTTACACTCTGAGATCAACTCATCACCTTTGAGACCTTTAAGTTTACCATAGAAAAGAAGATGTTGCCACACTGACAAAGAATCATACAAAATGTTGTGCTGAGGACAGAAGCTAATGATCTTTCTGATTTCCTTGGATTTGGTCCTCACATCCAATCCTTTGATGTAGACTGTGCCTCCAGATGGAGCCATTAGACCCGTCATAACAAACATGGTCGATGTTTTACCAGCACCATTGTGTCCTAGCAAGCTCGATACGTGACCCTCGTAAAATTCAGCCGTCAAGTTGTTTACTGCCAGAGGCTGATTTTTTTCATACCTTTTGGTGAGGCGGTGAACTAAAATACCAACTGGCAAATCTCCTTCATTGCCTTCGTGGTAATTGACATCGAGGTCCTTGAACTGCATGGAATTATTCAAAGACTGGTTGCTGCTTACAAAGCGACGCCTATAACCTAACAACCTCTTTGCAGGTGCAGAAAATGGGAAATGCCAGGGCTTTGGCATTCCATAACTGCCTGGCCATACTGCTTCAACGTATAAGGCAATAGCAGCATATAAGACCGAATCGACCAACATCATCATGATGCTGAAAGCAAAGCTATACTTATCTTTGGGCGAGGGGTAAGTAAACACGTACTGCCAATGCATGCCTTTCCTCGCCGATTCGTAAATGGCCAGAGAATTGCAACCGAGTCCAAAAGCAGTCGTGAAGGACAGACTCGCCAGCAACTTCTGCCAAAGTGGCATGGTTTCAATGTGAAAGACACAAAATCGAAAAGGAAGGAAGGACGAGAAATAAGCGATCACAGTGAAAGTGGCTGCAGCATTAGAATTGTTGAAGAATACCGTAAACATAAAGCATTGTGTGATCAGAGCGATTACAAACATAAATACAAATACAAAGAGCAGGAAAACGTTTGTATATTCGAGAATTTTACCAAACTTGATTAAAGAGGAGAGAAGCACCACCGAGATGGTCATGGAAAGCAAGTAGAACACGAACCAAGAAACCCAATGAACTCCTTTTGACAGACCCATGACCTTCATAAACTGCTTGAGCTGTGTTTCTTTTTCATAAACAATGTCCTTGACAATTATAGGCACCATGACGATCCACGCAAGAATCATGAACAGCGGAAAGGTTCGAACCAGGATGAGTTTGAAAACGTCTTCTACGTAGCAGGGGCTCGGAAATAACTGCAGGATCGAACCGATGTCGTCCACCTTCTTCTCCAAAGATATCAACGCGTGATCGATAATGTCTTGCAGGATCACGAATCCGGATCGCATGTATCTAGAAGCAATCCTCGGGTTCGTGGGCAGAGATCCCCTCTTGGTTTCACCTTCGATGTTGTATTTAAAACCCAAATCAACAAAATTTTGGTGGAGACGCACCTTGTAACTCAGAGGCCGATTGGCTTTGCCCGTTGCATTTTCTTCAACAAGAAATACTAGACCAGCAAGAAAGGTCCTGTTTTTACTGAGTTTCTGACCAAGAATAGCCAATTCTTCTTCACTTTCCATCCCTTGAAATCGGTTGAGTTCAAAACATTCTGAAACTCGAAGTACTTCTCTCAAAGATTGTCTTATTTCCTGTAAAGTTGTTTGCAGTCCTTCCACAGTCAAAACGCTAAGAAATAATTTGGCGCCATCGTAAAAACTGAACATGGTTAGAAATATCTCTATCTCTTTCAAGACAAAACTCTTGGATACTTCGAGCAGATCGGTAAGCAGCATTTCCATCTCGGACGTTAGCTTGATGATTTTGTCGAGGTTTTCAAAAGTTTGGTTTGCCAACTTGACAATCTTTTCGGTATCTGGTGTGACTGGCGTGTAAAGTATTTTTCCACGAGAGAGGTAACTGGTTATTTTAAGGCTCAGCAATGAAAGTTGACAGAATTCTGAGGAATCATTTCTGACATTGTATATTAAATCTCTAAGAGCTTGTGGATTCAGGAAGCCGGACGGGGTGAGAAGATTCAAAAAGGAGTAACTGTTTCTCGATGACTTTCGTCCGCATATGGTTCTTCGAAAGTCAAACTCAAAGTCACTTTGGTTTTCTCTGCTTTTCTTTACGAGGTATTCTACTTCGGTCAAAAATTCAGCTGTCTTGATCAGTTCAAGTCTCAGGTCAAACATTTTCTGCAACTCCTCTGTTAAATCAAGCAGACGAAAAGAATCAACTAGATCCAAGCTTTCAGAACAGTGAAAACCTATATTAGTCGAACCATTAGTGAATATTTCTTTGAGAATCATATCTGCAGTTTCTTGATTAAGTTTACAAAATTCATCTTTAGAGATGTTACCTTGGAAGCTAATAATTTTTCTGTGCGAACAAATCTCATCAAATATGTCGGATGAAAACAGATCGAGCGACACTCTAGACTGCATAAACATATCTGAAAATTCATACATATCCTGTAGATTTATGATTGAACTCCTCAGGAAGGGAAATGCATTCAGTGTATCATTGCCTAAGACCATCTCCAGTGGAATTAAACAAGGAAGAAATTTGGGCTTGATATGGGTGAGGGCATACAACATTTCTGATAACAAAAATTTTATGTTTACTCTTGAGAGGTCCCTGAAAAAGTTCTCTAATTCTTCAGAGACTTCAAATATCCTATCAGACATAAAGAAATGCCTCACTTCATCTTCAGCAGACCACTCTTTACCTCCTTGTGGAGAAATTTGCAACCCATCCTTCACCTCTACATAACATGGAAAATCAATGTTACAGTACAATCCTCGAAAGAAACTTAATAAACCCGACGAAAGCAATGGTATATCTTCAAACTGACATTCTTTCATGTCAGTTATCAGTGATGACCTGAATTTTAATTTGATTAACGCCAGACTAGTAAAAATAACCAGAGGCCAGACCAATTCTGCAAACAATCTCAAGGGCTTCTTTCGCCTCAAAACGTAATTTTTCCACAGCAATGTCTTTAGTTGCGAGGTGAAATCCATTGTTTTAAATAGGTCTCAATAAAACTTGCAATACTCCACTCATTTCTTAAGTGGTCCAACTTTCACCAAGATCAGCGGCATTGAAAGTTAATTTATTTACAATCTCAGTTGAAATCGCTACGGAGCTTATTTGTAAGACAAACAATTTGAATGGAAGTTTAAAATTAAAATTTTAGTTAAAAGTAAATTTAATTTACGATTCGAGGATGCTCAAAGTAGTTCATTTTCAAAATACGAATTGTAACGCGTTTTCACACCGAAACAAAATTTCAAGCATTCTGAAAGATACAATGCAAGAGATATTTATGTACCTTAAGAGTCGCATGACAAGTGATTAATCTCATCTAATTGTATCACATGCGATTCAAAAGTTATCTCTAGTAAGTGCAGATATTTCAAATTGGTTCATCAGGAAACGCCTTAGCGGCCCCTCAATTTGAATTCTCCAATTGATACAATTTATTGGAGGACATTGTCTTCATGTCATTTCGCATTACTTTTGTTCCTCATGTGATCTTCAGAATTAGTTAATCAAATGTTCATCAGAGGATACGATTGAAAATTCTTTGACGTATTAGCACGAACTTCTGGGTTTAAAATCTTGTGACCTATCTGCTGTTTTTAGCAATTGCTTCCTGCAATTATAATAATTAAGTTTGACCTTCCACGGTCCTGCTGCTCAAGTTATTTGCTTTTTTATCGACATCAAGTAAATGACTTAATTGCTAGGAAGAATAGGGGATTAATAATACTTTGTAAACTATAACTAAAATCCATTGTTTTTTTCGTAGACTCGATCTCATCGTCCGGTATTCCCACTACAAATTTAGCTATAGTTTATTAAAACTTGTATGTGTTAACACAAGGACGTAAAAGTTTGTTGTTTTAAATTTGAACTGGAACTACATAAATATTTTCAGAATATCAACTTATTTTACTTTTAAAACCAAATTTATTCAATTTGTTGAAATAGTTACAAAATTGCTTTGTCGATTAAAACCACATTCACGTCTCTTACAAAAAGGTGCTGCAAATACCGCGAAACAGTACGATCGGATAATGCATTCTGGTTTTAAATTTATTACTGTTAAAATTTGTAAAATATATGTTGATTTAGTTAGTCACACTAATGTCTTTATTTGTAGAATTTCCTTCATACTTTACAATAAACGTCAAAGAAATTAAATGAGCAACATTAATCGTGTTATAAATTTGCGATTCGGCAATGGACATGTTACATTTAAGATCTAAGGCAAACTATTCCTACTTTTCAAGAACACTTTCTCAGCTAATTAAATCGATTTCTCTTTCTCTCTCTCTCTCAGGCGTAACCTGATAACTCTCGTATAGTTAAGGGCTGAATTGCAAAAGATGACTTCCACCCCAGAATAGCATCTAATGCAACAGCAACTTCGATATCGATCGAGACAATAACGGCTAATTCTCTCGGAAAGTAGCGAGGATTTCGCGCGTCTCACCTGTCCGACGCCTGCTTCTTTGAGTGCCACATTGCCGTCAAAGCGTCCCATTAAACACGACATTTCGTTGATGGGATGTGGAGCAAGCAACTGTCTTTCCAATAAAAACGATTGTCGTAAGAATAGGATTTGCGATTTTCCACAACCAGGCCTAGACATTGATGTGAACATTGGTTCAAACGTTGACACATCTCTTCGGCCGCTCCTCGTTTTCATATTCGGTGAGTTCAGTTGTATTTTGTTCTAAACATTGATATATTTAGTTGTTAAAATATAACTGTTATAAATATAAATGTTAATTTTTAATTTAAAAATAAAAATGTTTCAATATTAAGTATGAATTTTAGTGGCTAATCTCCTAGCCTTCAAGTAACGAATAGTTAAAAGAGTTTGAAGTATATTAAAAATGAACCTACTTTATGATTTGTTCAGTATTTCCAAGGAAAATTATTATTTCAAGTTTTTTACTAAG
Source organism: Whitmania pigra (assembly GCA_021613335.1). Classification (NCBI taxonomy): domain Eukaryota; kingdom Metazoa; phylum Annelida; class Clitellata; order Hirudinida; family Haemopidae; genus Whitmania; species Whitmania pigra. The sequence goes on along the minus strand of JAJTWR010000251.1, from coordinate 3,554,050 downwards.
TTATTACTGAATTGGACAATAAATCAATTGATAGACACAAATAACTAATCTATGCTTAAAGACTTTAATAATCCGGTATTACATAGCTCATAAATGATAGGTTTAGATATGCTTTTGAATATTTTTTGATCTTTTACCACAACAAAAATACGATGATCGCAATTTCGGAAGAAACAAACAAATATTTTAAATAGCATCGCATAACCAATGTCAAGGCCTAATTATTAATTAGTTTATTTTAATATTTATTCTGTGAAAGACAACAAAGGACTCCAACTTATGCTAACGCATTAGTAATGATTATACTGTCAACCTTCCCAATTCCATGTAATTTGGAAAATCTCACCATCTATAAAACTGTTTTAAATTAGTCTTTTGCAACAAGTGTAATTTTTTATTTTAGTCTCTTTTCGCCAATTTAATAAATTTTTATAGGTGGTCCCGGATCTAAAAAAGGTCTTATGATAAATAACCTTGTTAGTGCATTTGATTTCCATTATCTCTCCTGGGATGCTGGAAAGAACAGTTCTGAAGAGGTAAATGCTGATTTTTAAAAATATACTTTTTCCATTTGTTTGTTAAACTATACTTGTGATTATGAATTAAAGTTGTACATCTATTTAAGTAGTCAATTGGGATCTTTTCCAGACAAGCCCCGCCAAAAAGTTACCCCCGCCACCCAAAACAGATTATAAAAAAAAGAATATAAAACTTTTACTTTTAATTTTTATTGAAGAGGGTGAAATTGAGACATGTCATTAATAGTTTGCGTGAAAAGGTCCGTATTTTGGTACCTTTGCCTCCAAACGAACTCTCACAAGTAGCTGTCCACTAAAGATCGGTGTGTGCCGCATTGGCGCTTACTCTGCATCTTGTATACCTGCCAGAAAGATTTGATGGTTTGTGTGTAAGCTCCAGTCGTTGGATTCAAATGTCTAGACATCAGAAATAGCATTAAATTGTAGCTGGAAAAAAGTGGTGGGACTTAACTTTTCGCGCGTTCACTTTTTGCATTAATGGCGGGGCTTATCTGGGAAAGATCCGTCAATTGATTAAATTTATCTAAGAAAATGTTCAAGTATTTTGACAAATCATTGGATAAGATCCTCTGACGCTATGCTTAACGCGCCATAATAATGAAATATTATTGTCATTGTTCCCGAATGCCAATCAAAGTAACCATAGACCTATTTTTAAAAAATGTAATGAATTAAAGGTTGTCCGGATAGATTGTGCTTCTAGAAGCAACCTAATGGCAGCACTTGTAATAAGCCATGTTCGACAACAAGACTGCACTTTCACATCAAACGCCTTTGGGAAGGAGCTATATAAATGACCAACAAAAACCGTCTGTGCATGTGGAGCCATGCAAATGAAGTATATTTATATTAAAGCAAACAGTGATGAGAGTTTAAACCCTAACATAAAAATTAAACACTAATTACTAAAATACCGAAGTAATGGATGAGCTGGGATCTTTTAGAGATAATAATAATAATTAAACCAAACATTTACTGAGAAATGACATTGTAGACCTGAGTTGTTTGATAATTTTGATTACCTGGGCATAAGAAGGACAAACGAACATTAAAAACATAATGAAACATTTTCACTGCCCAGTGAAGAGGATTTTGAAAGATCCACAAAACATAAAGTTTCATGGGAAACTTTAGTTTTAATTGAAGTGGATTTGTTTGATGTTGTCATTCGTTTCATTTAATTGAAATTTATATTGATAATAATAACATTAATAAATACAAAAAATCTGGCGCTTAAACATAAAATTGTGTTGATAGGATTCAGACGGAGAAGTGACTCGACTTCTACATGAGATGAGGAACCGCATCTTATCCGGCAGAAAAGACAAGTACTTGGTCGACATCATGCCCAACATGAACTTTCAGCTCATCAACCAACTTCAGGAAAAGAACGTCTTTGATTTCCTCTCGTCATTTGAAGCTCAGGTGAATAATACCACCACCACCACCAACAACAACAACAGCAACAACAACAACAACAATATAATAATAACAATAATAATAATAATAGTAATACTAATATTAAATAATAAATCGGAAGTTTATAAAATTCTTTCCAAGAGAGCCAATGCCAGATATAGGCCTGGCTGGACCGTGCACGACCCACGCCAATTAAGGACCTCTTCAAATCGGACTGACAGGGGTTCCAACTGGGTAATTCCAAACCTGAAAAGCGCTCATCTGATCCTACTTGAAAGCAGGGACTGAAACTAAGACTTTTCAAAATGAACCTTCAGATAACCCGGGAAACTTGCTAACTTTTTACCCGAAGTTTTGATAAATATCGCTGTTGGATAAAGTCAGTAGTTTAAGATGTAAAGCAATCATAAAATGCATCGCAAAATTCGTCTGATGAAAAGCGCCACATTCTACTGCGCATCAGCTGTTCACAAGATCCAACTTTTTACTAACTTTTATTAATAATTTGCTATATAACAAATGCTAATCAAATAATAACTTATAAATTAATTTTTCTAAACTTTAGTTTCCAATCAGTTTTGCACTCGAATTGACAATCTCCCACGACAAACTCTTTGAATCGAGAAAACCCGTCAAGAATGACTTCTCACCACAAAATAAGATTGCTGACGAGGCAGACATCTTGAAGCTGAAGGTGATTGCTATATTCACTTATATTTTGCTCTAATCAATAATATTTTGAATTGTCATTGACTACTGTCTGTTAATTATCAATTAATTAAAAAACAAAATAAAATGAAAATCATGCACTAAAGCTGAGGATCGCAAAACTTAAGCCAGAAAAGACAAATGAACAAATATTATTATATAGACTATAACAATAACTAAACAATTAAAAAAATTAACAAAATATTTAAATCAGCTTAACTTAAGTACCATGAACACGATCATTCTGACAACTGATTAGAATAATTGGCACTTCACCTCTCCTTGCAAATCAAATTGAAATCTCTGGAGTGGCTGGGGTCAAAAAGAACCAGGGTAAAAGTACCAACATCGTGAAGTTAACGATATTTTGAAATGTCAAGATCAATTCAGAATTTAAAGTCCAACTTTTTTTGTAGTTAAAATTATAAAACAAATTTATTAATTTCATTTTGTAATAATTTATAATAATTATATTTTTATTATTATATATATTATTATTATATTATATTTTTATAATAATTGTTAAAACTTTCTTTCCTTCAAAACCGTGGATTTTCAACTCTTAAAAAATGGTTTGATTTTTTAAATGGTTTTATTGAAGCGTAAACATCGTTTTTTTTCGATACAACCTTATTTCATAACCACCACATTCAACCGAATTGTTTACCGAATACTGAAATGATGACTAATCAACCAAAGGGGTCGTCTACAAAAAACGTCCCCAAAAATTTGCCGAATTTTGATATCGCTTCCAACTTGTCTGCTTTTGGTTGACCACCCTCCTCCCCCTTATTTTGCGGACATCCGCATGTTTCCAAATGAAAATATATTATTATATTAGTTTTAAAGTTTTATTGTTCCAAGGAGCGACCCGATTGCATCCAATTTGTAAAATATGTAACCAACAATAAATGTTCTTAGTTGTTGGTGAACGATTTAGCGCTATCTGTCCAAGATTGTAATGACAATGTTTACCTTAATTCGACGCACGTCTTAAAGTTAAAAAATAACTTTACCAAATTTTAAAATTGCTTAATTTTTTAAAGTACTTATTCCGCAAAAGCAAATTTGTCAGCATTATTGGTCCGCCCTTGAAAGAACCCCTCTCCCCCACTTGCGGATGTCTTTCATGGATGACCCCCCCAAGATCCAATTTAAAAAGCTAGGAGTTGAATGAAGGCTTTCAATGTTTGCATATTTTTATATTTTGATCAAAAATAAATGTGACTCATTTAGGTACAATTCAGGTAGAGCCTTTCAGGTGCATGCCTATCTGAATGTTATTGCTTTAAAATTTAATGTTTAAAATAATTTCAATTTAAAACGACAGATGCAAAAATAAATTTGAAAAAATGAAATACTTAAAATTTTATTTAAATCTCAAACAGTTGACGGTCATTAAGTCGATAAAATTTAGGTGTTTGACTCGTGTCCCCATCTTTTGAACGATATAAAAGTTTTATTATTACTTTTTATAGTTTGCTTTTTTGAAATTATTTTGTGGAATCTGGAGCCAGAAATTTAATTGATTTTATATTAAATTAACTACCATCAATGATATTTAATTATTAAGTAAACAATAATAATAATAATAAAAAAATTAATTTTAGTAATAGACCTTGACTATCTAAAACCATTTATTATAAACTCATTAATTATTATATATTATATTAAATTAACTACCACCAATGATATTTAATTATTAAGTAAGTAATAATATAAAATAATTAGTAATAATAATTAATAATATTTCGATTCGACATTTATTATAAACACATTCCAGAAAAGAACTTCCACTTACGAAAGGAGCATCCGGAACCTGTTAGAGTTTTTCCGCTCCTCAGGAAGGGTTGTGACTGTTGATGTCTCTTGTGGTCAGAGGCAGCAGATCTGGCAGAGGATTTACGAGGTCTTCAGGCGGTTGCACGTACCTCCTAAGAGGACCATCAACTCCATACTTATTTTCAAGTTCTGTGAGTTAATAACTAATTTAAGAATAGTTAAATGTGACCTGATATTATTTAAACATTGATGTTTTTGTTTACCTATTCAGTGAAAACTAATTAATTTAACTTAATTGGTTCAAAACTTGAAGATCTATGCAGAGTATTTAATCAAAGCATGTAATTTTTTCAATGAATCCTTATTAATGCAATTTTAAGGGTTACATATTTATCCACTGTGAAGAAGTCAAAAAAAAAATACAAATTAACCACAACTAGCAACAGACCATTCTCCTGATGATGTCGATGCAATTTTCACGCACAGAATTAATCTACGTACTGAAATACCCAACATCAACAAGCTAACAATAGTGAGTATACAAATTCTGATATTATTTTTTCTTTTGTTGGAGCAAATTTATTAATCATCAAAATGAAACAATGCAAAAAAAAACAACATGCGGATTAATAATGAACTCATGGATCAGCTTTAAGGAAGTGCAAGCTTCCGATGGCAAGCTGACTCAGAAATATCAATTAATTAAAAGAACAATAATAAACCTGTCAAACAAACAATTAATCAAGAATACTAAGTATAATTTAAAAAACAATTTAAATAATAAATATACTAGTATGATTGGTCCAGTCTGTGTCTGAGTTTTGATAGATGAGGGAATGGCGTTGTATAGTCTAGGTCGTAGCATGTTATTGAAAAGAACTTGAGGGTGGTTTTGACAAAAGATGGACTATATTTGTGGGTATGACGGAGGGAATATGATGGTTTGATTTAGTTGACACTTTCGGACATAAGACCTAAAAATTTATCTAGCAGGGCATTTTTATTGTAAGAAAACATAAATAGGGCAGTTTGAACACTGTGTATTTGTTGAAGATTTAATAAATTGTTATTGATAAAAGTCGAATCTGTATGAGATGAAATTGGCAGTGAAAATATTATATGGATGATACCCTTTTGTGAAATAAATAATTGGTTTAAACGAGTGTGATAAGTAGATGCCCATACAATATTACAGTAAGTAAGATAATGATAAATAAAGAAAAATATAATAGTAATTCTGTCTTAGTATTTACAAAAGAACGGATTCTGGCAATGATACCAATATTCCTAACTGTTCTGCTTTGTATGTGTTTTATGTGATCAAGCCAGGATAGATGTTCATCAAGTACAATACCAAGATAACGAAAGATAGTGATCTTGTAAGATCAATATTATTTATGGAAGGGAGAGAATTATAACGTATGGAGAGAAAATTTGAAGATTTAAAAATAATGAAATTCGATTTGGCCATGTTAAATGAAAGTCGATTAGAAATGATCCAGTTATTGATGTTATAAAGGTTACATATATTATTCTATTGTCATTAACCCTATTAATAAACAATTTAAATATAATTTATTACTTGTAATGAAATTGTTTAGAATTCACTTATTGTTGAACTATAAGCTACAAATAATTTAATAAATAAATAAAACTAATTCAAGGACGAGCTACTAGAGAAACTGTTGCTGATCATACGAAGGAAACACGACTTGACAAACGAGTTCATCATTGAGGCCAACGGCACTCCACTGACTGTGGCCAACAATTACAAGGTTAATTAAGTGCTATTAAATTATTATTTATATATATATAATATTTACGATTATCACAAATTATGACAGTTCAAACTGACAATACTGATGAATAATTTATTATAACAAGAACGAGAAGAAAATCGCAGAAATAACATTTGATGATCAGAAGGAGAAGTCAAACATCTTCAGCTGCCTCTTCGACAAAACCAACTACAAAGCAGTAGTTTCTCTGGAGGACGAAATATGCATTTTCCCGAGCGAGGTACACGACAACATCTGCAACTACATCGCCAAAACTTTGGCACGGCTAAGAAGATGCTGATGTTTGCAGGAGTTATAAGAGAAACTCGAATGCTTGAAAGACTTTCGATTGAATCATACATAATGTCGTTTATTTTTGTCGAAAAATTAAAACAATAAAATATATTTAATAATTTCATTGATGCATTTGCGACTGTAATGTTTTTATTAGAGTCAAGACGTCTTGAATAACAAACGATTTTTATCGACTTAAAATTTAAAGCTGATGTTAAAATTTAAAGTCACGGTCCACAGTCGTTCCAACCTTTTTAAAAGACTTAAATCGATTTGGCAAATTATTAATTTAAAGTAATCATTAATTTACAAAATGTTAGATATTTGTTAAAAAAAATTTTAAAGTTCAATAATAAATCATAACAATATTACTAATTAAGGTTTTCAATATTCAATATCTTTTCAAGAGATCGCATAAGACGAAACTTTAAATATTATCATATAACAATCGCACAATCTTTGTATTTCTTGGTTCTGAATGCTTATTACTCGTCAGAAACAAAAAGACAAAAAATAACATTTACAATGTTCCAACACAAACGCCACTACAATAAAGCACTGGAAAAGATTGAAAAAAAAAAACATCAGACAACATAAACAGCGTGGATTCTTACGGTAATGCCACCACTTCTCCTATGAAAACAACTTTAACAAATAAGCAATAATCGTATAAAAGTATAAACCTTATCTTTCTCGCTCGGTTAAACAATATTGCCAGAAAAGTCAAATGATTTAACTATATTATATTGAAGAAGATTTGTCAAAATATATGGGCACTGAAATCAAATGCACTGAAGGATAAAAATAACCAAAACAATTTGAAAAATGAAATTAACAAAGAAATACATTTGAAATTTATTACTATGTTGATTATTTAATAAAAAATTTTTTAAAAATTTAATAAAATAATAATATTAATAATATTAATATTAATGATATACAGGTTCTTTCAGAGGGTCGTGAAAACAATAATTGCGTTTTGCAATAATTCAAAGGAAGATCATAATTTACCAGACGCATAGCATTTAAAATATTTCCCTAGACAACCAACGACTACGACAAAGCTTTGAAAAAAGTTAAAAGGCTGAAAAGAATGACATCCGACTATACAAAAATGACTAAGAATGATGAGGAATGTGCCATTTCTTCCTTTAAAAAAAGAAGACAATTGTCCTCAGACACGATTCCAACTCCGAATAAGAGTCCAACTCTAAGTGTGCCTCAAAGAAAACGTCGCTCTGTAAAAACACTTCCTAGCTCACTTAAGCAATTTTTACAAAGCTTTCTAAACCTTCTATCATGTCATATCGATCCAATCACAGTCATCAAAGAAGGTTCGCCAAACAACGTAGGCATACAAATCAGGGATACAAGCAACAAATTCAATTTGAAAATTGAAATTAAGAAAGAAATACATTCGGAAACCAAATCTCTCAAGAGGAAAGCCGAAGAGCAGAGTTTAGACAAACCAGAGAAGAAGTTCAAAACTGAGAATTTGAAAATTGAAATTAAGAAAGAAATACATTCGGAAACCAAATCTCTCAAGAGAAAAACCGAAGAGCAGAATTTAGACAAACCAGAAAAAAAGCCCAAAACTGAGGGAAGATTTTTTTAAGTCCGTCGAAAAAAATCAAGGAAGGAAAATGGCTACTTTAGACTTGTAATTGAATGAGAACGAACTTTTTAACACTGGAAAATATTTGGTGCTCCTTAAAAATTCTTTGAAGAACTTTGCCTGGTCCAGCACGGTATTACTTATAACTGGTAACAACGTTTGTCGCTTTTCGGATCTCATCCAATTGTCTGGCATAGGATGAGAAAATTTCAACAGGCTAAAATCGCAAATAAATATTATTAATAATAAAATAATAATATTAAAATCAAGGTAAAATAAGTCATAAGATGCTCTTTGGAAAAAATTTATTAATCAATTAAATAAAACTTTAATACAATTGTTAAATTATCTAATTAATTACTAAAATTTTATTAATAAAAATTAGTAATTTTAAATTGCATTAAATTATATTTAATCAGTTTTATAAAAATGTTAATTAAAGTTAGTTTTAAAATTGACAATATACAGCATCTTTTCAAGGAAACCAATTTATTACCAATTTATAAGTCAGTACCAATATTTTTTGCAATGTCCCAAACGAAGGACATAATTATTAATACCAGTTTGTCAGACACACAACACATTTACAATGGCTTCCTGTACATCGAACAATTACATAAAAGCTTTGGAAAAGATTAGAAAGTTGAAAAGAAAGACATCTGACAAGTTAAACAGTGCTACGAACTCTAAGGGCTCAAGAAAACAATTGTCTCCAAACAGGAATATATCTCCGGACAAACATCCATTTCAGAATAAGAGTCCAGTCGTAAGTGTAAGTTCGTTCCAAAGCAAACATTCTTCTCCAATAGAAGATCTTCCTCCCTCGCCTTATGATAACATTCAATATTATCCATCTACACCTGCCAAAGAAGGTTCCTCAAAAGACGTGGGCATTGAAATCAAGGAAAAGACAAAAGTCAAGAAGAAAGTCCATAAATCGAAAGCACGCAAGCCAGCAATGAAGCCAAAATGGGAAGAAAGGCTTCATAAGACCGTAAAAAGGAAACAAAAATCGAAATACAGTAAAAGACATAGTGTTTCCTTGTTGAGAAAGTGCCAACTTAAAAACACCAAGGCATTTTTAAATTTTCTTGAAAAGTCTTTGAAAGAAGAATGCAACACCGCTACAAGCAACAACACTTACCACTTTTCTGATCGTATCCATTTGTCTGGCGTTGATCTACTCCGAATCTGTTTGGATCAGGAAACTTAAAAAAAAAACAACTTAAAGGCGAAATAACAGCATCGAAAAAAGATGAATCATGGGAATTATACTTTAGAATCTCCATAATGTCCAAATGCAGTGTAACAACAGAAATGACAAGTGGAGAAGAGCCTCTGACATTGCTACAAATTTTGAAATTCTAGCGCTTTATTATCTTGATGTCCTATTCATTGAACATTCATTTAAAGCAAAATAACGCGCAGACTGATTCATGATGTGATAATGTAAATATGTTTCAGGACAATCACAACATTAACCTTATAAAAACAATTATTAATAAAACAATGTTGGTAACAAAATGAAGCAAAACGGTTTGTAACTTGAAATTGACAAGTCTCATATTTGTCCCTCATATCAAAACTGTCGTACAAAAAGCATCAGCCCATCTACTAAACTTATCATTTACTTTTAAAAAATAAAACCATTCTTACAAGGGTCTTCTGCATATATGTTCGTCTTTTACATAAATACTGCTCACAGGTCTGGAATCCCCATTGCTAACAATGTAACATTTTTACGTGCATACTTAAAATTTAATAAAATATATATTTAATGTAAACATGATTAGTAAATATAAGCGTACATTATCCTAAATAATATATAATCTGGTGAAAATATAATAAAAAGCTGCTTAATTTTTGTCACATAATATAAATTAATGTTAATTGGAAAATATTAATTTACTGTAAATTCAAAGCAAATGAATTAAATTAAAAATAAATGTATATAAGTTGTAATATATTTTTGATCTTTCCCATGCATCTCGAACAGACATCTGTCTAACTGTTCTGAAAATTTACTATCATTTCAGGAACATCGATTTATCAAAAACGTTTATTGCAAATGTCTTACACATTTCTCGATTATGCGAATGCTATAGAAAGAATTACAAGATTGACCAAAATGACCTCGCAAAAATTGAAATATGGTGCTGTAACAAACTCTAGTTTGCAGCAGAGAGCTGCTTCGCCAGTTGGGCATTCTACTAAAATACTTTCTCACTCAAACAATCATTGCTTCCTAAAAAAATGTGATTTGCTAAGAAATATGTCAATTAAAGAAGAACAAGAACAAAGTGCATCTAAAATGGAAAGGCTGAAAAAAACACAAGTTAAAGAGATTATGCAGTCAATACCTGAAGACCCAACGGTTAATGTTTTCAATTGGACTGATTCGGAAACAATTTTCGGTGTAATGTCAGAGCCCACATTCTATCCAAAAGAGAAGTTTAAAGAAAGGAAACTAAAGAAATATGGCGACAGACGTAACCTCCCACTATTGAGAGAGTGTCAACTGAAGAACATTTAAGATCTTGCTTGGAGCGTCACTGTGAAGAAACTCCAGGAAAAGAATTGGTTTACTATTAAATTAGGTTCTTCCATACGCTTCTGTGATTTGCGATGGCAACGGTCAGTCTCAGAACAGAACCCTATTCTTGGCTGATCTTGTTTATATGTTTAAATAATTTTAATTAACTAAGATTAAATAAATAAATCTTGCACGCTTTCTCAGTTTGGAAGGAATATATTAGAGAACAATAGTTAAAATATCTTTTAAAATTTTAAAAGAGCATTAAGACTTGGCAAGCGCATTTTATCTGTAATGAATCGTGATTTGCGCAACAACGTTGCACGTACCAAAATAATAAAATAGCAATCGATATTAAATTTCTCAGCCAAATGTGCCCTTCCGTTGAGGTCGAGCAATAAAAGGTTATCCTCCGTCTCACTGAAACACAGACATCAGATGCTCAGAAAGATGAAAACTGTTTGCGTTTTTCTGCTCGCAATCCTTCTTGCTAGCCTCTTAGGTTGGTGATTATTTTTAATGCTCGTATACAGGGACGTACCGAAGGCAAAATAGTGGGGGGGCATAAAAGACAATTTTTCCCAACTCCAAAAAATGTTTTCTTAATATTTAGACAATATTTATTGTTCGCTAACAACAACTATTATGACCTACTCAAAACTTTGATAAAATTTAACAGACAAGAGTCATGGTACATTAAAATATGTGTGCAATGTCTCCCAAGTATTAAACAAAATCTATCTTTTACACAAAAATACAACTTCTTCACTAGTAGTAAGAAAATCTTCACTAATACTTGTATCCGCTTGTAAAATGGCGAATTTAATTTAATACCAAGAGAGATGTGCGTCTGCTGACATTATTTCATTTTAAATATTTGTTGTAACTTTAAATCCTAAACCTTGTAGGAATTATTATAATACACATTTAAATTTTGAATCCTAATTTTCCCAACTTATTTCACTCTGTTCCAAGTGGGGGGGGCAGTTGGTCCCCCTTGCCCCCCTCAAGGGGCGTCCCTGCTCGTATAATAACTATTTTTTAAGTAAATAGATTTGCTACATAAAAAAATCATTTATTGAAAATTAGGTATGGCGTTTGGACAAATTTTTGGTGATTACTGCGATGAAGTAAGATTCAAATAATGTCTATCATTACAGTCAAAAATAAGCTAGCACACTCGCACAGAGCATGATCTGATTGAAATAATAATATTATATTAATGAAAAAACATATCAAAAGTTAATGTGGCTTTTATTTTAGTTTACAGTTCTCAAAGCATAATTTTAGTACTTATACTTTGAACAATCTTCTCCAAAATTTGGTGAAAACACAATTTTTAATTAAATTTTGTTTAATCAATTTTATTAAATAGTTGATCTAAAAATTTGGTATTTAGGATTTTTATGCATTTTGTGTGCCAAGTTTATTGGTTGAGATGAGTTTATTTAAACCATTCAAAACGGGTAGACAGACTTTTGATTTTATATATTTAGATGATAATTAATTAGTAACACATCACTAAGTAATTATACATTTTTAAAATAAATATACATTTATTAAAAACTTAAACGAGTAAATATTTTTAGGATAAGGATTGCTTCTTTCCATTGTTATGCAATGGAAGATACTGCGGTGAGTCGAAGTGGGATTTGCTTAACAAGTAAAGTATATCTGCCTTTAAATTTAAAATAGTCATTAATACGGCTATTTAAAATAGAATTGCAACAATTTTGTGAATAAAAAATATTCTTAAATATTTTTAGTATTTCCTGTATGAGATCGATGAAGATACCAATAGCTTTGTTTCAAAACTTTGAATGATGTGAACTCGAAGAAATCATTCAAGAAATAAAATGTTGAAACAAGTATTATTTTTTCAATATTGGCTTTTGATTTGTTTGGTTGCATTAAAATCTGATGGATCAAGGTCACATAAAGTTCAACACGAGCGCAGGTGCACTTCCCAATCGATAACATCTCACAAAATGATGAAAATCATTAAAAACATCACCCGAGTTGTAACTGAAAAAATATTTCAAAAGAAAGTCCAGCTACGCCATTAAAAAATAATTTATGCAATTCATAAGGCTTTCAACTCAGAATAGAAAACAAATTAGTCGGTTTAATAATTAACAAGTTTCTGGCACCAAAGCAAAACATTCGGAAGCAAAGCAAAACAATTTCCATAAATTTTGACATCATCAGGGGATGGTGTAGATTTCATTTGTTATCTCTCACCCATGGGCCGTAGGGATCATTTTATCGAAACTTTCGGGACTAAAGTGAAACTTGTGGACAGACCTAGTAGCGAGAGAAAATCATCCTGCGATTTGGGAGATCCCGAAATTCTCAGCGATGCCGTAAGCAAAACTTTTCCTAGACTGAGCAAAGAATTACACAATTTTTTACAAAATATAATATTATATTAATTATGAATAAATATTAATTATGAAATACTAATTAAAACATAAACATTATATTTATGATCTTTTTTAAAGAAAAAATTGTAGACTGGCAATCCAAGCAAATAAGTAGCAATAAGCAACTCGATCAATTAATTTTGATTCTATTTACAAACGTTTACAAACGCAAAATATTCACCGCAATTTCCTTAAAAGAAAAACAAGCCAATAAGAAATGGCATTTTGTACATCCTCGGAATATTTTGCTGCGATGGATGTCATAGAAGTACTAAAAGCCAGGATTTTGGAAAAACTAGAAAACCTTTCGGGAAGCAGATCCACTGCTCCACCCAAGAAGAAATTTTCGTCGTCCGGATGTTATCATCCAAACATGAAATCTTCAAACTTTATAAAATATCCCACAAATGATAATTACCACCAAATTATGAATTATCCAACAAAAGGTCATGTTTACTCGGTTATGTATCTTACCTCAGATGGTAAATCCTACTCCGTTATGAATGTCGCTCCAATTAGCCCCACTCTTCATTATATGACAGATTTAGTCGCCACCAAAATATATAGGGAAAGATTTCAGTTTAAACTTGAGACAATTTACAAAACCTCGGAACAAAATCCGCATATGAGAAATGTAGTAGAATATGTAATAGACAATGCTCTCAAAAGAGGGTTATTGGTTAATGATCCCAGATGTCGTGCACCGACAGAGCAGTCCGAATGGAATCCAGAAGAGCTCCATAAGAAGGTCAAACTGAAACAGAAAGAAAAATATGGCAACAAGCGTGCAACTTCTCTGTTATTGAAATGCCAACTTAAAAACACAATTGCCTATTTGAAGTTCGGCAAGAAGTCTCTGAAAACTGAGTGGAAAAAACGTGATACACCAGGTGAGACTTTGTATTGTTTCTCTGGTAATATTGAAATGTCAGGCAAAGATATACTCAGAATGTGCCTGCGTGATAGAAGCTTGATTGATTGTTGCCACGGCGATACAGCGAATGGTCTAATATATCTCGCGGACTGAAATCAGTGCTGCTACGTTGAGCACTAATTTTTTGTAATTTTTTTGTCTAGTTATATCCTATTAAATAATCTAAAGTTGAATAACTGGTGATTGAAGATCTTTGAAGAATGTGGATCATAAAATGTGACATTATATTATTGTTGGTAACAGTTACATAATTGATAATATTTTTGTCGCTAATAGCAGCAGCAACAATTATGCAACATTAAAGTCTGATGCTTGCTTGATTTAGGTGTGGGGCGATAAACGAATAATGTATCATTAATAGTATGTTTCCATACATTTATTCCAAAACAACTTTTGAATGCCATCTTATTTTTGAATAACATTTGCACAATGATTTTAAAAAGATTTTACGACTTCGAAACATTTCTGATGGAGATGTTAAAGTATTAAATTAGATGTTTTCATTATTTTAAATTAAATGCGTTTGTTAACGAAATTCTAATATAATCAGTAACACGTTTTGCTAATAAGAATCCTGGAAACAATAAATCTTTGCAAGTGATTAAATTTTTTTTTATAAGGAATTGAAACTTTCTTGACCGATATGTGGCGATAATGAAGAGCATCTAAGGTGTATCCAAAGAGCGTTTCATAATCGCTTATTCCGGCGGCTCTCATCCTTTTTGGTGCTGTGACGCTCCGGCATCACTTGCCGCGCTTTGGCGACCCAACAATAAAATTGATTGAGCTAACCTCCATTAACTTAACTTCTAAATATTGAAAAGAATAAATTTCAAATCTTTATAATTTTCAGCATCAAGTATACTTTTTTATTTCGACTTAATGATCAACAAACTTAGAAAGCCTGTTTATGGTTGGAAAAGGAGAACCTTTTCAGTTTTAACTGTGAACTTAAATTAGGAAAATATTTTGAAATTTCTTCAATTGTTGTTTGTTCATTGATGTTCACATCTTTTGTGTTGTTTGTGTCAGATGGAAAGAATTATATTTAAAAGAAGATGTGAACATCAATGAAGTAGGGGACGAATTTTATGTAGGTCGAATAAATGAGATGGATAATTTCCTTATGAAGCGTTTCATTGGTTCAACGCATCAAAACCATTTACCGTGGTGGTTTCAAACAATGATTAAAAAATGTCCCTTTTTGCTTGTTTCAAAGTACCATGAAAATATGAATAACGATTTAATTAAGGAGTTTAATGGAGATGAAATTGATGGTGGAACGAGAGAAAAACTTTATTATGTCTTATGCAATAGTCCAGAAAAAGCTAAAGAATTCCAATATTTATTTACATTTTCAAAAGTTCAATAACTTGTTCAAGGTTCAATATAATTACAAATAAAATGTTGTAAAATTAATAATTATAAATTTCTAAAAATTGATTCCATCTGTTCAATGGCCATCTCAAAAAAGAGTAATTGGTACGTAAATCCCTATTTTTAATAAATATTCTAAAAAAGAAAACAATTGCACAGATTTAATTCCCATTCGGTATGGTATGTGTGCAAAATATTTGAAAATATATTTTTAAAATTAGAAGCATTATAAAATATGGATTTACTTCCCAGTAAATGGATGAATGAACAATTGACTTGATGGGAGGCTTTGCTGCTCTCTGATTGGTTGGCTAACGAAGCAACGCCTTTGGCTAATTTTGTCTAGCTTCGCTTTTATACTATCGCGGCGATAAGTTCGGGCCTCAAAGGTGGCTCATTGAACGACACGTTTGGTAGGTCTGTCGTGATGAGGGAGATCACTTGCAATCTTTCTTGGACCATATCCACTGAGAAGCCGCTTCTGCAGATCTGGACATGTCTGCAAAGGCCTTCGATCTAACTTTGCAGGCGAGACCAATTTCTCTTAGGAAGGTATAGATGGATTGGCCGACCACACCTCTTACTCCAACCTCGAAGGCGAAGAACTTTGTAACCTTTTTGCTGGAGGTCCATTGTCAACTCCATGTATCTCTTTTCCTTCAGAGTGTTGCTTTTTCTGATCCTGTCTTCCCATGGCACCGTCAGTTCCGCCAGTTCAAACGTGTCTGTTTCTGTGGATGACAATACCATGTCCGACCTCTTGCCGCTTTCAGCCATCACCTAGGTATAGAGCCTCAACCCTTCCACATCGGCCGCAATTTCCCCATAACTGGCACAGGATATGTCTCCTTTTGGCTCTGCATCTGCTCCTTGCGCACCCTCGCGCAGGAAGGCTTTTTCTGAAGAATAGATTCTTGAGCATTGGCGCCGAAGCAGGCAACCTTAATCTTTTCAATTGCCACGAGGAAGACCTGGTTGTGGCGCCGTGAGCAAGCAGCGTAATTGCAGCCGGACAGGATTTGTCTGAGAGTCTGTCTCTCTCCGCAGAGCGTACATTCGGCGTCCTGGGTGATTTTCCACTTCTGCAAGTTATCGCGTGAAGGCAGAACGCCATATGTTAAGCGGACGATAAAGGCCAGTCTGAGTGAAGACATGTTCCACATTTCGCTCCAAAAACGAAATATACCTGGCGTTAAGATATGCATTCTAAATCAAAATTTCAAAACCTGTGCAATTTCATTGAACTGTATCAGGTAGCAGATATCAAAATCCTGTGTTCGGATCTTTTAGTCGTAAAAATATGTTAACATCTCCAACAGAAATCCTGCACAATTTTTTCTTATCTGGAGAGTCCTGCTTACATTTCCAGTTCTCCAGAAATCTTCCGATGTCGACTAATTCTTCTGTCCACCTCAATCCCCAGGCTGTGCATTTCGTTTTGGCGTTTTATACAGCAACTTGACTCAAATCATCATGAAGCTTGACAAGTTGTTGCTCCAAAGATTCAATATCAGTTGCTGCTTCCTTGAAATTAGTAGTAGGATCTTGTAGGTGCTTTTTTATACAATCAATTTTTTCAAGAATGACATTCCAGAATGTTATTACATTACAATAATAAAACTAGGAAGTTAAAATTTAATATGCAAGAAACTGTTCTGCATCACTTTTTATTTGGGCGTCATAGTTTAGTACTCCGTTAATTTTTCTAACAGCCCTGTTATAGTTCATTCAGTCCTTTATGGATAGCTTTGTACATCTAATTTGTTTAAGGCATTATTGTATGCTGATGACATCGCTGTTTATACTTCCGGTGACAACATCTCCTTATTCAATATTTAAATAAGAAACTTCATCACATCAATAACTGCTAATCGACTTACACTTAACATAGCCAAATCAAATTTCATTATTTTTCATTCTCCAAAAAAGGCCATACTTTGTCACTCTCCTCCTTCCATAAATAATATTGATCTTGTGAGAGTCACTACCTTTCGTTATCTTGGTGTTATACTTGATGAACATCTATCCTGGCATGCACACATAAGATATATACAGGGCCGAATAGCTAGGAATATTGGTATCATTGCCAGAATCCGTCCTTTTGTAAATACCAAGGCAGCATTACTATTATATTTTCCCCTTATTTATCCATATCTCACTTACTGTAATATTGTATAGGCATCTACTTATCACACTCGTTTAAACCAACTACATATTTTACAAAAGCGTATCATCCGTGTAATATTCTCACTGCCAATTTCATCTCATACAGATTTGACTTTTATGAATAACAATTTATTAACTTTTAGACAAATACATAGTCTTCAAACTGCCCTATTTATGCTTTCTTATAATAAGAATGCCCTTCCAGATAAATTTGTAGGTCTTATGTCTGAAAAAACTACACTAAACCTTCATACTCCCTCCGTCATACCCATGAATATAGTCCATCTTTTGCCAAAACCACCCTCAAGCTCTTTTCAATAACATGTTACGGACCTAGACTATATAACACCATTCCTTCATCTATCAAAAATCAAACACAGACTGGACCATTCATGCTATTATATCTATTATTTAAATTGTCCTACAAATTGTACTTAGTTCGTGGTATTCTTAATTAACTGTTTATTTGACGGGTTTATTATTCGTTTTCTTAATTAATTGATATTTCAGGGTCAGCTTGCTAGCGGAAGCTTGCGTTTCCTTAAAGCTGATCCATGAGTTCTTTATTAATCCGTAAATTGATGTCTCTTTTGTTTGATTTGTTTTGTTCATTTTGATGATTAATAAAATTGCTCAAAAAAAAAACAAAAAAAAACAGCTTCTGATCGTGCGCTCCAACGTGTTTCAGACTCCCGCTTTACTGTGATGAGCAGAGCTTTTTTAAACTCGTCTACAGTGGATGGCAGGCTTATGATACGTCTGCTGTAGCCGCTGCAGTGATCCTGTGATCGATTTATTAGCCTTATTCATTTATTATAATGTTACATTGTAAGACTAGTTTTGGCGCACCTGTACCTTGGCGCCCGGGATATATGTACCCACCGCCCCTATCCCCCTAGCTACGCCTCTGGCTGATTATGATGTCTATTGTGATGATGATGATTATGTCTATTATGATGCTGATAATTTTTTTACTTATTAATGCTGATGGAGGTAATAAAGCCATTACCCGAGTTTCAAGTTGCTCATATATTGAATCCATACCTTCGACGAGTGTAATTGCCATTCTTATATTCTACTTCTTAAAATTTTAATTCGAAAAAATCTTTCTAATCCTTCTTAAAATTTCATTTTTTATTTTTATATTTTTCCATTTTTCTATTTTTGTTGTCTAATAAACATCGACTAATCTCTCATTATTTGATTTTTACACAATCTTACAATAGATTACATTCTTAAAGTAAAATTTTAATTTACAAAAATTATAACTGGAACGTTTTATTATGACAGATAATCAAGTAATTAAGATATGGATATATGTTTTACAATAAAAAAATTTTGTTTCCATGTAATGCATTAACATTAAAGTTTTTTTTATAAAATTTGTAAATTTAATTTTATTTAAATTTCACTTTATACAATTTTATTTTGTAATTCTGTAAATCACTCAAGTTAAATAATTAAATTTTAAAATTAATTTAATTTTATTCCAGTCGGAGTGAAACCATGGGCCTGCATCCATAGTTTATTTTCTGCCGTAACAAAATATTCATATCAAATTCTAGACTAGTCACAAACAAAAAAGCGCAACCTACAAAACGAGTGTGACTTTTGGATTTTCCCAAAGATCTTGAAAGTTTTCCAGTTTTAATTTATAAACGAATCAAACGTCTCTCCCTGACAAATGTACTTGAAACAACAAGGAGTCTGAAGGCTGATAGCAATGTTTAATTCTATTCATTTAATTATTTAAATTTGTTGTAAGTCCGTAATTATTCATCAAAGGAGGTTTCAACAACGTGCCGGTACATTCTCACAATGATGCATGTACGAGGCAAAATGGCTGGCAGATAAAGCATTGTAACTGATTTATGATGAAAAAGCCGTGAAACACGTAACGAAGCCTCTACAGAAACGTGCATTCGGAGATGAAAGTAACAAAATCAACAAGGGAGATGACTGAAAACAGCTTCGCCAAGATTTCCTTGCATCGTTCTCCAGGCCTGCATCCGAGAATAGAAGCTATTCAGAGCAGAAGTTTATCTCAGGCGATAGAAGGAGCTCGTAAGTCTCGAATAGTTCGGATGCCAAACAACAAATCTAGCCATAAAAGCCGTCGATCCTTAACTAATGCAGCCTCTCGCATGAATGCTTCGCAGAAGAAGACTTTTTCCACCGGTCCTGGAAAACGAGCGACAAAATGCAACGATCCATTCAATGACGATAAAAAAAAAACATTATCGACTTAAGAAATAAAATGAAATTATGAAACTGCGATGCCCTAGCAAATCTAAAAATTAAACTCGAACGAGCGGATGATGCAGACAATAAATAACCATGGAAAAGCCAAACGAGAGAAGGATGGTTTAATCAGGAGGTGACTGGAACGATGAATCTTGAGACGTACAAAGACGAGTACAAAGCCCTGACAAGTACAAGTAATTAACCAGACGAGCGAAGGAATCATGCAATGACTTGTCCATAATTGAATCAATTTCCTTCCTCTCGTATTTTCCATGCAAAAAATAAACAAGCAACAATGGCGACAGTGATAATAATAATCATATTTATAATGTTAATGGCAATAATAATAATAACAACTAATCAAATAAAGCGAATTATTGAAACTAAAACAACGCCAAGTCACGCGTAACCCACACGAAAAGAACATAAAAGGAACACGTGACCGTCACAGAACCCAAACTAATGTTAATAATGCGTCTCTTCCGCGCCACTAATTGTCCCCTACGTCCACTCCTGAACTCTACAATCGTCTTCAACGTACGCCTTCGCACGCCTCACCTCGTATATAATGACAAGGAAAAAATATGTTTATCAAATAAAACAAACAGAAGAAACATAAAACTTAGAAGAAAGATTTAGATGTGGCCCTATCGAGAGAAGAAAGAGTGCTAAGATGAAGAGAAAGCAAGACAAGACCTATGCTCCAGCAAATGGGATCAGTGGAAAATTTATCTCGCCAGGTGTTCATCCGGCTACGAGCCAAATCCTTATCGAGCCAAATAGCGGACAGACTACAGCATGTAGTACGACGAGCAGCCTGAAAAGCGTACGCGAGAGCAGCGTCTGAGTGCGGATTGCTCGAACAGCTGCTGAGCCCAAACCCGAACGAGGCCAAGTTGTTAGTCACGCCGAACGATTGCCATGTAAGCTACCTAAGAAACAATGAACGATCATTTAACTAAACGAGGATAGCAAGGAGGAGAGTGTCGGATTGATGGAAACGACGACGACGACGACGACGACGACGACGATGGTGACGCAGTGGTGACGGAGGATTGGCTGGTGAAGATCATCAATGTAGGAGGAAGCTTAGCAAGGCCAACATGAAAGCGTTCAATATTAGAACGACCGGCTTCATGATACCTGTTGAGGAACAGTTATTTTTATGTAATTATTTATTAATTAATCAGAAGATAATCGTAATGAATAGATTAATTAATTAATTAATTAATTATGTCATATAATGACGTTTGCTAATTAAAATATTATTGTTATTATTATTATTATTATAACATCCTCAACAATTTAAATCACTCCATAATTAAGGACACGTGTGCCGCTAAAAATAGCCTCCAATCGGAAATGTTAACTTCTAGACGCACAGCTGCCACGTTGCTGCAGTACGAAGCAGCAGGAAAGTTGAGTTATTAATAACCACGTTTCAAAATGTTATTCGTAACAGTTGGAAAACACTTTTTCATTTCGGATGTCACTCATCGTCACTCCACTCCATTCCTTTTCAATCCTGTTCACTCCTTTTCAATCCTGTTCACTCCTTTTCAATCCTGTTCACTCCTTTTCAACGCTTTTCACTCCTAATAACTACTCACAATCTTATTCATTTCTAGCCATTCCAACTTTTAAGCACCAGCTATTTTTTGTGTCAGATTTAATACACAACCCATTAAACCGCGTTCTTCATCGCTCTTTGTTTCCAAATTACTAGTTATTAATATTTATATTTTTATTCAAAAATCATCTTATAATGCACAATCAGTGTTTAGTTTTTATCTCGAGTTATTCCACATTTATTGCCAATTATAAACTAATTTATTATCTTGGAATGATTGCACGTCAGGATTTTCTATATCGTTCGTTATTTCTTTTTTAAAGCATTTTTTGTTAGAAAATTAAAAAAAAAAAAAACCTAAATTAACTCTCAGACGTTGTTCAACACCATTCTTATCTTCATTAGCAGACCTTTACTCCAACAAGCACTAAAATTACGAGGATTGGAATGCCAAAGAAAGAGCTTATTACTCATTTCGTCATGTGTTCGGCTTTTGTTTGACTTCAGGAAACAGATGCCAGACAAAAGCCAGAATCCGCTTCCAAAATTTTCTCAAGATGATGCTGATGAGGCCCAAAGCATGGCATCGACCATGAATACTTTTAGCGACCTCGCACTTCTCCAGTTAAGGACGTAATTCAAGGAAAGCATTGAGTTTAGACATTCGTGATTCTAAAGCGTAATAAATTATCAGCGTTGAATGTATTTCCCCCTTTAAAAGGCATTCCTGAGCGGCTTTCATCGCGACTTCTACTAAAGATATGCAATAGAGTGTTTGTACGTGTATGAAAAAACATGAAATATGAATATTTTTGATCGATAACCAGACCAAATAAATAGCGAAGATGAAACCTTGTTTGAAGACAGCTTGAGTTTCCTACCCACGGTGTAAGTTGCATACCACCAAAATGATGTCTTGCATTACAAGTGTCTTAGTGATATAATCTTGCACAATTTTTATTTCAAAAAATTTATATAAATAATAAATTTATTATTCATGGTGAGTCAACAATCATTGCTCTACAATATCGTCCATTAGCACATTCAGCTCATCAATAAGAGGTTCTGATTAATAAAAAAAAACTTCACAACTCTGGAATACGACAAGAAGTTCCATTGAATTCAATGTAGGACCTTAAATAACATATTTCTGCAAAATACGGAGACTTAAGTGAACCTTTTTGACTCAGAAAATCTTAATAAATCTCTTTAAAATACCTTTGAATTATTATTAAAATTTAATATTTATTATTACATGACTTTTATTATTTTATTATTACATGGCGTGAAGGTTGGCCGAATGGGTTACATGCTTGCATACGTCGGTAATGGCAACAGTCATAATGTATCGTGTTCGAAACCCAGCCTGGACTGCCGCCAGCGCCCGTGGGAAGGAGTGCTATATAAATGGTTGCAAGAAGCGCCTCTGATGCTGTGTATATGGCGCTATATAAATGAAATTACAATTACAATTATAATTACTTTTGATCACGAATAACAAAATATTTTCACAATAAACATAACATTAGAATCACGTTAGTAATAAGTTCCTTCTCCTTAATAATCCAACATTAGTCAAACAGGTTTGAAGACGGAACAGTAATTATGATGCAAAGCAGATGTCCTATGAAATTGTCACCAATCTTAGTTGATGTTTTATTTGCAGCTCTAATGCAATTTAAAATAAATGAAACATTCGGATGGCCTTAGTACTTTTGCCTGAGGTTAATGACATCGTAATTGAAAGTGCCTAATTCAAGAAAATGTGCTTTGACTAGTTTTAATTGGCTTAATAAACAGACATTGCAAATTACTTAATTACAAATGTCATCATTTTCTTACCGATGTTGACTGAGTTATTTGACAATGTGATGATTCACCACACATGGAGTCATCTGCTTAAAAAATAACCAATAACCAGATGCTCAACTACTTGCTTGAATTTATTTTATAAATCTTTTTAGAAATAATTTGTTTTCTGAAGGCTTTTAAATAGCTTCAGATTTAATAAAAATCTTCTCATAATTTGAAAATAAGCACCAAAATGACTGAGCAAAAAAAAACCAGAAAAACATCACAACCATTTCCGTTGTCATTAATTTATTAAGTAAGAAATTTTTGAAAATCCTTGCTTGACGTAGCAACTTTTCCGTCCTCTCTGATGCTTTATGGCCCTCAATTTAGATTCTTAATTATTTCCATTCAGATCAGCAACCAGAATAACGCCACTAGTTTCTCAGACCTGGTCCAAAAAATTCCCATTCCACAGTTTGATCAGTTGTCTCCCATAAACATTCATCGACAACTTTGACACAAGAACTCAGTTTCCTTCTCAAAACGTGGCCTCTCTGCGTAATTTCACACTTGGACAAACGTTTCGGAGGAAATCCACTGACAAGGTTAACCGCCTGCTAGTCGCAAACCACGTTTTTGATCTCAGTTGTAATAATTCATCCAATTATTCTAACACTTTTATTATTATTATATTATTATTATTATTATTATTATTATTATTATTATATTATTATTATTATTATTATTATTATTATTATTATTATTATATTATTATTATTATTATTATTATTATTATTATTATTAATTATTATTATTATTATTTATTATTATTATTATTAATTATTATTATTATTATTATTATTATTATTATTATTATTATTATTATTATTATTATCATTTGTTGCTGGTTTTGCTTGCTATAAAAGCTTGCAAAGACCTGGTTAAGTAATTTTTGGCTATAAACACATGTATTCATAATAAGTGTTTCATGTGTTCATAATAAGTACTGCTATTATCAAGTAATGATTATTGGAGTTTTCCTCAAAGTTATATTCTTAAAATTGAACAATATAATAAGTATTGCTATTATTAATTATCAATTACTGGAGTTTTCCTTAAAGTTATATTCTTAAAATTGAACAATATTAACCTTCAGAAGACGAGTTCAAACCCCCTGCTTTTGGACCTGCGAAACATTAGAAAAATTAATCGTAAATATTTCAAAATTATAACACTGTATTTTCAATTAATAATTTGTTATCAACCAAATCAATAAATTATTCACATGTGCTGATTTAAGAATGTAGGCAATGTTCTCAATAGTATCAGTTTAATAATAATCAATCAATGCCGATTTATTACAATCATTAGAAAATAAATAAATTTGCATAAAAAATATTATTTATTAGAAAAACGGCAACAAGTTGGAAACTAACTGGAGACGTGGATGGTCTTGTGAACTGACAAAGGGTTTCCAGGATGATTCTCTGCCATGCAATGAACTCTGACAGTTTCCCCCTCCCAGCTCTGAGGAACATCGAGTTCGACCTTCCCGTGACCTTTCTTGATGAGCTCGGACTTGTTGCCTTCCCTGTGTATGATCAAGTCCGGGACGGGGTTGCCGTCGGCTTTGCACACCAATTTCTGGCCGACCTCTATGTCTTTTGCCTCGGGCTCGAAGGTAGCATGTCTTGTGTTATCTGGAAGAAGGAATTTGAATTTTGTTGGTTGTTGCTAATCAATGGACTTTATGGTGCAACTGACTTAAAAAGGTTTAACAGCCAAATCAGGCCATGTTCTCTATAGTCAGGCCCACTTACTATGCTAGAACATTGTGAAATCGTATTAGTCTGTAACACGTGTAATTGTTTATAATAATAATAATTGAAAATAATAATAATAATCATAATAATAAATAAATAAATAACCAAAAAAATAATAATAGAAATAGGAATGTAAAAAATATGCAAATATTTCTCCCCAATTATTTTGAATAATTTTGAATTATTTTGAATCTCACATTTAACATCAAGGGTGACGTTACACTTTTCTTCGACATCGTCCATCTTGGCCGTACATACGATTGTCTGACCATCGTCTTCAGGTTTCAGAGTGTTTGTGTATTGAAGACTCATTTCGCCAATGTCAAAACTATTGGCAATCTGGTCATCTTCTTCTTCGGTGAATTGCTTGTCATGTTTGGTCAGCTTCAAATTAGGCTCCCTACCACTGTAAGTCAACTTGCAGCCAAAGCGAAATTCCTCACTTTCAACGTATGTACTTCTAACGTGATCGCACACCAACGGCCCTGTAAGGAAATAATTTCGATTGAATTATGAAATTTTCGCAACTTTCATTTAGACTTTAAAGTTATATTTTCCTCAAAAAATGTTTCCTACTTAGAAAGCTTCGCCTAAAATGCAAAAAAAAAATGAATTTCTTAGATTTTGTCCTAATCAGGATATTTTTGTGCCTTGCTGGCTGGCGAAATGGCAGGCAGCGCATACTAAAGTGGCAAATTTGTTTCGGTTCAAGGTCCACATTATTTTAGAGCTAAAACATCCAATTTATAAAATTATCAGAATTATGTCTCTAGATCAGTCACCATTAAATAGAAAATGCACTTGTAGCCATTATAAATACAAAATATCGTAAAGAAAGCTGCCTGTTTTCAAAGGTTATGAATTAAAAATAGGTCCTACAAAAGACAACAGTGACAACTTTTGTGGTTTACTTAAAAAATTCTAATGTCAAATTCCGGAATTTGAGCCCTTAACAATAATAATAAAAATAAGAAGAAGATGATGATAAATATGATGATGGTGATGAAAAACAGCAACTAGCGATTAATAAAAAATAACAACAAATAATAAGAATTAATTAATAAAAACTAATAATCTTTACCGTAGATACTCGAGTATAACGCGAGACTTTTGTGACAAAAAATAAGATGAAAAATTGTGCAAAGTCTTGAACTTTTCCTTAATTTATAGAGTGATATAACTCGAGTATTTACGTTAATATTATTATATTATATTATTATATTAAGATCCATATTATCCCAAACTCACCGTAGACGGCGAGGTTGTAGCTGACATTGAACTGGTCGTCTCCAACCTTACTGCGGCAAGTGTAACTTCCGACGAACTCCTCGGTGACTCCGTTTATCGTCAGCGCCAAAGAGTTGAGGTCGACTTCGAAGTGCGAACCCTTGTCGTGCTCGTCGTTTTTCTTGTTCCCCTCGCGACTGGCCTCGAAAATGTTTATGGAACTAGTTTCGGAGAAGACGTTGTCCGACCACGTGACCATCGGGTTCTTTGACTTCCTGACGCTGCAATCCAAGGTCACACTTCCACCTTGCCTGACGAATTTGTTGATTCGATCTGAAATAAAGGAGGCCATTTTACTGAAGAAGGAGAAGAGTATAATGTAATATTTACTACAGGGAATATGATTCTGGATTAAGCTATGAAATGAAATTGCTTCCAAAACAGTGTTAAACAGTGACATAAGAGGAGTTGAAAACATAAAAGTAATTTGTAAATTTAAATCGCAATGGAAATCTATTCGTGGCAAGCAATATTAACATTGCAATGCGGTTGCTGAGGTAACCTTGAAACCCAGAAAAACACACAAAAGCGGCATAGCTACTTTAAATATTGATTAGGCTGCAATTGCAAGTTATTCAAATGCAAGCTACGTCGATGTGTACTGTACGCTGGCAAAACAACGTGTACAAGTCGACAGTGTACAAACGAAGGAGACATTGCATAACAACGTTGGAAGAATTGAAAAAAACAGTCACGCGTGCATACACAAACACACAAACGTGATGCTAAAGAGCGGAGTTGAAATGACTCTGGCCTAAAACTTTAGAAATGTGACCTTCAAAACTCGAACGCCCCCTAAATGTTCAAGGGCGTTGTTTGAGTTATTTGCCGACAGAAGTGACTCATTTCAATGAGAGAACTTAATATTTAATACCGATTGTAATGAAGAGACAAAGATCTGAATCAAAAATATCACCATCATCATCATCATCATTAGCTTTTTCAACAGCAGCATGCCCCGTTATAGTCTGCTTAATGCACCTTCCTCATTATCGCAACGTTAGCCTTCTGTTATTAAGGCTAATAAATGATAAATTAAATAATAGGATAATGATTGATTAGACGAACCATTCAGGCGATCAATTAAAGACAAGATTAGCGGGATGAACTTGACCAGAAGTGTAGAAGTTAATAAGAGGCCCCCATCTAATGCTGCAGACGACAATTGTTGGTCTGCGATGGAGGCTGTTTGTTTGGCACCATTTTGAACCAATTTCACCATCATTTTCCCGTTAGTTCTACATTAGTCACCGTTCATAACGCAACAAGCAACCGACGACCTAATACGTGGATAAGCCAGAGCTGTGTTGAGCCATGTTTTCATGTTCACCAAACTTCAAAGGAGATGTTAAGAGCGGCAACTAGATGCCAAATTGGTTCACGATCTTAGGAGAGGAATTAACAATCGTGCTCTTATAATTAATTAATGAGTAATAATGACAGTAAGTTATATTTGACTTTGTAGACTTTTGTAACCAGAACGAACAGGGATTGCGTGTCTGTTTAATGCTCACCAAGCCAGTTTGGCTGGATGGCGTAATTAGTTTTTTTAGATCGAAATTTTTGTGAAGCTGGATTTTGCTGGGATTTAAAACGAGTTTAGAATATCATTTGAGATTAAAATGGTGATGTTTTACCAAAAGAAAATCTTTAACCGGCATAATAACAATAATCTTTAATAAGCGAATCTTTATCGCTCTATTAAGATATTTGAAAAAAAACTAATTTTCACAACAACCGTAAAACAATCTTTCTAATTGATTTATTTTACTCCAACATTTAGCCCACACCAGCCTTGAATCAAGGCGACCTGTTTAAAAACTTGACAACAGAAGTATGGACCACATCACGATAAGGGCGCAGTGGGAGTGTTCTCGACAGACTGGAGGGGGCCATATTTCAGGCGACCCCATGAATTTCTGATTTATCTCCTTTTCGCGGCACGTTCACTCCCTCAGTCCAGTGAAGAAAATTGTTTAGAAGTTAACGCCTCGGTAAGCTTGGGGCATTCTTCAGATTTTCCATCTCCGCTGAGCTTCCTTGTTCATCATCCGCCTTTTTTTTGCCGAAAAATTCGAAGAATCTTTTGGAAAAAAAGAGCGAACAATGGCAGGCACTCCACCCTTCTTAGCAAAATTCCTCCTCAAATTGTCGGCCTTGACACGAAGCGTTTTTCGAGAACCGGTTTTGTGTTACAAATGACCTTCTTTACTTTCATCTGTCTCAATGTTCTTTCTGTCCATTGAAACTTTGGGGATTTTTGTCGAAAGCATGTTTTGGAAATACCAGGTTTGAGGTGGTAGCTTACATGAATTCTCTAAGGTGAATTTGTCTAACAACTAATTGGCTAGCTAACTCGTTGGCTGGCTACGTTTAATTATTAAACTATTTAGTTTTGTGCGTCACAGACAGCAATTAGTACATTCATGCAATGTTATCGCGATCACACAAACCTGGATTGTGTCACAAAGGAATCTAGGTTTTAGAAATGAGATGAAATTAGATCATCATTCACGTGATTGGATAATTTACTTCTTTATTATTTAACGATTTACCGTCAGATGGCAGTTGCACGAAACACAAAATGGCAACCGATATTTCCAGCTTGCCTTAAGATTAAATCGATTATCGAGTCTGCAGAAATTGTTATTTTGTAAATATATTTAATACATATTTATTTATTATTTGAATGCATTCATTATGTATTACTGAAACATACTTTTTACAAATTATTGAAATATGTTGGAATTGGTTGGAATTATTACAAATTAAAATTATCCGCCAACGTCTAATAAAAAACGGAATTAATAAGGTTAAGTTATTATAAAAATAATAATGATAATATTTTCAATAACAATAAGCAATTAGTAATGATAAATGTCGATGATGATGATGGTAATAGAAATAAAACTAATAAAAACAATTTATTTTAATTAAATCGATAACATTGGTATCGCAAACACTTGATTTACAAGTGGAAAGTCATCGAGGGAAACATTATCTAATATTTTTAATTAATACGATATTTTAAGAAATAATTGCATTTTATGTTTATTTTCTTGGAATGAGATAGCATAGCAATAAAAAATAACATAAAATTGCAAAATAATGAAAATTATAAATTATTAACAAAGTAAATGTTAAAAATTAAAAAAAATATATATTAATATTAAAAAATAATATTATTCTACCAATAACTTATTTTAGTAAATATTAAATATTAGATTTGTATGTCAAAATTACAGTGCTTTTTAATTTATTTTTTCAAAATCTGTTTTAGAGAATTTCAAAATTTAACCACATTTCAATTAACCATACATCCAGCCAAGCAATCAACATTCAATCAATCAATCAGCCAATCAATTCTTTCCTATCAACCTTTTCAACCAAACGATTAACATACAAGCAACATAATTCCGCCAACCAAATCGAAGCAGACCAGAGTTCCATACGAAATGGGTGAGGTCATGCTCAGTTCAGGAATAAAAAGCCCCACCTTTGAACCTAGAGTGTCACGTGACACTCTGCCAGGTTCTCCATGGAAACGCATTTGTTTCGGTGATACGATGGAGAAGGGGGCGATCAAAAGGTTGAACGTGATTTGAATGTCGTTCTTAATTTATAATATAAATAATAATAAGGTTATTATTATAATATTATATAATTATATGATTATAATGTAATCATCATCATCCTAATCAACATCATCATCATATTATATTAATAATAATATTAGTATGTATAATTATACTTCTAATAATAATTATAATAAGGTGATGATGATGAATATACTATAATCATGTAATTATGTAATATTAGAATAATAATCTTATTATTATTTATATTATAAAAAAAGAATAAAATTATATAATACATAAAATGTCAATATAATATAATATTGACATTATTGACATTTGTTGAGTTATTATTCCATCACTGGAATATGGTTGATGGTATGCATATTATATATAATATTAAGAAATGACACATAAACTGACTATATATAAAGTATAGATCTACAAAATTTTATAAGATTTAAATAATACTGATGATATGCAAAGTTAAACAAAATAGGAAATTATATATACATGATACATACTTGATATATACATGATAGATACATGATATATACATGATACATAGTTGATGCACAATAACTAATTACACATGGAGATTCCATTCATCCAACATCCACGTCGTCCAGTATCAAGACCGTGACGTCATCAAAGGTAACCGAAGCTTGATTATTGTTTCAAGTTTTTGGGTAAACAATGAGGTCCATAATAATAATAATAATGATAATGATGATGATGATGATAATAATAATAATAATGATAATAATAATAATAATAATAATAAATAATAATAATAATAATAATAATAATAATAATAATAATAATAATAATATAATAATAATAATAATAATAATAATAATAATAATAATAATAATAATAATATATAATAATAATAATAATAATAATGATAATTCTACAATATACGGTGTAATTATGTATTGTATAATCTTATTTATTGAATATTTACGTATTGTACAATAGTATTTAATACTTTAAACTTAACTGCTCAAGATAGAGTTAAATATTTTAAAACATGTTGTTGTTTAAAAATGGATTTTCGGTCGCATAATTGATGATTTTTGCAGAATAAAAAGGAAAATTGTTTATAATTTGTCTCTCCATGTGTTTTATTAGGCGTTGAAAAGACCCATAATTTGAAAAATGACCTGAAGGCATAAAGAACCAGTTCTTTCAGAATTTTCTTTCCAATTTTTAAGTGAATTTAATTAAGTTTTTATCTAATTTCTAAATAATTTATTTTATCGGTTCAGTGTTCTGAGGTTGAAGATTGAAAAATTATTAAAACTGCATTTGTAAAAGATTTTAAGTATATTAAAGAAAATGTTAAGAAAAGATTATAAGTTATTAACTAAAATTAATCAATGACTTGCAAATAAATGTAAAAGCTCAAATCACTCGTCCACGGCTAATTAGTGACACCGTCTCAGCAGGTGCTCCCGTCACACATCAGTGATTCTCCCGCGGGAATGACATTCGGACAGGTGGAGGAAGCAGAGACAAAGGAAGTCCGCAGGGGTTTTCATGGGAAACGTCGAAGTGAGTTCGTGAACCTTTGTCGATGAATTGCGTATGAAATGAGAAGTTCTAAAATTCGCGTCTCATGAATTCCTTTCAAAGGTTCCGTGGGAATCTTTTCAGAACCGGAAACGAATAAAGAGGCTGATTTGT
>JAJTWR010000251.1:3507500-3520000 GCA_021613335.1 Whitmania pigra | reverse complement strand
AAATATTTAGATATTATAAATTATGAACTTAAAATAGTACTTGTAGTATAAGTACATTTTAATAATGACACTAATATTTATTCTCAAACAAAATATTTTTAGTATTGTTGATAATGAAAATAATATTTATAAATGATATATTTAGGTATATAGTTTTCTTTAAATTAATTTTTTATAAACTCTTGCAATTTACAAATTCAAGTCGGCGTCTTTTTTGATTTAAAAATGAATTTCACCTAATTTCACTCAGGTGCACCTTGTGTCATTCATTCATTCATTCATTCATTCATTCATTCGTTCGTTCTTTCGTGCTCAGCACTTGTCATGCAACTTGAAGGTTCATTTTCAAAAATTCAAAATCCATTCGTCCTTGACCTGAGACTAATTGATGTAGATGGATGGATAGTTGTCCGGATAAGGTGGATGGATGGTTTGATTGACTGATTGATTGATTGCTTGATTGATGGATTGGTAGATGGATGGACGACATTCCAGACTCAGTGAAGAGTGAACATTTGACTTAAATAGTTCTTTATGTCCCAAGAGGACACAACAGACAAGATATCCATCATATATCATCATCATCAACATGAAACATCTCACAGGTATCGTATTTCTGTGGAAATGTCGGTCCATGGAACCAACATAAACCAGTCGTCTGCTGCTCAGTTTTAATGCTCGAATTAAAATTATTATTAAAATTATTACTAAAACTATTATTAAACTTATTATTAACTATTATTAAAATCAAAAGGTTTAATTAAGAAAAACTTTTACTATTAAACTTTAGTTAATTAAATAAAGCTATTCCATTAAAGCAGTATTACTAAGAAAATTATGTTATTAGATCGTTATTTTAATGGGTTAGTTTAATGATTTGCGGTTTCATTATGTCAATGATCTGTTTAAGGTTTGAATGGTTTGATAGCTTAAGGGGTTTTGAGCAGATTTTTAGGAAAACGTTTTTTGTCTAGTTATAAAGATATTAAATTTAATGTGTACTTAAAAAATTGTAATTATAATTATAAAGATATTAAATTTAAAAATAACAACTGAAAAGTCGCTCCAAATTTAATGTGCCAAATAATGGTCCCCAATCAGAGTCACAATTTTGTGACCATAATTTCGCCATAATTTGAACTTTGGCCTTTTGATTGTTGAGTGCTTTTTCGTGAGGTATTTGTTTCATTAAATTTTAATTTAAAACAAAATAAACGTAAAAAACATTTGAAAGTAAAGAAAATATTTTAAATAAACCTTTTAAAACACTTGGGTACAGTGTATAGTATATCACTGTTAGACATCTACCACTAATTAGACTACCTGTAATAATAATTACCAATTTATAATATTTAAATATATATACATGTATCATCATCCTAGTCATGATCATCGAGACAATCATCAATATCATAATCACCATCATCACCATCTTCATCGTCACTATCACCATCATCACCATCTTCATCGTCATTATCATCATCCTCCTCAGCATCATTTATCCACCAGTCGACAGAGAACCATAGTTTCCACCGTTATTCAATCAATTGCCCCCATTTATTTTCCTTTTCAAACTTTTCCATCATTCCGAAGAAAGTGAAATATTTTTAGGATACGATCATCCACTGTTACTTCTAGTAGCCAAACATGCATAATAATTTATTTGCATATTAATTAGTAATAAATGAATTTTAATTGGTTCATTTACATAACGAGATTTTTTGTTGCCACGCTTGCATATTATTAACCTTTTTGAGACACGTCTTATACCGTGATTATGCATTAATTTTCGTGTCGTTTCGAAAATAAATTGTTATGCAAATGAACCCATGCATTGACTTACTGCTTGCAACACAAACACAACGGTCCTGTGTCGCGACCCAGCTTGCGTTGTCCTCGTTAATAATAGCGCCACATGAATGATTAAGATGGCGCTACATAAACAATTCCTGCTTAGGTTATTCATAATAATAAATAGTTCCTACTTAGATTATTTCCGATAATCGTATTATTTGATTAACCTCTCTACATTACAGAAATCCAACCAAGCCATACAGTTAATGAATTGGAATAGCTTGCATGGAACAGTTTCAATGATCGGTAGAATGATTAGTAATTATTACGTCATACTTCAGGTGCAACAGTTTGCTAGTTCGCCAAGGCTTTGATGTTTAGATTTATTGCAAAGTCCTAAGCAAGATGGTATTCGATCAACATTAGCCACGCATCACCGATGACCTGGAACGACACCTGGAAATATTCGCAGAATGAACCCGCGCGGATCGATCCGTGCTCCCAAACACGTCTGCTTTTGATATTAATTTCCGTCGCCTAGCAACGAGCACCGATTATCCTAAAGGCTGCTTCCTCTTTAGAAAAATATTTTTTCCGATATTTTTCAGCTATTGAGAGATACTAATGTAAAATGATGCTGGTTTGCTAAATACAAATATTGTAAAAGTAAGTTGTAAATAATTTCTAAATATTATAATTGATGGCTTAAAGGACGCAAACATGTATTAAAACGACTTTTTTAACTGTTTTCGAATGCATGCGAGCCAAACTAAACATTCTCTAGACAAAAAATTGACTCAAAATATATCAACATGTTTCAAATCATCATTTATTTGAATAATTTAAAGTCGCATTTAAAAAAGAAATGGAAACTACTTACTTTCATTTGCCGATGCAAAGAAGAATAGGCTGACGCAAACCAAAGTAAATCCATGTAATCCTTTTGTGACCATTTTGCCTTGTATTTGCTTTGACGTTTATTAGCTGTGGATAAAAAAGAGTTTGTTTTTTGAAGATGATTTCCTATATTTATGGATTTTTATCCTATATTTTCTATCAGATTCAGATCAATAAATGGTTTGTTAATCAATGAATGTTCGTTATCGAATGACCAAACGATTACGATGATTTTATCATAAAATGAATTTTCTCGTTAAGTTGGAACATTGATTGACAAATTCAGTGATGATGAGGGCTTCATTGGAATGGCAATTTTAGAAATTGTATCAGACAAACGAAAACATATTTTAAAACAAATCCATTAAAAATAAAAAGATGTTTTCAACAAATAATTACAAAGTCCTTCCGTGATGTCAACAATTTCCTAACTCTTACGCAATTCAGTTTGCCCTAGAATGGTTTACTAGAATCTATAATTAGTTTTATGAGGCTTGATTCAATGAGATAATTCCTGTTACTTTAAATTAATATTACATCAGTCCAATAATGACTGTAATAACAAAATCACTGCAATTATAATTGAGATGATTATTATATATTATTACATATTAATAAAAATGTTTTAGTTAAAGTTTTTTTGTAATACAATTTTGTAATTACAATAAATATTATTATAATCATAATTATATTATGATATTATATTCTTAAAATTAAAACTAAGATTGTTTTTTCTGCAACGAGCTAATTAAGTTTCTCAGTAGAAATAGATTTTTCGCACAAACCCAACTTGCCAAAAGAATATAATTGTAAAAATTACATGCTTAATTTGGTTCAAATTAATAAATAATATTTGTTATAATATTTGAAAATAAATAATAAATAATATTTGTTATAATATTTGAAACAATTAGAAATATGTCTCTACGTTAGAGATTGCAATTGTCATGTTGTTGGTGTTATTTACGTTCGTTTCATGGAATCATAAATTTATCAAAGCCGACTTAACATTTCTCAAGCTTTTATCAAGATTATTTTTAGAATCCCGTAACTAAATTGCATTTGTAATATATTTATTACCAAATTCTTCTTTAATTAACAACACAATTAAACCTATTATTTAACTCTTGTCCAAGATAATTACAATTACCTCCGAAATAAACAATTTTAAAGAATATTGAGACAAATGATAATTTATTTAATTTAAACGCAAATTCAACTCCTTATTCAGTCACATTGACATCTGAAAATAGATTGAATTCTTGAAAGACAAACTCACCAACAAACAACGAAGCCACAAGCAGACTTGGTCTGATTGCCCACTCAACATTCCACCCTTACTTCATAAACAGGGTGGGTGTCTGCATCGGCTGAAGAGAGATAGTAATAATAGTAATGAGAGTAGAAGAGAGATAACCACTCGGGTGAGAGGAAATCGTTGCATGTGCAATTGAAGGCTGAAGATAGCGAGAAGGAATGCAAAAGAGTGAAAGTCGGAGTGTAAGGAATGCATTCAGATTGTCTAAGGAGTGAAAATAGTTTTTTTTTTTATAGAATATAGCTTGAGTCATTGTTTAAACTATTGGAAATATTTAAAAATATTTTTGTTTTACTACTTTACTTTTTACTGTTTTTTTAAAGTTTGTTTTAAACTTAATTTTTTTTAATTAACAAAAATTAATCTCTGTTTGGCCGATAATGAGTTTCAACGTTATCATAAGTGGACTTGGATATTGTGCACTTAATTAATTAAGTTATTTAGAAATAATACATTATTTAAAAATCAATAATATTTTAATGTCGTTATTGTTAGTATTAGGATTTAATTTCTAGAAGTATTATACAACAACGATGATAGAAACGATAACAATATTAATATTGATGGCTTTAATAATGATAATAATGATATTCTCAAGTCTCAGTAACACATAAGTATTATTAAAAGATTAACAAACAGTAACACATAAGTATTATTAAAATATTAACAAACAGTAACACATAAGTATTATTAAAAGTTTAACAAACAGTAACACATAAGTATTATTAAAATATTAACAAACAGTAACAAATAAGTATTATTAAAAGGTTAACAAACAGTAACACATAAGTATTATTAAAAGTTTAACAAACAGTAACACATAAGTATTATTAAAATATTAACAAACAGTAACAAATAAGTATTATTAAAAGGTTAACAAACAGTAACACATAAGTATTATTAAAAGTTTAACAAACAGTAACACATAAGTATTATTAAAAAGAGAAGCAGGTTTGATTGTGTTGCCAAAAATATCTCCCAAAATCAATGATAGTCTGACAATTGACCGATTTTTCATATTAAATTTAAAAATTTCATCAATATTCTTATTAGGCGCACCCTTTTCATTGCCGTTACGTTCAGGCGTGGTGACCCTCACCATTGCCAAGTTATCTCTCTTTTTCACCTTTACTTTCCATCAGCTATTAACACTTTCACAATAATCAATCCATCCATCCATCCAACCAATCCACAAATTCACCCCACCCATTACCCATCCATCCATTTATCTATCCGACCATCAGCGCATAATGGCTTTTTACTTTTGATCGTCACCTGTAGCACCTGTGACGCACACCTGAACAAAAGGACAGCACAGTTGGCGAGGGTCTTTCAATCTTAATGTTGAATGAAAGAAGAAAAATAAGGCTCAGACGAATGAGTTCTTGAAAATTCCATTTTAATTCGATCCTCGTGCGGTTGATTGGAAAACTGAATTTATGGCTTTGCACTGTTATTAATTGGTGAAGGGTATTGTTCAGCCCAATGATGGCGCTCATGATGACGATGGTGCTGGAAGTGTTGGTGATGATAGTGATGATGACGGTGGCAATGATGGCGATGATGACGATTTTTACAGTTTCACATCATCCATCGACAAGTGAATCATCACTTTTAACAAGTTACGCAATCTGACTCATAAGACAAAACACAATGGCCTTTGTTAGTTGTTGTTGCGCAAGAAATATGGAATATTTAACCTCTTTTTGTATTTCCTTCAAAAACAAAAAAAAAAAACATCAAATGTTACGGATGTCATTTTGTTGCAAGTTGAACTGAATGACCGATGCATTTCTATAATTCACTGAATAAATGCAATGAATTTATGAAATGAAATCACAAATAACATAGAATAAAATTGTTAAATATAGCAAATATAAGTAGATGAATAAATTATGTTTAAAATTATTATGTTTATTAAAAACTAATTACCGTAATTACTTTGGTTGATAATCAAAAATATGATGAAACCGATCCATGTTTGATAAAAATGTTGATAAGATTTCTCGCAATCAAGATTTCCAAATGTCGGAGTTGAATGTTGAAAAGCACTGATAATCTCCAAAACGACAAACAACGATATACAAACCACACAAATGGAGGATAAACAATCTGCATAACATCAACAGACTCGAGACAACAAAATTTAAATCTTCAACCATATTTATCTTCATTCACAAATCCGCCATCTTTCTTTTTTGTTGAGAGAAACAAAAGCAACTCCAAAGTTAACATTCGATTTGGAATCTTTTTAAGTTACTTTTAGTTTGTTGAACCATTTCTGGTGTTAATAATAGGGATTGCAACGCAACGGTAACAAATAACGTTGTTGCTGCTGTTGTGAAGATGATAATGATGCCGATGATGATAATTTGTTTTTTTTATTATATTTCAGTTGAAAAGATGAGAAATCATGAGAAACAAACGAAATAATTGGCCGGATCTCAAGAATTGGCATCGAAAGGTATTCAGTCAGTGATAATTAAATGTTGCGTAATTAACAGGCTATAACAACAACAACAACAACTTGGAGTATTATTCATATTGCGTTTGTAACATAGCCTGCTGCTGATAATGATGATGATGATGATGATGATGATGATGATGAGAAAAGTGAGAGAAAAGAGTGACTTAATACGAATGGCATTATGTATAAATAATAATTGCA
Organism: Whitmania pigra; assembly: GCA_021613335.1. NCBI lineage: Eukaryota > Metazoa > Annelida > Clitellata > Hirudinida > Haemopidae > Whitmania > Whitmania pigra. Next base: position 3,513,323 of record JAJTWR010000251.1, on the reverse strand, counting down.
AGGTTAATGATGATGATGATGACGAATCTACGATCTGTATTGATATTATTAATGCAATTATATACCTTCAGCATTTACAATGATATTATAGTTAAACAATTAAAGGAATAACAAACTTTCAAATAATAATAATAATTAAAATTAATATAATAATTTAATTAATTACATTTAATATAATAAAATTAATATAGTAATTATAATTAATATAATAATTTAATTAATTACATTTAATATAATAAAATTAATATAATAATTAAAATTATTAAAATAATAATTATAATAATAATTTTATTATAAATTTTTAAAGCATTAAGAAATTAAGAATTTAACCAATTTTAAGTTAAGTAAATTATTTAGATAAACATTTAATTATTTGAGTTGTAAGTCAGTATTCCTCGTTTAAGCAATTTTGATTCCTTCGATAAATTGAGAAAGTATTATCTAATAGAAACGAATATTTAAAATTAAAGTCTTAACTTCTAATGGTTTCAAGTTAGTGCAAGTGAAAGTTTAACTACAAGCATTAAAGGAGGCTGCTGCCTAGAAAAATAATGTGTTAAATAATGTGATGATGATGATGATGATGATGATGACGATGACGATGACGATGATGATGATGACGATGATGATGATGATGATGATGATGATGACGATGACGATGACGATGATGATGATGACGATGATGATGATGATGATGATGATGATGATGATGATGATGACGATGATGATGATGATGATGACGATGATGACGATGATGATGATGATGATGATGATGATGATGATGATGATGATGATGATGATGATGATGATGGAAAAGCTCTCAAAGACACCACTGCAATATTTTAAAACCCGGGTGGTCTCCCAATATTACCAAGCCTCTGGGCTTACATATTATTGCAATTATTTTTAGTTATTTTGACAATTAATAAAAGTAATCATTCACTAGTAATTTAAATAAAAAAGTTTCCTAAAACTTTCTGTATGCAAACAAGGTGTCCCAAATTTCAGTCACGCACAGACGTACATACACACATACATACACATATATACACGTCCTGGTTCTCACGAGACCTTGGAATTTCTGTGCTTTTCCTCTGAAAGAGTTTGGCCATCTGTGTTGAGGATAACTAAGATGATGATAATCATTATGACAATGAGGGTGGTATGAAGGCATTGCGTTGGCTAACTAAATAACTGATCAGGTAACGGCTAGTGTAACAAAGAAAATGTCTTTATCATAGTTACATTAATGCTAATCACCGGTCATTATGAAATCAAGATGTGGTAAAGAAAAGTATGGAAAAGATGATGATGATTATCATCACAACGAATTGATGTGATAGTGATGATGACGACGTTAGCTTTAATTCACGGACTCCTCCTCCGCGGAACAGAAAAACAATTCGTCCTTGGATGGAGCAGCTGCAATGCCAATCCATCCTTCTAACTGCACACCCTTCTTTTCTACCATCCATCCATTCATTATTATTATTATCATCATTATTATTATCATCATTCCCTCCATTCAACTATCCATCCATCCATCTTTCCGTTTATCCGAAAATATTTTCTTTGTTTGTAACGTTTTCAACCTTGAGATTTTACTTAAAAATGCTTAAATTCCCCTTTCTTGTCCTCAGGGAACCCAAGGACATGAGGCATTCACAAGACACAGGTCACAGTGAATCAATATTTTAAAAATCAAAATATCAAAATTACAAGTTAAATGCCAAAGACAAATGTTTTCAACATTTTTCATCATATTATTGTGGAATGTATATTTTTCTTGTTAACCATCTTGTTGGCCTCTTTTTGTTCTGAAGAAACAACAATCTTCGGTGCAGTTAAGCAGGCCCAGTTAAGACGTTCTCTCGTGGAAGTACGCTGTTCATCGAAAGACAAAGTAATCATTTGGTTATCATTTTTAGGAAAACCATTTTTTATTACAAATCGAATTTTAACTATTTAAACTAGGACGCACAAACAAATACCTGCAATTATCGCCCGCTGAACAACCACAATAATAACAACTACAATAGTATTAATAATATTATTATAATAATTGCAAAACTAACACAGTTAGTCTTTAAATTTAAATTTAAAATCTATAATTTGTTGACCTTTGATATTAAGGTTTATAAATAACGAATTAAAGCATTGATGAAAGATATTAATATTATAGAGTTTTTAACAGAAAGTTTCTATTCATTAAAATATTATTCATATAATCATAATATCTTGCATACTGTTAATATTATAATATTACAGTAACCTCATTATCATATTACAATTTGTCTGCTTCATTGGTAACATGGTTTTACGATCAAATGCACCTAATTAACACATTCACACAATTTCACCTTGATCGTCCGACTCTCACAAAGAATAATTTCAACAGAGTTGCAGTATTTTTTTCTTTTACTTTTGTTAGAATGTGTTGTTGTTGTTGTCGTTGTAGATGATGTTGTTGTTGTCGATGATATTGTTAGAGTACTTTGTAGTTGTTTGAGTATGCCGCGCGTTATCATTAACTACATGTATTAGATGTTGGATTATTCAATAAAATTACTGTATCCATGTTACTACCTCAAGTAGTCGCTTAAAAATATTTGTTGGTATTGTCTGGGAATGTCTAGGAAAAGCATTTCTTCATGGGCAGGATGTATTTCGTCTGAATGACAATCTTTAAATGAAAAATGTAATTAAATTACTTGGCATATTTATTCATAAGTTAACTAACTAACATAATTTATTTATTAGTTGTTTATAAGTTAATAATAATCCCAGTTAATGTGTCAGCGAATTTAGCGGAATCTTAAAAAACCAAAAAGAGCTTAGAGAAGCATATGATTCCTAAAACGTTTTGTAAACAACTACTTTCTTTTAAATGCAATTTTTTTGTTGAGAATTGAAAATCAAGACCATCCTCTTCCGTGCGCTAGTTACTGGTTTAAATAGATTCCTAATAAATTATAATAACAAATATTAAATATTAAATTGCATTAAATTTATCAAATAAAAATGTATAAATCACTTAAAAAAACTATACATATCAGCAGTTGCTTTTCATTAAAATAAAATTGAAGAAATTTTATTCAAAATAGGAAAAATTAAAATGCAATTTAACAAATTTAAAAGTAATTACAAATTATAAAATTAGTTAATAATTTTGTAATTATTTAATAACATCAAGTTCAAAAATGAATGAATGTTAAGAAAAAGTGCCATTCCAAAGTGTATTTTTAAAAATTAAGCTGCATACATTGTCGTAATGAGGCATTTATTTATGAATTTACTTGTTGGCCGAATACTGCGTTGTTACAAGCTGCCGTTAGTGATGGCAACAGTCATTGGCACCCCGTCGTAAGAGCCCGGCGACAAAATGGCCCCATCAAAACGTAAAACTCATTTCATTTAATCAAATTTTAAATCAGTTATAGGTTAATATCTTCAACTCATACAAATATTTTTTTTATAAAGATACATTGACGGGAATGTTTTGAATGGGCTATTTTGACGGGTCACCACAGTCATTATGTGTCGTGTTCGAAACCCAGCCCGAACCGCCAGGTTGCGCATATTTTTGAACGTCCATTTCATAACTAATTTCATAATTTCCATTTCATAACTAATTTCATAACTCGATAACTAGGACTGAACAAACTTCTAAAGCTTAGATCGATTAAAAAACTCCTTCACATCCTGTCATGATTCACAAGGCACTTAAAACACCGCTAATAACAATTGATGTACATGATGAGGTACTCGTGGTACTTTGCATAATTTATTACATGCAGAAACTTGGCTTGTAGGCCTTTCGTTATGCTAATGGCACCCATTACATCCTACTGTCCAATTAAGAATCACCAAGCGTTCTTCATCTGCGACTTCCAAAGAAGCAATTACAGTCACAAAACAACTTGTAATTCTGACCACTAATTGTGTCACCTTATTAAGATTGTAAGCGAGAAATAATTTTGATTTATATAAAAACAATCCATTTTTTTTTAGATAATTTGATAATTTTTCATCGAGACATGCTCTATTAAATACGCCTGCAAGATACAAGATAAAGACATTCAAAAATATATAGCAGTAGTAATATGTACAGAATTTTATTAATGTCCTCAGCATAATTTCTTGATCAGGCCAAAAACCAAAAAATGGGTCGCTCTCAGACCTCGAAACTACTTTTCAGGTAATTCCGTGGTTAACTATGATAAGGTTTGTACAATATTTCTAGCAGAAAACATCTACAATCTGATTCATGAACATCATGAATTCTACAAGATAACCCTGCATTACTGGATATATTATATAAATATATACCACTTACATTCCAACGTGATTATACAATGTTTTGTATTTGTCTGTGTGACTTAAGTTCCAGTTCTGAACATTTCCATATTCCCAGCAGGTTTATATATATGTGTAAATATGTAAATAAGTAAATATTAAGTAAGTAAATAAGTACCATAGCAAAGGGAAACCTTTAACATGGGCATCTGTGGCCTACCAATGGTCGAAGCTTCCGATTTGGTGTTGTTGTTGTTAATTAGAATTTCGAAAATGTCTAACGATAATTATTTGATATTTTTATTATTTTGTTTAATGCAATTCTCCAAAACACGATCAACACTTTTTTTTATAATTTTTGTAAAGGAATGACGTTAAATGAAAATAAATCATCACGCACATGAAGGCATTGAAAATGAAGTTAATGAAGTTAATGAAGTTAATGAAGTATTCTTCCATAAACAAGTCCCACACGCAGGATGCTCACAAGATATTGATCGAGAGGTCATTTGACTTAAATTAGTTTAAAACATTAATTAAATTTGTAATAATATTAATGATGATGATGATGATGATGATGATGACGTTGACGATAATTTTGTTACTGAAAAAGTTGTTAATTGGCGTTTCAATATATTTATTATTTATTACATTTACGACGTACCATTTATACATTAATCATAATTATGTTGTTATTGTTGTTGCCTCTTAAATATAGCTCGGTAATAGGTGACGATGACTCACACCATCAAAGCATAACTCGAAATCCTGACTGAAACATCCGAAGAACATCCTAATTTGGCTCCGTTTAATCAGCTAAAATGCTGATTATTAAGTCTCGGGAGATACGAGAATCCTATTCATAATAACCAGACGTACTGTTTCGCAAGTTTATACAAATAAAATGATAAAATAAAATGATACTAATAGCAAATACTTGAGGCGACCATTATTACCAATAACAATTATTTCCTTAACCTGTCAGAAATCCGAGTCGTATTCGGTCAGAACCACAAACGATTACCCTCAAGCAAGCTAGCCATTGATTTCTCGTTTTTCCAGACAAAATTGTGGAAAATTAATAATTAATTAACTAATTAAAAATTAATGTCTGAAAGAAGAGAACAGCTTTTTTTGGCTAAAAACCCGCCCCAATTTCATCGTTGTTTTAACCTTTGCCTTTTCAGGTCTCAGATGAATTTCAGACCAATCCTTTTTTTTCCTATCATTTCTTTTCTCAGGTACACACCGATGAGAATCTCAAGTGTGCAAACGATTTTTCCCCGAAGCTTATGATTCATGTTTAATCGGTGTAATTATGATAAAGGTAGCTATGGTAGAATGAAAACATGTTATAACTAAAAAGCAAACTGTCAGTAAAACCAACAAATAATATTGTAACTTCATTTACATATCGCTATTTGTATGGCGTCAGAGGCGCTTCTAGAAACCATTTGTATAGCGCTCCTTCCCAAGGGCGCTTGTGGCAATGCGGGCTGGGTTTTGAACGCGACACATTACGAATGT